>JAOWCC010000019.1:106047763-106462446 GCA_030867875.1 Actinernus sp. WN-2022 | reverse complement strand
CATCAAAATCAGAAAATTTCTAAACTCCAAGGGATTTTTGATCTACTGGTAAATTATGAATATTTTCCGAACCTACGAAATTACGCGCATGAAATCGAGCATGCGTTTGCCATTACGACAAAAAATAAAGATTTTACAACACTTCAGTAAAAATTTAAGCTTTTTTGGCGAATGAAAAGCCATAACTTTGGCATTTATTGTCGGTTTCCAAAATCCATGCTCGAATTTGTGGAGAACGTGGTCAACAACATTCTAACGGGAAAAAGTTTGGTGTTTAGTGAAAGCGCGCAAAAATGTTTAGGATTTTAGAAACCGGAAGTGAAGAAATTGATGCATGCGCAAAAGTGCCTGTTTTGTGGTCGTGAAATAGTCGCAGAACTGTTGTTGCAATAAAGTATACAATAATTGGTCGAACAGGATGTGCATTTTCTCCTATTTCCTCCGACAATGGCCAGTTTTTGACTTGGCTGAATACTCCAGTCTGCAATGAGCTAACTTGAAGTTGAATCTCGTGGCGCTCACAACAGTTGTTTTCGACATCAAAAATACTTTTTTAAGGATTAATACTGACCTGTATTTTAATTAGTTGCACCGAGGTTCGATCAAAACTTTACCAGGAACCCGAAAGCATTATCTGGAGACAAAAGTGTGCATGTTTGTGAAAGATTTGAGTTGAAAACCTGCCGGTAGAAAATCACTTGACTTCTTGAGTGGCCGTACTTTTCTTCGTGTTTTTAGAAGCCATGTTCTCGCTGGAAGCAGCCATTTCAGCTTCTATATCATTGACAACTATAGATACTATTTACTAGATGTTCTTTCACTCTCTATCAACAGCGGGAAGAGCTTGGCTACATCTGAGAGTCCAATACAAGTTTGCTTTTGAATTCCCATTCATCGGCTTTCACTCGTCCACTGTGCTGGCGGCGCCGTACGCTTGCCGTTACTTTTTTGCTCGGTACAAATGATTAATTATTCCCTTTCTCTAGTTTCAAGTACAGTTAGGCGCCTTTCAAGTCCTAAACGATTCCTTCAAAATTTTCGGATTGAGTTTCTTGTCAAGTATTATTTCAAGCTTTCATTTTCCAGAGACAAAAGCGCTAGCACTAAACTTTTTGAACACTTTACTTCATTCATTCATGAAAAACCTTTCAGATAAACCACGAATATAACTTACAAACATGTGTAAGTATTAAAACTATTGGGTGGTCGGTGGACACGCATAAAACTAGCCTGAGAAAACAGCCGAAGTCGCCTGTTTTCTCAGGCTAGCATAAACCGGAAGTTAAAATCACATCTGCTCCTGCGAGCATAGCAACGGTGTTGCGTAGCAACGGAATATGTCAATAGGAGACAATGCAAAACTTTAGAAGAATAACAATTTCCTTGACATGTTTATAATGTATCAGTCAATTCCAAACCCGTGCATACCCCCCCCCCCCCCCCCCCTCTCTTAATGCACGGGTTTGGAATTGACTTGATATATAAACGCGGTAGGAAATCATTTTCAAAAAAAGGCTGCACGGACCACTGTTACAACAAAAGTGTAGCCTGATCTGTGGAGATCAGGATCAGCAGGAGGATTGAAATATAGTGAAGACTGCAAGGCTGATCGCACGGCTGTACGATGTTATTTATTGTACCCTATATTTCGTTCGGAGGACGAACCTTCTTCAGGGGTATATGAGCTAAGTAAGGAATACAAGTGGACAACCTTGCAGTCTTCACATATAGGGAAATAATTGTTTCCAAGCATTTTTATTGAAACTTTTTTTTTAAACAACCTCGTTCTCAGGGGTCTTTATTTACAATACAATAAAGTTTATTTAACGAGGGAAAAGACGTATTAACCATGAAAGTTATCTAACATACGGCCTTCAAAAAAAGAAAATAATAACAATAATATCACTATTAAATTAATACAATAAGTATGCTAAATAAGTTATACAAGAAGTGCTATTATTCAGTATTATTTTCTATTATTTACCCAAACATATCATAAAGGTACTGCTTAACCCCTTCTTCTAGGTATGACAATATAAAATGTTTATATTTATAGGGCTGAATAGCCTCCTCCGCAGGCATCTCTAATTTTTGAAGAAATCAGATTATGGGCTCCCTGTGGCAGGTGAAGAAAAGAGAGGAGAAGTCCTCCTCTTCTCTCCGGAGTCACAGGTAACCCAATTCACGATTTTTTTAATCTGATTTCTTCGAAAATTAGAGATGCCTGCGGAGGAGGCTAAGGGCTGAAAAATTAATCGTAATTCCCGACGTTTCGGCTTACATAGCTACCCTGGGTTCCAATACAATTACAATGCAACATTCTTTATTTACAGAGGGGAAAGACACATTAACCTTACATGGAACGTCAAATGACCGGGTTTGCCGTTCTCGATAAAACGCGAGCGTAGTATAATTTCTCTCTAAATTGTGAGGTACAAGATACGGTCTCTTGCTGATGAGTAGTAAGCTTAACATTCTTGGAGCACTTGTTTTGATTTTCTGTAACTTCTAAAGGCGGAATTACCGAAATAATACAAGTTTTGTTGCACTGCATTCCAGATTACTGATATGAATGAAATGTCTGGCTGATTCCACAGCTAAAAGAACAGTGAAGAAACCACGGTAAGGTATAATTTATTTCTGGCACATAAAGCATTTCTTCTAAGCTCTTATAACGGCTTATATAAGATCGTGGAAACATATGGACATATATATGTGCTTTTAACACTGATCTATAATGCATATATATATTTTTATGCACGTTTGGTACGGCTTTACTGAAATTTACTGAAACACAAACACAAACTTTAATGAGTTTGCAAAACGAAAACGTTTACAAGTTATATTTCCTTTAACGATTTTCGAGCATTTATGACTCTCCAAGCCTTTTTATAACCCCAACAAATCTTTGGGGAAGCATTGCAAACAAAGGACGCCCTTTTTGGCTGCACTGAGTTTTCTTTTCAGCCAGACTCGCTTCTACTGAAAATATAAGCCTTCTCCCGTCATCTTGACTCATATATAAAGTCAAATATTTTAGGGAATCACTTCTAAATATTCCCACTCAGTTTGTACAAACAAAAAATTTTGCCAATAGAAAAAGAAACTGAGAAAGTTTCATCCACGTTTACCTGTTATTAGCTAGTACTAGTATAATCAATTCATAATTAGCTTATTTGCCGAATATTGGTGTAAGTGAAATACATGCAGAAATATATAAGACTTAAATACATGATTTGTTTTTTTTTAAGTTGTAGATCTACAATGGAATGGACAGAAGCGAAAGATTTGTGTTTGGTTGAATAAATACTAATAGAAGAGCCTTTCAAGGTCAAATCTTCCCTGTTCGTAAGAAAAAGCTGGGTTTTTGGACGTGGTGGCCGAATAAAGAGTAGGAATCAAGGGCACCCCAACGAAGTTTTCGGTTAAAAAGCTGTTCGGGAGAGTAAGTTAGCCTAAAACTTTCGGATTTGAAAAAATTGTCCCTAGAAAATTATTTTCTGAAATGCTGGCTAGAAAATTTGTTTTCAATCCCTAAAAAATTATAGAAAAAAAGGGAGACTAAAAGGTTTCCCCTAAAATATTCGTACGTCCCAATTTGTCCTGATCAATAGAGTCAGAACAACACATTTTTATTCCCTAAGAATTGCCTAAAGGAAAAAAGAATCCCTAAAAAATTCGTACCTCCACAAAACTTTGCAACATGAAGTTACTTGGGCTAGAAATTCTTGTTTCTGTTCAAGACTACTAACAAATTCGTAAGCCGGGAATATTTTGCCATAGAATTTTCGGTTGACGCGATTTCCACCTAGAAAATCCGAACAGCTAATAGCTTTCTAGAATACGTCAAAAGACATAGTAGGCGCCTTAAAATGGCTAGATAAGATGCAGACAACTGGTTTCAAACGAATTTCAAAAAGTACTGGTTGGGTGCCCTTGAGGAACTCGTCTTCTGAGATCTCTCCATCGTCGAAGCTTTCGAGCAAAATATTACGGGTCTTTTTAAGCGAAGACATTGACACTATTTTTTCGGAAAACTCGTTTAAATCGTTCTTCACGTTGCCGTCGCACTTCCCACAAGGGCACCAAACGAGTACTTTTTGAAATTCGTTTGAAACCAGTTGTCTGCAGCTTATCTAGCCATTTTAAGGCGCCTACTATGTCTTTTGACGTATTCTAGAAAGCTATTAGCTGTTCGGATTTTCTAGGTGGAAATCGCATCAACCGAAAATACTATGGCAAAATATTCCTATTGATCAGACGAATTGGGGCGTACGAATATTTTAGGGGAAACCTTTTAGTCTCCCCTTTCTTCTATAATTTGCTAGGGATTGAAAAAAATCTTTCTAGCCAGTATTTCAGAAAAATATTTTGTAGGGACATTTTTTTCAAATCCGAAAGTTTTAGGCTAACTTAGTCTCCCGAACAGCTTTTTAACCGAAAACTTTGTTGGGTGCCCTTGTTCCCAGTGGTTAGGGGCCGTCGACATATTCGAAATGCCCCGCTTAACGCACAACGGACGTTAAGGTCAGACCACCTCCCCCCTCCCCCTTAACGTCCACCCATTGTTTTATTCTTTTTTTAGGTCAGAAAAAACAGTAATGAAATACACGGGAGTTCACTTATAAACAAAGTATAAAACAAGCTTAAAGCTTTAATAGCTGCAACTGTACAGTCAGTCAGTACCTTGAATTCCCGTACGAGCTCATTTCGGATATTGACAAAAATACTCATTCGGACACGACTATAAAACTGAGTTTCACTTACTTGGAGGTTTGAGGTATTTCATGATACTTCTAATCAAAAGACCTTGTTGAAATTTCCGGGAAATTCAACAGAAATTGCGCTCTAATGTAGATCTAGCTGACTAGAAACGTTTGATTAAAAATGTGTACTTCTATTGATGAAAAAGTGTTTGTTCTAAATGCCCCACACTAACGTCCATGCCTTTACCCCCCCCCCCCCCCCCCCCCCCCCCCCCCCTAAACGTCCGTTGTGCGTTAAGCGGGGCATTTCGAATATGTCGACGGCCCCTTACTACAAGTACGACTTTTAGACACAATATATCTCAGTCGCAAGAAAGTAGAGACTTCCATTTTGCCAAACAATGCTGCAGACACGACGACAAGCTACTAAGAGTATTTGCTTGTTCATATATCTTATTAACTGTGAAGTGTTCGTTGATTGTGTACTCGTTGCTAAAGCTCGCTAGTGATGACTTTAAGACGGCCACCTGCATATCATCAACACAGTGCCCGTCACTGTTGAAATGATGCGGTCCTGCCTTTTTGTTGATGACACCTTGGCGGTGCGTGCCTTAGATAACTCAATCATCACCATCTACAACATCGAAGACGTCTCCCGACTAGCACGAAACACATAATGAGAATACTGAGTAACTACAAACACTACCACTAATCCAGTGATTCAAAAATCAACTTGCAAGACACGCAGAAATATAATCAATAATGAAAAGAATCCTGAAACTACGATATTCTGCCGTATCTGTAACCAACCATATCATCTTCGCTGCGTAAACAAACAAAGAACTCACAAGGACAATACCAGTCAGTTTGACTCATGGTATTGTACGAATTGCCTTACTATTATGCTACCTTTTAATCAGTTAGACGACAACGAATTTTTTAATGTAGTAAACTTAAAATACAACCTACAAGACACTATCACGTCTAAACTACATAATCTGAAATTTAATCCATTTTCTCTAAATGACATTAGCACGGACATTCATAGCGATAATGATATTGACCCTGACATAAATTACCTTATGCTACAACAAATTTCTAAAGATAAATGTAAATACTACGTCGAGGAAAGTCTAAATGATCTCATACAAATGGAAAATATAGAACAAGAACTTTCTTTATTGCATTTAAACGTTAGAAGCATAAAAACAAACACGATGAAATATGCGACTACTTAAATAGTCTAAAGATAAAATTTTCGATAATAGGATTAACAGAAACGTGGCTCGCATATAATCAAGCGGTCCTTTGAAATCCCTGGCTACAATTTCATAACGAGTAGCCGTAAATTTAAAAGCGGAGGTGGTGTAGGTTTATATATTACTGAACATATCAACTTCAAAATAAGAAAGGATTTATCAGTCTTCAAAGAGGACATATTCGAATCACTTTTTATCGAATTTAAAACAAACTGCGACAAGGCATTAGTAATTGGGGCAATTTATCGTCCACCAAACAATCAAACTAACGATTTCGAAAAAAACATTTCAAGAGGTTTTAAATAAGATTAACCAAGAGAATAAATCCTGTTACTTAATGGAAGATTTTAACTTAGATTTACTAAAAATACACACAAATACGTATTCAAGTAATTTTATTAACCTTTTATCCATCAATAACGAAACCATCAAGGATAACGCAGAAAAGTGCGACACTTATCGACAACACTGTACTAACAAATAGATTAAATAATGACAACATAAATGGAATTCTTTTTTCTGACATATCAGATCACCTACCTGTTTTTATGATAAAACGTGACATCATTATAAGCAAGAAAGTATGCAATATCGTAGTTAGAGAAACTACATCAAACAATATTAACAAACTAATCACCGAACTAAATAAAACTGACTGGGAGGATTCAAACAGTGAGACAGATCCCAATAAATCTTACAACCTATTCTACAACAAACTCTATAAATTATATGACGAATGTATTCCAGTGAAAAAACTAAAACAAAAGCCAAAAACAGCTCGAAAAACCATGGTTAACAAAAGGAATCTTAAAATCATTAAAAACAAAAAACAAACTCTATAAAAAATCATTACATAAACCATCAATCGATAACAAATTAAAATATAAACAATATAGAAACAAAATCAATCACCTCAAAAGAATTTCCAAAAAATGGCACTACAAAGAAAACTTCGAACAAGCACAAAAAAACCTTAAACAAACATGGAACCTTATAAACGAAGTAATCAATAAGAAAAAAACCAAAGCAAAGATGCCAGAAACATTTCGATATAACAACGAGGAAATATCAGATCCATTCAAGATAGCTGATAAATTTAATGAATATTTCATTAATGTAGGTCCAACTCTTGCTAAAAACATACCCAAAGTATCTACTTCTTTCAAATCATATTTAAAAAGAACCCATCATGAAAGTTTTTTCACTAAACCTGTAACAGAGGAGGAAATAGAAATAGAATTGCTATAATTAAACTCAAATAAAAGTACGGGATTTGACAACCTAAATCCAAAAGTCATGCGTCAAATAACACCCTTTATTAAGCAACCACTGACACAAATATTTAACAAATCGTTCTCCACAGGAATCATTCCAGATAACCTAAAAGTCTCAGTTATTACACCTATCTACAAAAATGAAGATAATGATCTATTTTCAAACTATAGACCCATAGCCGTCTTGCCATGCTTCTCAAAAATATTAGAGAAAATAATGTACACTAGATTAATCAGCTTCATAGAGAAACACAAGATATTGTATCACCAACAATTTGGATTTCGAAACAATTACTCAACCGAATTGGCCATAATTAATCTAATCACCAAAATAACAAAAGCTATTGACAAGAACGAATTTACATTAGGGATATTTTTAGATCTTTCGAAAGCATTCGATACGGTAGATCATTCGATACTTGCTGATAAATTAGAACATTATGGGATAAGAGGTATTCCACTAGACTGGTTCAAAAATTATCTAAACAACAGAAGTCAAATAGTAAAATTTAATAACAAATTATCCAATAAACGTTTAATAAAATATGGAGTCCCACAAGGATCTGCTTTATGTTAACGACTTACATCAAAGTTCAAATATTCTATCGTTTACTCTATTTGCAGATGATACTAATATATTTTATTCACACGAGAATCTTAATACCTTAAACCTTACTGTAAACGAGGAACTAGACAAAGTTTCTTTGTGGTTTAAAGCAAATAATCTTTCGTTAAACGTAAAAAAAAAAAAAATCTACTTTTTAAATCAAAAGGCAAAAAGGTTAATCAACCATTAAAAATATACATTGACAATAAAGATGTCAAGCAGGTAGAATCAACAAAATTTCTCGGTATCCACATAGACTCAACACTAACTTGGAAACACCATATTACACATATAACAAATAAAATGTCTAAAACAACTGGTATTTTATGTAGAGCTAGACATTTCCTTTCTACCAAAATTTTGAAAAGTCTTTACTACACCCTAATTTCTCCATATCTACTATATGGCAATATTATATGGGCCAACACTTATCCATCTAGACTAGATACAATTAGAAAGGTACAAAAAAGGGTCGTTAGAATAATTACCTTCTCAAAATACAGGGAACACACAGCACCGTTATTCCAAAACTTGTCAATTTTGTCTTTAGACAATATCAATACACAAATGACGGCTTTGTTCATGTTTAAGTACTCTAATAACATGCTTCCTTAATCATTCAGTGACTATTTCAAGCTTAATAACGAAATGCATACTCACTATACAAGATCATCGTCAAAAATTCACGTACCCTATATATACGTACTAACTATAGTAGGTATTCAATAAAATATAGAGGAAACCATGTATGGAATAACCTTACAAACACAACCAAAGAGGCCAAATCATACAATGTTTTTAAAAGAAAACTAAAACAATACCTTATTTCTACTGAATAATCTACATATATATATATTACTGTATATACATAGAATCAATGTATTAAGGTGGAAGGCGCGATAGTCATGTATTAACAATCGCTGCCCGCAGTTTTCAGTTTAAGAATTAGTTTAGTTTTAATAGAGACGTCACCGGTCGTACAACTAGATAAAGTAATCTGCTACATTTAAGGTTACCAGATACCTTCGCGGGTCTCTCACGTTAATAATTTTGTACGCGCGTTGTTTTAAAGAAAACTATAGAAACCTATATACCTCTGTAAAGCTTACGAAATGCAGAATACGCTGAATGAATTTGTTAAAACAATATTTAATTGTAAAGCAATGCTAAGCCAACAAACGCAAAACTGACAAGGTTTATAAAAGTGAATTAGCAGCCTTCGGGATAACGCATAAGAACAATTCAACTGCACAATGTCAATCAGCATGTGACAGCCTAAAAAAGGGTGTGAGCATTTGTTAATATTTTGCTTCATTCAAATGCAATTCATTCCTAAAGTTTTAGTGTTCGATAATGTCCGAGTCACATTACGCGGGATACTCTACGAGGAAAAATACTTTGAATATTGCTAAACGCTCACACCCTTTTCTTTATCAGTAACTTAACTGTCTTTTGGCCGAGTTTCATCAAAATCTGGCAAGTCTGCATACCCTATTAATTCGTTCAAAGAGAGGGGATACGAAGAAAAACCTAGTCGGAGATTTGGCGTGTAAAGTTTTGTGAACATTTCACACTTCATCAAAGCAAATGTCAACACTTCGAACAACTAGCCAATGACTACGCAAGTACCCCTGGAGCTTCAAAGCAGTTGTGAAATTCGCGGGAAATTGGTAAATAGGTCATACTGATTTCATAAGAAACCTTTCGATCTCACAACAATTCAACAGTTTCACTGAGTTCGAGAGCCGATAAGTTTCATTCCCAAAGTTCCACAACAACTGTAAGTTGATGTCCTCTCAAGCTCACGATTGAGAAGTCGAGGATTGACAACGGCCCAGGGGTGAAACTCGGATCTGAATCAGACTCCGATGTGAACTCATCGCTGCTCGCGTCCTCGGTCTCTTCAAATGACTTGCTGGTTCCTGGTGAGCCAAACGACAGTTTAAGCCTGCTAGCGCTGCTTATATTTGCAGTTGTCCCTGAAGTTGAAGGTTCGCACGTTCTTCGAACCACGAGCCTTTGTTGCTGTCCGCGAGCTCAATCCTCATTTTACCGAATTCCTCCTTATCGCCGGTTTCCTTTCTTTTTCGGTCCAGGCTTCTCTTTTTGTTTTACCCAAGGACCGAAAAGCGAGGTTCTACTGCCCTCTCTAACACGAAAAGCGAGGTTCTACTGCCCTCTCTAACACGAAAAACGAGGTTCTACTGCCCTCTCTAACGCGAAAAGCGAGGTTTTACTGCCCTCTCTAACGCGAAAAGCGAGGTTCTACTGCCCTCTCTAACGCGAAAAGCGAGGTTCTACTGCCCTCTCTAACACGAAAAGCGAGGTTCTACTGCCCTCTCTAACGCAAAAAACGAGGTTCTACTGCCCTCTCTAACGCGAAAAGCGAGGTTCTACTGCCTCTCTAACGCGAAAAGCGAGGTTCATTTGCTTTTCTCTTTTGGATTTCCCCATACAAACGATTGATAATAGCATAGTTCCACTCTATTAACTATGATAATAGACTCTAAATGCACGTTTGTTATTTCGAAGGGAAGCGACAACGAAAGTATGAAATTACTCGGCAAACAGCTCCCGCTAAAAGTCCACGGGGTGCCCGCGGCACGTAAAGGGATTACAACGCCTCTGTTATTTATTTAGTTTCCTTCTAAATACGTTTTTTCTAAATATCTCGCAAGCTTTTATATCTTTTGAAATTATGTTTTTTCTAAATTGTAGAACAATCCATAAACTTTCCAAATAATCAATAATATATTTTTTACAAAAAAATAGCCTTGACATATTCCGTTGCTATACTCGCAGGATCGGAGCAGATGCGATTTTGACTTCCGGTTTACTCGGGCGATATGAGTCGGCTGTTTTCTCAGGCTAGTTTTATGCGTGTTCACCGGCCACCCGATAGTTTTAATACTTACATAAGTTTTATTCGTGGTTTACCTGAAAGGTTTTCATGAATGGCGGAATGAAGTAAAGTGTCCAAAATTCGGAGCAAGCTAGCCGTAGCGGGAAAATGAAAAGCTTGGTTTATCGTGTGTAAGAAAAAAATACTTGACAAGAAACTAAATCCGATAATTTTGAAGGAATCGAAAAGCGCCTAACTGTACTTGAACCTAGAGAAAGGGAAATATTTAACAATTTGTACCGAGCAAAAAAGTAACGGCATGCGTACGGCGGCGCCAACACAGTGACGAGTGAAAGCCGATGAATGGGAAAGCAAACTTGTATTGGACTCTCAGATAGGGTTGTCCACAAGTTGCTCCTAAAAGTCCAAAAAGTTGCTCATAATTTCTCAAAAAGTTGCTCAAAGTTGCTCGAAAAATCAAAAAGTTGCTCAAAAGTTGCTAAGTTGCTCAAAAATGCTCTCAAAAAAGTTCATGTGCACAATCAATTTGATGATTTCATAGCATAGAATTGAGTTTGCTTTATTAAACAATTATTATTTTACTTTCCATCATTTCGTGTACAAATAGCTTTCGCAGTAGTTGTTTTGACCCTTAAAACGTACAAACTGTTCAAAGCTTGGTTAATTGAATTAGCAATTTCAAACCTACACATTGTGGATACTAATTGCAATATATCACAAGTAACACAACAGTTATCAAAGTACCTTTGTCGGCCATTTTGTTTTACATTTTCCAAGGACAACCGCTGCCCTACATTTACCACAGGTAGACCATTTCTTCACAAAGTGTATACAAATCAGTAAAAAAAACTAATTCTCTGCTCTTATTCGACCCGTTGATCGGCTTGAATTCATGTAAATGTAAAAACAAAGTAAAAGAAACGAAATAGTTGCTCAAAGTTGCCTTAAAGTGAAAAAGTTGCTCAAAGTTGCTTTCAAGTAAAAAAGTTGCTCGAAATCGGAAAAGTTGCCCAAAAGTTGCCGAGCAACTTGTGGACAACCCTACTCTCAGATGTAGCCGAGCTTTTCCCGCTGTTGATAGATTGAAAGAACAGTGATTTTCGACCGACTGGTTTTCAACTCAAATCTTCCACAAACATGCACACTTTTGTCTCCAGATAATGCTTTCGGGTTCCTGGTAAAGTGGTGATTGAACCTCGGTGCAACTAATTAAAATACAGGTCAGTTTTAATCCTTAAAAAAGTATTTTTGATGTCGGAAAACAAACTGTTGTGAACGCCACGCGCGAGATTCAATTGTCGAATCTAGGTGAATTTCAGCTTGATTTCTATTGGCTATTCGTGCTCCACACAGTCCGAACTCCGAAGCTCATTGCAGACAGTCAAGCTAGCTCATTGCAGACTGAAGTATTCAGCCAAGCCCCAAAACTGGCCATTTTCGGAGGAAATAGGAGAAAATGCACATCCTGTTCGACCAATTATTGAAGACTTTACTGCAACAACAGTGCTGTGACTATTTCACGACCACAAAACATGCACTTTTGCGCATGCGTTAATTTCTTCACTTCCGGTTTCTAAAAATCCTAAACATTTAGCGCGCTTTCATTAAACACCAAACTTTTTCCCGTTAAAATGTTGTCAACCACGTTCTCCACAAAATCGAGCATGGATTTTGGAAACTGACAATAAATGCCAAAGTTATGGCTTTTCATTCGCCAAAAAAGCTTAAAATTGGACTGAAAAGTGTTGTAAAGTCTTTATTTTTGTCGTAATGGCAAACGCATGCTCTGTTTTATGCGCCTGTATTCGTAGGTTCGGAAAATATTCATAAATTACTAGTAGATCAAAAATCCTTGGAGAGTTTAGAAATTTTCTGATTTTGATGATGTCGTCATGACGTCACTTGATGACGTCATCAGACTACAAGACTTAGGAGCACACCGCGGCAAAACGTCACGCGCATGCGTATTTGCTATTTCTTGTCGCGCGGCCGCCCCCAGTTTCCCGCGAAAACTGAAATGAAACAACAGGCACATGCCGTGATTTTAAAATTGTGAACTGTTTTGTCAAAAAATAAGAAAAGTACTTAAGAGAGGGTCCATGCGAAAACCATGCAGACGAGTCTACAGTGCACCTCTCCGATTTCCTTTAAACTTGGCACACATTTATATCTTAACTAGCTAATGTCCCATGTGAAATAGTTTGGCTGAAATGTAAAAGGCCTTTGAGATATGACAATCAAACTGTTTGACCCCCTGAAATGCTCAAAATCAGAGCAAAATATACCTTATGTTGTAACATGTCGCAATCGCAAATGATTTTAATTAGAAAGATAATATTTTTACCTGCTTTAGTACTAAGTCCCGTCAGCATATTAAAACCAAAATCAACTAATTTTATTTATATTTTGTCGCTTCTGTCGAATTTTTATTTAACGCTACTTTAATATGTCTTTTTAAAACCCGATAAATGCTGTCTGGCAATGGCCGTTTGCAGAGTTGCGGCCTTCTTTTCTTTGAATTTAGAAATATTCCTAGATTGACTTACAATAGATCTTTGCATCTCGTAAAAAAAATCTCTGTAAAGTTAATGCTGGGTTAGAGATTACGCACTCTCAAAATCCGCAATGTTCAGTTATTAAACAAACGACGATATGGCGACACGGCGATTTATTTCCGATTAAAATCGAAAATACGGTGAACTTCACAGATTTTCTGCCAATAATTGCTTTAAGAATTCGAATGCACATTCATTTTCAATATTATTTTAGTTTTGAAGGGTGACCAAGTCCATCACCCGATATGCAGATGTCTAAAGTGACTGAATTATTGTCGAGTTTGACGGAGTCAAAGCTGAAAAATAGGTACTCATAGTTTATGGCAGTATCTTCGTTTAAAATTGTTTGATTGGATCAAAGACAATGAATTTTCTTTGAATATGATATATAGAGGATTTCAAACTACGCTACGCTTCTAATCCGGCGAGTCACTCTGAATTTTGCGAGCCTCTGTAGCGGGGTGAATGAGTGACAAGTAGAAATGCACGTACAGTCGTATTTAGGTTCTTCAGCCGATTCTCTATTCAAGTTTTTAGTTTTTATTCTGTAAAGAAACGATGTTTTCTTTTCATAATAAAAAAAACCCTAATGGTTTCGTTTTCTTGGAAGCCCTTTATTATATGCTCATCGAATAGTTGTCCAAGTTAGAACCGTTTAGATTCAGCAACGGGAAGCCATTCTGATGTCGTTTATACTACCTTGTTACGGACTCAATTTGTTTCAATCTTGTGCATAATATTCTGTTCGTTCCGTTGAAATACCCAAATGTGTGTATAATCCATGAAATCAAATGTGGTATCACCGAAATAGATGAAATCACTTCAGTGATATAATGATATCTCAAGAATTGCGTGACAGGAACTGCGTGTAACGTCTGCACGTGTATTTCCCGCCCTATCCACGAGATGGATTTGGACTTGATCAAGTGCTTATTTTGTGTATATTCAACGAGGGAATGTGGCATATCTTCTCGGCGTTACCAGGGAAAAACAACTATATTACCGTTGAAGGCATGTCCCGACCCCCTTACCAAGAATTGTATGAAATGCCTTGGCACTTGGCGCGGATGTTGTTGATGGCGCGTGTCAAGTAAATTATCATAAAATCTATAAATATTTTCACCTGTACTGTACTGTCTAGACAGGGTATTTCAGTCATTTTTGATTTTAGGTAATGCACTAGACAAAGTAACCCCCCCCCCCCCCTCCCCCTCCCCCAACTCGGGACAGGGTGGGAGGGGGAGGGAGGTCCGGGGTTGATTTAGACTAGTGCATAATGGCTCACTCTCTGCTTTAAAGCTGCCTGTGATACACTTGTATGCGATTTGTTACTGTCGTCCTCGTATCTCTTTATAGCGGAGCTCGTTGCATAAAAAAAAAAAATCAATATGGAAAACAAAAGATAAAAGAACAAGCCACACAAGTGAAAAAAAAATCACGCCGCGCGCCTCGCCCGCTCGCAGACGTAAAGGTCGGTACACACGAAGGAACAAGTCACGTGTCCTGATATCCTGTTCCCCGCGGACACCGGACATCCTACAGCTGAGAAACTACAAACCTCGTACACAAAGAATAACGTATTTCTTTACAGTTTTAAGGTAATAGACCAGTTCGCGGTTTATTATAATTCCGACATTTTGAAAGGGTTGTAAACATGGCGCGAAATACAGTGTTTGTATGGGAATCCGATGACAAATAAAATCCGTAAAATCGAATTTCTGAAATATTCTTCAGATACAAACTTAAGATACCAGGTAAAAGATTAATTGATCGAAATTTGAGGGATGTAGCTGTGCTGGGAAGCATGCAATCGTGGATTTAGTTTTCCATACATTTGTCTGTAAAACGAGTCAAAGTCCGCGGGAAAATTTGCGCAAAAAAAAATCAATCTTCCAGGAAGGAAAACATTTTTCTGAAGCATTTCAAAGACATTTTTTTGTTTCGATGAGGCAAAATTTACTTCCGCAACAATGTTTTCACGTTGGCTATGGAGGAAAACAATGTTTACTAGGCTCCAGTGACACACAGCATATGTGTTTCTTAGCAACACAAACCCAGACCCCACCGGCAAGACAATTTGACACAGTGCGCATTCGTTAGTTTTTTTTCGGAAACAACGTTTCCTCGTATATCCACCCGTGCAGCAAAACATTTGTATGCTTCCTGCTCGTTCAATTAGCCACCCAGGCAACATTAAGAGAAACAGAGAAGCGCAGTGTTCGCGCCTACGCCTTTTCGATCCCTCGTGCCTCGATCGGATGATCACGTAAAATGGCGGTCCCGTCTCACGCAATCTCGTTCTCATAACCCGCGATCTTTTGGCCAGTATCTTGGCGCTGGTCAAATGATCGCGGGCTCTGGGAACGAGATTGCATCTCACGACGCTCGTATTCATCAGCAGCTGTGTATCACAGGACGCTAAGGAACCACTTTGGACGTTAAACAAATATCTGGCAGTGACCACCCTCAGTGCTTGTTGGTCAGCCGCATTAATGGGAAGATAACTAACATAACTACTCATGCTTGTAAACTGCGTGGCTTACCGTGTGTCTGAACAAGCGCCCCGCACATACATGTATATGTAAATCCAGCGTAATTCAGGTCTGGATAAAGTCTGTCACGATCCACACAATATGTTTCATCGTTCACCCAGATGTTTTCTGAACCCTTTTCTAAGATAGTTTGTAGCAATAGCAACATACGTCAGACATTTCTGAACTTCGCTTTCCAGGATGGCACTGCGCTCCAGTTCGGCACCGACACAGCTGATTAGGCCATCCCAATAAAATGCAAATACGTAGAGAGCTAGGAAAAGAGGTGTAGTTGAAAGTATGTTCTTCAAATATTTTTTTAAAACTTTTCCCAAAAATTGGGTCAATGTCAAGCTTTGTATTTTTGTTAACTTTTCCAAAAAAAATTGGGTCGGTCTGGCGATTGGAAACGGGATTTTATTGGGATGGCCGTATGTGGGTCGTGTGAATATACAGGATATATGCACGGGATGTTAGAAATCATTTATAATTCATTGTTGTGACCTTGTGTATGAATGTATGCAAACATTTGACCCCATAACAGTTACATATATCAGGTGCATCATGGGTAATTTTAACCTATAATCAGCTTGAAAAAATTAAAGTTTTGCAAACAAAATTATGTAGATGTATTAAGTAGTGCATTATGATTATTTTCAGTTCTGTTTCATGAGATTCATAAATATTTCAATATAAATTACCCACTCTGGTATATATGTTGGGCACCACAGACGAAATGATAAAACACCGGATCTCCTAGCGTGTAGGGATCTGATCAGCAATATATATATATAAATAGACAAGAAAGGAAAGGCTGATTCAACGGTAGAGAGTTTTTTCTTCCAATATTCCACATGGAATGTACACATATGTGTTCGGGCTACCTGTGGTGCACAACAGCAGACTGGGTTCTAGTCCTAAATAAAATGGCGGATGCTGCAAAGCCATCTGTATAAACTATAATGGGTAAATGTTCTTTCGGTGTAAAATCGACAAGAAGATAATTATCGTAAGTTGTGGCTTCGAGACCATGACAGAGCTGGGGAGGAGAGCACAAATAAGGCTAGAATCAGGTATGCATTTATCGCTGATTCATCCTTCGTATTACTAATTTCTCTTATTTTGAAGTTGATTGTTAATTAGTTGTTGTTTATTGCAAAACCCTAGGCATAAGTGACAAATAAATTTATCACCCAGTTATTTTAGGGCTATGTTTCTCATTCCTGTCCGTTATTTGTCCCGTTATTCTGCACACGATACAGATTGCATCTGGCGTTGATTGTTTATTTACGTTGGACCCGGGCGTTGGGAGTATGTTACTTTGGCCTCACTGCTCCTAAGATGAATAAACTTTACAAACTTTTTAGTCCCCAGTTGTATTTCCAAATGACTGATCTACAAAATAATAACTCTCTCATCTTCTACAATTTCGCCGCATCGATAGTATTCGAATGTAATTTTACCCTAAAATTTGACTTTTTGAAAAATAATTTCGGAAGTCACTTGTACATGAAAGCCTTACTCCTTGAATACTGAATATTTGTTGGCACTTATATCATAATTAAATTGCAATTGATCGTGTTTATGCCGTAGAAACGTTTTGTGTATATAGCTTATATGGTTTGTTCAAAAATATTCTGTAAACATGACTAAAAATACATAGTGGAAATACCCCTCAAACCGAGACAGTTCGTACTGACCCCCATATCTCTTACAGTTTTTGGAATTTTTCCAAAATATTCTACCAAGTCTAATGCCAGGCCAATAGTAACATATGTGCAAAATATGAACAAAATCTGAGATGTACCATGTAGACTCATTTTTTCAGGGTGCATGGTTTTCACATGGATGCCCTCTTAAAAGATAAGCCTAAGACTTTAACAGGTTGAAGTTTTCTTAATTTGCAATTCACTGTGAGTTTACTAAGTTATAAAATTATTTACTAAAAAAGTTGAAGCCCTCGGTAATTTGTATTTGATAGGAGAGCCTTCGTTCTTTTAGCCAGCGGAGCATACAGTTTTGCCGCGGTGTGCCCTAGGAGTGACCGCCTTTTGCAACAGACGGTCACGTGACTTGTTGGCCCATAGCAACGCCATACTGGGTTGCAAGATAACCAGCTCTCCCTTGACAACCAACAGAGCTTGACTGAGCCGTGGTATCATAGCTGGACTTCGAAGCGTTTTTTCGTCTTACTTACTAAATTCATCTCGAAATAAGTCTTATACAGAACAAAAGTAAAGGTTTTTCTTTACTTTTGATCCGGTGTCGTAGGGATTTCGCCCCCCCAGGGATCTCGCCCTCCCCCTCCCCCGGGGGGGGCGAGATCACTAGGGATTTCACCCCCCCGGGGGGCGAGATCACTAGGGATTTCACCCCCCCTTAGGGATCTCGCCCCCCCAGTGTAAACAGACTAAGCTGGGGATTTCGCCCCCCCCCCCCCCCCCCCCCCCCCCCCCTCCAATTCTCTCGTACTAAAAGCTAGCTCGTTCGACGTTGCTTTAGCTAAAAACAGCTTTCGTGATCCAATTGATGTCATACTCGTACTCGTTCGCTGTATTCACTCGTTGGATATCAAGTCTTATATACATTTCATAAACGTTTATCTTCGATCGTAATTCTTTTGGTGAAGATATTTTGAAATAAGAATTGGACGCATTTCAACTTTATCCGTGCATGTTGAAACAAACAACCAAATAGAAACAAGCAAACTGCTCATATAACAATTCTATTTAAACAATTAAAGTGATATATATACAGTTATTTAAATGTGGCAAGCTCTATTCTCGACGAAGCCTCTTCGATGATCGGCATGCGCACGAACTACAGAGCCACTCAAAGCTTGTATCAAATTGGCGACCAACACACTTCTGGTGAAACCAGTCACCACACAGACTGCACTCCACCATGTCGCCGAACGCTTCTGGTAACTTGCAATTGCAGTAATTCTCGATGGCGACGCTTTTGTGTGCTCTCTCAATCACTCTAGCCTTGCGGGACTTTAATGGTTTGGTTTTTAATACAGGCACAAGCACGACTTAATAAAAAGCCAATTAACAGCTCTTAGCCAAAAATAGTGTAACAGAAGAACGACAACATTTGTGGCTTGCTCTACAGATTTGTTCTAATAAGTCGAATATCCCAAAATCGCTAGAAATGCCTCTTTAGTATAGAAAGCAACTAATAACTGATGTCGCGTGGGTTTACGAATGAGTGACTATAGGAAACATTGCGGAGTCACTAAAAACTGAGGTAGAACTATTAATATGATTTGTTTGCTATTTAAACAGTTGGGTTAGTTGCTCTTTTAATTCTGCAATTAGACTGTGAGCTTTGTGAAAAATAAACGAGTCAGGCCCAGGATAACAAATATATGTAGTTATGATATTGAATCATGTTTGCCGCGTAGCACTAGTAAGAGTAAAGAATGTAATATATAACGTGATAAGCTGTAGTGCTAAGTGTGCACGCCCTACGAGGGAAAGAGAGAAAAAATCTCTGACCCGAGTCCCACTTAGCTTGGGTCAGAGATTTTTTCTCTTTCCCTCGTAGGGCGTGCACACTTAGCACTACAGCTTACCAGGATAACAAATGTTTTTGTCAATCCAAAGAAATCCCGCCTCTTTGTTTTGGGCGCGCTTGGTTTTTAATACAGGCACAAGCACGACTTGTAAAATAGTGTCAGTAACAGATGAACAGCAACATTTTCGGCCTTCCTGTACAGATTTGTTCTAATAAGACGAATACCATTGCTTCTCTTTAGACAGTATAGAAAGCGAAAAGAAGACTCCAAAGGCAAAGAATGTCAACAGCGCTAGCTTTGCTTTTAATGAAGCGGCGTGATTATTACGTTTTTCAAGCGCTGTAATATAGTCAACAATCGTATTTCAAGAGTTCACTTTAGTCTGGTTCCCAATAGTTCGCAGTGAAGAGGACCGCGATCGATCAATCGTAAGTTTGTTTTATAGACGGTTTTATTGATAAGTAATCAAGTGTTGCAACAGTCTTAACAGTGACATATATTAAAGTTCATGTTCACTCAGCAAATCGTTAGGAAGGGGGGGGGGGGGGGCGAAATCCCTGAGGGGGGACCAGTGAGGGGGGCGAGATCACTAGGGATCTCACCCCCGGGGGGGCGAAATCCCTAGTGATCTCGCCCCCCGGGGGGGTGAGATTACGGGGGGGCGAAATCCCTGGGACACCGGTATTTTGTCAAATATGCTGGGCAAAATAGAGTTTGGACGCTCAAACGAACTCAACTAGAATCTCAGGCATGGCAAACATGGCGGCCGCTAAACACAACTTGGTGAACTCTTTCGATTGCTTGTTTTAATGCTAGTGAATAATCGGTCAAATACAATAAGCTTTTGTTCAGGACTCAAAACAATATTGGGATGAATACTGTTTAACTCTAGGTGCTCGTACATGTACTTAAAAAAAATCCTGTTTTTAAATAACTTTAAGCTACAAAAATATTCATAAATGTTGTATTATTTAAATGTTCGTTTCCTTTGCCTTAACTTAGAAAAGGACAGGCTATGGCTAGCTACATGTACTTGAGGAGATGCAGATATTATCTTAGAATATTTGTTTAGTTTGATACTGAATCAGTGGGGGTTACATGTACAGTTTTGAAGCAAAGAAAAACATCAGGACTTTGATAAGTTTTATATATCCCTACTTAAGTCATTGGAGAGAATGTTATATATATTTTGTTTCTTATTTTGCTATTAGCCAGTAACAGGCATACATTATTAACCACTCACTATAACATTTTAATATTATTAAAGGAACACTGTCAATTAACCCAAAAATGATAAACATTCTCATGACTAAAGACAAAATCTACTCAGATTACCAGAGTATGCAGTGTACTAGCCGAGAAAATTTGAGAAAATTTTGATAAAGGATGGCAAAAATTAGAGTGGATGAAAAATACTGCTTTTAAAATTTAGAGCAACTTGAAATATGTCTACTGTAACCAAAATCAAGTTTATAGAGGCCCGGTTATTAGGGGGAGGGGGGGAGGGGGAGGGGTGCCGTTATCCCTTATCCCTATATTTTTCAGGATAGTTAATCACTTATCCCTGAGATGCAGATGGCTGTTATCGATTATCCCTTATCCCGATGGACTTTGGTTATCTCTTATCCCTACTGTTTTCTGGTTTGTTATTCCTTAACCCAGTCATTATTTTGCTAGTTATCCAGCTTATCCCCAATATTCCTAACCAGGCCTCTTTATAGAATTAGCTTTTGTAATCCACTTTGTCATCCATTATTGAAAAATTTTGAAAACCATATCAGGGCATTCACATAGTATTACTCGGGTGTCTCGAAACCTAAGACCCTCGAAAACTAAGACCTAAGACCCCCTCTTAGTTTTTCTAGATCTCGAAAGCTAAGACCCCCTCTTAGTTTTTCTAGATCTCGAAAGCTACCCTAGTGAAATGGAGCTAGCTTTTTCTAGCTAATTCTAAGAATTCTGATAGAAATAAAAGCTAGCTTTTTCTGGAAATTCCTAGTTTTATAAGCTAGAAATTTCTAGAAGAAGCTAGGATGTTATTGAAACATGTAAATGAAGCGGGCAAGACCCCCTCTTAGTTTTCGTAATTCGTAGTTCGAAAACTAAGACCCTAATGTCGTGCCACATCGAAAAGGCTATAGCGCATATTTAAAGTAACGTTTAATGAGAGGCTGAATGGGGTTAACTGACAACTGATAAATGGGCAAAATTTTAACTGACAACTGACATGTAGACCCCCCCCCCCCCCCCCATCCCCCATTCAGACCCTCATGTAGTAGTTGATGAAGATCTGGTGGATTCCGAGTTTAATTGAGAAAATACCGGTTTGAATTAACATATTGCCGCGCCGCTTTAGTGATGAAAGATGTTTGATTTATCTCATTTTAAATGAACACTGTTCAGTTTTGAACACCTTTTTGCTTTATAGGCTTTCCTCTTGTTAGATTTCATGCCTAAAACAACGATACTATCGATCGTTTTGAAGTTTCTTGCATTCAGTAAAAGTACTGGAGAAGCCATTTGAGTGTTACACGCGCGCTGTAGCAATGCAAATAAAAAAACATTTCCATGCCTTTACCTTTTATTTTAGATTTCAAAATGGCCATATAATAAAACTCTTATTAACCGATATACCTTCGTTATGTTTGGAAAGCTTTATTTAAGGTAATAATTATTGTAGACTTATGCTACAATTCTCAAGGACGACTCTCCAACCAGGCGGACCGAGATAATATGGGTTCGCCGACCCAGAAATGTTCATATGTACACGACAAAAATAGGTGTCGTGCCGAAAACGTTTGGGTCCGCGGACCAAATTTAGGGGTGTAGACACTTGGCCAAAATGCTTGGTACAGGCACCAATCCCATTCACACGACACGTTGTACAATGTAACCAACTTTTGCAAAAAGCTTTGCTATTGATATTTTATACCTGTTAGCTGTTGGCTCATCATCAGTTCAGCCGCGGAATTTATGTCGGTGGCTCGAATTACCATGTGTTTTCAGGGCTAGGGTTTTGGGGTTTTCGTTGCAAACGAATGTGAGAAGGTAAGTATTCAGCTTCCGCCAGTGTGTGCTTTGCTTAATACTGGTTGTCAGTCAACTTGGAGAATGGATTTGATGCGAGTTTAAAAATGCGAGTTGCTAGTTTAAAAATGCGAGTTGCAAGAAAAAGGAAGAAAATTGAGATTAGCGTTCCTGCAATGGTAAATGCTTTTTGAGGTGGAAAAAAATCAAATTTTCCGTATACAGGAACCCGAGTCAGTCGACGAAACGTGGACCCCTGCTTCTGGATCCCTAGAAAAATGAAACGTTTTTATTTTTATACCAGTGTATACCTCGCTGTAAGTTTTATTTTGTTCTCTTTACCCTCACAGTTATTCACAGCTAAGTCCTTTCTAATTCTAATTTACAATATTTCGATTACAATCACAATTCAGTTCAATCTATTACTTAGTTTCTCTGATCCGCTTCCAGCTACGAACAAAATGTGCATCTTGAGGAAGTCCTACCTCCCCCCTCCACATTTCTAATGTGCTTCCCTTGGACACTGAAAACAATTTCTTTATGGGAGTACCCATTCCTCCATAAAGGTGGGAGATGCAAAATGTCTCCTGATGAATATATAGTGGCTCGAGTGAAAGTCCAGTGGGCTCTTGTTCCAATATACATTCGATATGGCCGCTCTACAATACAATCGACATAGCTGTATGTCAGTGCGTTCCCGAATCCATAGCGCTAAACCCATGAAACGTCAACAGTTCTGTAACACACATGCGACTTCTAAACTAAAACCGTGACAGCCGTTGTTTCCATCGATTTTCCAGCGAGAATCGAAAGAAAGTCACCCTTTGTTGATGTTTCCACAGGGGTCCG
This sequence comes from Actinernus sp. WN-2022, assembly GCA_030867875.1. Classification (NCBI taxonomy): domain Eukaryota; kingdom Metazoa; phylum Cnidaria; class Anthozoa; order Actiniaria; family Actinernidae; genus Actinernus; species Actinernus sp. WN-2022. The sequence continues at coordinate 106,439,255 of JAOWCC010000019.1, read as the reverse complement.
GCCAATTTTATAATTTCGTTTTTCTTGTTCTGTCGTTTTTTTCCCGGTTTAATATATACTTTTCTTCTTTATCCTACTAGTTTGTTCACGTCATTTGCAGTTCGATAAATTGTTTTTGCAATCCGAAAAGTAGTTTATTCAGTTCTGCACTAATTCGATTCATGTCCGTATTAAAACCATCAGTCTGTTCATCTGTTCCGTTTGTTCGGTCTGTTCATCTCGGTTCTGTATCTGGAGAATACTGATCGTCAAAAATGCTTGCTTTTTATCGTTAATCGGAAAGAACGTCAAATTCGAAATTTCCACACTGCGACTTACAAAGCCATTGAAAAAAACAATTTTATTCCGCCGTTCCGTCAAGCCGCCAAGCCGTCGAGCCGTCAAGCCGCAAATTACACCATCCGGTAGTCACACACAGTCAGGAGCTGTTTTTATTTCTTCACATCGCTTTCTTTGGCGGGGTCTTAGCTTTCGAGATCTAGAAAAGCTAAGAGGGGGTCTTAGCTTTCGAGATCTAGAAAAACTAAGAGGGGGTCTTAGGTCTTAGGTCTTAGTTTTCGAGGGTCTTAGGTTTCGAGACACCCAGTATTACTCTTCGAACAGGGTGTTATTTTTGTAGATTTGTTTTATAGAAACTTGAAGATTCAATTTCAATGACAGTGCCCCTTTGACATCCAGTAGACCATGTAAAAATATATACTAGATTAATATGGGAGTACCCCCAGGAAGCAGCAAGGCATATAAAACCAAAAAAATAAGGAATTGGGTCTAATTCCTTAATTCTGATTCCTTAATTTTTTGGTTTTATATGCCTTGCTGCTTCCTGGGGGTACTCCCATATATGGACTATACGGGGATGATCCACTGGACAGGGTATGGTTTTTTGAGTTTCTGGTCTTAGACGGGGTATCCATTTTCACATTGACAGATCTTGAACAGGGTATGGTATTTATCACTTTCGACATGACATTTATCTGATGTAAACATCATACTCATTACCAGATATCGATTTGTAATCAGTTTATCCCTGACCTCTAAATAAAACACTGTCGACTTTATTGACTTCTTGTGGATCATGTCTGATTTTCGTCTTATAGAAGGATATCAAATTTTAACACTTTGACTTGAACAAGATATGGTAATTTGAGTTTTTTTTACTTAAATAGGGTAAGGGTTCCCCCCGGGCCCTCACTGTATGAAGTATGATTGATATCCAGATTAACAATAAGTATCACGATTCACTGATCACTTTGTTTACTTTTGAGACGCCAATATAACATGGTATTGCGTCTCAGAATACCAGCCTCTGATTGGCTCTTGGGCGAGCCCTTGCAGTTACATGGGTTCCAGGTCGTTTGTTCAACAGCAAGATTTCTACAATTTCACCTTCAAAACACTGTAAATTACAAGATAAGCATCATTCAATCCTAAAGGTAAGGTTGGCATTGTAGTTTCCGTCAGAAATCTAACACTCTTATTCGCTAAAAGTACAATTTTCATAATTTTTGAAGAGATTTCAAAACACGTCGCGAAAGTTTTCGCCACTCAAGCCGTGAAACCGTTGCCATAGATATACTAGGCGCCTTTTGAGAATTGAAATTACGATCAGAATAAGTTTGGTGCTTCATTCTCTTCTTTCTTTTAACAATTCCCGACTTAACTGTTGAATCGCGATACAAAACTAATTGAGATTTTGAGACGCGATACCGAATTATATTGCCGGCGTTGGAAGAAAATATATTCTTCGTATTGGGCTTCGTCGCTGCGCGACTCCGCCCAATACGGAATATATTTTCTCCCAACTGGCTGGCAATATAATTCGGTATCGCGTCTCAAAATCTCAATTAGTTTATAGTATTCCAGCCAGTTAAGCTAATTAATTTAATAATTAGATTATAAATAAAATAAATTAATTCTTAAGTTCTTTATCATTTTCTAGCTTTTCTAGCATGTCACTTTTTGAAACATTAGAGTTGATGTGTTTGCTGCAGAAAGCTTACAAGGTGTTACCCTGGTTTCCAGAGGTTAATTTTGCCTTTTGCTGGTGAAGGCGCGAGGATTGTCGAGTGCGCGGACGGCAAAATTTAACCTCTGGGCCAGGTCTGTTTGAACTTAATTTATTCATCCAAAATATGGAGACCGATAGCCATTGGCTAACGCTCACAACAGCCTGTAATTGGATAATATCCATCACGTGTCCAAAACCGCTCACGTTGAGCGCGCGCTCGATGTTCGAAATGGCGTGCAGTGATGATTGCGTAAGCAGCGCGCGCGAACTAAAATTGAAAACTTTTCACCCGAAACTTCCCCTTTCTCTGCAGTTTTCTTTATCAACTACGTGCAAGAAATACGTGTGTACAAAGCTAGGTTACATTTAACGTCAGAATCTTTGGTTTCAAGACTTTGTGAAAAGGTAGTGTAATTTGAATTGGTGTTTTGACTTTTTTCACTGGTCTTTCAATTTTCAAATATAGCTTGCGCTGCTCTTAGCCAATCAAAATCTAGGCCTTTTTAGCTGACGCATTATTCTGCATGAAAACGAGATTCAAACAGACCTGGCCCAGAGGTTGAATTTGTTTTGCCTTCCGCGCGGCTCGCCGAATTTTCCAACAAAAGGCAAAACATTTAACCTCTGGAACCCAGGGTAACAAGGTGTTTAATAAGTTCTCAATATTTCATGTCACCACACCAAACATAGGAAAAACAGGTGCCAGAGTACTAACTGATTGCTATATGGTTAATTATAGACACATGATAACACAAGACCAGTTCTTCAAAGTTAAATATTTTATTTATTTTTCATTTTCTTCTTCTAGAACTTTCACAGTGCAAATACAGAGCTTGGCCTTCCTGTGGTCATATCGACCATTGCATTTTAATACTGACACTGTCACCGCGTTCGTCAATGTTTCGTGTACTCTCCAAAGTTATAAACCTGAGAAATTAACGCTGTAATTACTGGTTTATATAATATAGTATAAAAGGAAGAAGGAATCTGCTCAACTATTGCAATACTATTCGTTTAATTATGACTACTTTACCTTGTTGAGCGGCCGCCATGCATGTTTGCCATGCCTGAGATTCTAGTTGAGTTCGTTTGAGCGTCCAAACTCTATTTTGCCCAGCATATTTGACAAAATACCGGATCAAAAGTAAAGAAAAACCTTTACTTTTGTTCTGTATAAGACTTATTTCGAGATGAATTTAGTAAGTAAGACGAAAAAACGCTTCGAAGTCCAGCCATGATACCACGGCTCAGTCAAGCTCTGTTGGTTGTCAAGGGAGAGCTGGTTAGCTTGCAACCCAGTATGGCGTTGCTATGGGCCAACAAGTCACGTGACCGTCTGTTGCAAAAGGCCTATTATTGCCCACCCTTTAATTTTCCGGGTTTTCCGAGGCTTCAAACTTTCCCTAGCAACGGCCGATTTAAATATGTCAATGGGCCCTTAACTAAGGTGCGCACTGAAGTTGCTAAACGCTCTTTTTATTATTTAACCAAAACCACAGCAAAAACCGTGCGGTACAATCAATCCTGCCAGACGTTGGATCAAAAAACAGATCTTGATCAGTAAGTAAAAGAAAATATAATGATAAAGTGTCCGAAGACTACTGCAATGCTGATCAAACACAACGCTTGTCGAGGTTTATACGATATTTCGGCTGGCCACGGTACCAGCCTTCTTCAGGTTTATTTTACAGTGGAGGTCACAAATGGATACAAGGCTTATATAAATTGTTAATTACGTAACTATGAGCGGAAATTACAAAATCGATGACATATGTCAACAGTCAGTCGTTTTTACCAATTACTTGTTACGTATGTGTGAGTTAAAATCGTTACATGAGTTCAACGTTTCGAATAAACAATTACCTAATTTAGGCAGATATTTAAAAACAAAATTATATAATCTATTTTCTCTTTACTGGAGGGAACACACTCAACAAAGTCGATCAGGTGGTAAATTGCGTACTCTCAGTAAAGTTAAGATCAATTTCGGTTTTGAGAGATACCTTACCGATGCAAATGTTAAGTGTCGTCAAGCTGTAACCAGGTTACGACTGTCAGCACATCGACTTCCTGTTGAGTCTGGTCGCTACAGCAATATACAATACGATGATCGTAAGTGCACACTATGCAATTCGAATGAAATTGGTGATGAATATCATATTTTAATGTCGTGCGTTCATGGGAAAATTGAACAAGTTAGAAGTTTATTTATGAACGATTTATACAATATCAACAGTTCGTTTGCTATGCTTGATCCAAAAGAGCTATTTTTATATATTTTTAGTATGCATGACGATTCTATTGTGAAACTGGTTTTAAGATATTGTAAGGAGATATTGGATTTATTTAATAATTGTAATAATACTTGATTTACTATATTTGAATTTAATATTCAGATCGTACTTTCATATATATATATTTTTTAAATATATTGATGTATATGAATTTGTATCCTAATGTGCCAAAGTTGGTGTTTAATGGATTAAAAATTATGTTTTATACAATAGTAACACATAAAAGGAAATTTACGAAATAGGTTTGAAAAGATAGTGCAGATACGAGTAACAAAAAACTCTGAATTTCTAACGAGACCTGAAACAACCATGGGAGCTGATCAAAGCCAGGTCCCGGCCCGGCTAATCCACAGATCGAATTGGAATTTAGCGTGTTGGTTTTTGCGGAGGGAGGAAAACCGGAGAACCCGGAGAAAAACCCTCGAAGTAAGGGCGAGATACCAACGAACTCAACTCACATATGGCGCCGCGTCCGGGATTCGAACCTGGGCATGGGCCACAGAGATGAGAGGCGAAGCGCTTAACCACTGCGCCACCCGAGCTCTCGTAACAACCGAGCTCTCGTAACAACCGAGCTCTCGTAACAACCGACAATAAAGGTCAAACGGTGAAATTACATTTCATCACGTCTATTCATTCCGAGTGGTTCGAGGGTTTTAGCTTTATAGATGAGAAATGATTGATTCACGTGCCTTTCTCACGGAATCGCGTTTAGAATAGATGACTTCTAAAGGAATAAGGAGAATGTCAGTACTAGATCTAGAATGGTTAGGGCTGAGAAAATGTTCAGAAACGGCTGTAGGTTAGATTTATCTACAGTTCGTCTGTGTTCGTTAAAACGGTCTTTGAGGCATCGTTTTGTTTCTCCGCCGGATGTATTGTGTATTACGTTTTTAGTATTACATGTACTGTGAGATTTGATATGGTGAGTTTCGCCAGTGGAGGAAAAAGTGTATTGATTGAGGCCATGTTCGATGTAAGGGCAGGTAATGCAGTTTTTACTGCAGCGATAAGAGCCGGGTGGCAGTGGAGAGGTGTTAGTAGTGTTAGGTAACTGAGCTCTTACTAAAATGTCACTTATGTTATTACAGCGGCGGTGGGCTACTAAAGTAAGATTTTTGAAAAATGTTTCGGAACGTTTAGATGAATAGAGAATATTAGAGTGTTTATGAATTATTGATGAGATGTTAGGTAGTGCTGGATTATATGTAATGATAAAAGGAATAGGTCTGCATCTGGCTTGGGTTTGTTTGTAAAGCATCAGTGCGAGAAATGTTAGATGCACGTTGTATTTGTGCCTTAAGGAAAGTAAGATTATAACCGCGTTTGTTAAGGTATGTTATTAATTCATTAGTGCGTTTCTTAAAGCTATCGTCCGAAGAGCAAATGCGGCGAAGGCGAAGTGAAAGGCTATATGGGATAGAGTATTTAGTGTGACCGGGATGACAAGACGTTTTAAGAAGGTACTGGTGTTTGTCAGTGGGTTTGGTGTACAAGTCTGTTTCTATAAGTCCGTTTTTAAGTAAAACGTTAACGTCGAGAAATGGGATGTTAATGGCAGAATGGGAAGAAGCGGTGAACTTGATGGTAGGGTGGAGGTTATTGAGATAATTAATGAATATTTTCAGTCGGTCCAGATCACGAAAATATCATCAATAGATCTCAACCACGTGTGTGGCTGGTTATTATAACGGATGCGTCATTTTTAATAGACTGAAATCACAATAGTTTTACCATCCATTGGTAGTTTTAATTATTGTTAGTTTTGTTTGTCGATCAATTATATCTGTAAATAGTTTTACCTTTTTTAAATAATAGTTATGATAGTTATTAATAGTTTAATTGTTATAATTTAATTGTCATGGCTAGCTCCTATTGATAGCAGTAACAGTTTGTAACTGAAGGGGTATTCATTCATTCACTATGATATCTTCAAGTTCCTGTCACGCCTATCCCAGTGTTCACATCGTTTTGAAGGAGGCTGAAGTTGTGCTGAGTCAGCACTTTTTTCGATTTTCATCCTTAATTATCTCTCTTAAACGTATGGGTACCCATAAAAAAAATTCTGATTTCATAAGCTTCTTAGGGGGTTAAAACAATCCAAATAGATTTTTAGAAAACAAATTGTTTTGCAATTAGTAGGTACCGTCCTTAAAGACCCTGTGTCCGAGCCCATGGTGCTTTGCGCGCGCAAATAATTTTCGTAGGCTACGAAAATCAGAAAGATCGTTGTTGTTGTTATGTGACTACCGAATCTTTCGAAATCCATCCCTAGTTTGGGCCATCGTGTAATTATTTATAGGTATATATGCTTAACTAACTTTCTTTTATCTTAACTTTTGTATATATACTTTTTTAAATGAAACTTTAGTTCGAATATGTCTTCGAATCCCGGTCTAGAGTGGCGAGTAGAGGAATGCTGAGAAACGACCGAGACAGCGAGGTGAAGTGACTAGACAAATAATCCTTCAGCAGTCCACATTTTACTTTCTCTAGGTCTACAAGAGAACACTTGTGGTTCAAAAGGACTATTACGTGAGTTTCCCTGGGATTTGCTGCACTAAGGGACCGGCGGGCTTCGTTGGAAATACAAAGCACAAAGCAACCACTTCTGTCATCAAGAACATTCGTAATTATAATTACGACTTATCTGTATCTGTATCTGTTTTGCATTTTTATTAGCAGAGAAAGCAATGTCCTTAACCTTTTTTTCATCCTCCAGTACGTCCAGAAAGTCTTGCTACCAAAACTACGATCGCGGGTCAAACTCCAATCTGCCGAGTTCAGCTGTTACTTCGCTGTGAGTTTGACTGGAGTTTCATTTTGCACTTAAAATATATCATTCGCAAGGAAAGTAGAGATCTTCAAATCCCGCTTCAAATACAGCTAAGCAATACTAGAGACATAAAAACAAGGAAACAAGAGTATGTGTTTGCTTGTAGAGTTGTGAAAAGTCGCACTCGTAAATCGAATTAGAATCTAAAGACAGAACAACTGGCTAGCTTCCTGCCGAGTACTGTTAAAATCATATTCGAAGCATCCGGGGAAAATTCGTGGGCTCGATTGGGTTTTTAATCCGGTAGAAATTATGAAATTCGTTATCCAAAAGTGTATGTGTACTTCTTTTACGAAACTTATAAACATTCGAGAGCATTTTTAGTTCGATTTCGCCTAAAAGCTGGCCTTTAATTTATGCGGCCGTTGATAAACAAACTAATCATAACATTGGCGCAAAGCACCATGGTCCATGTAGAGAGAGATCTCAAAAATCAAAAACTCTCTAAAACCGATCCAAACTAGCCCAAAATAGCAGAGAATACCCAAGGACATAAGAAAAGGACACTCGAGGTACATTTATTGCAAAATGTTATTTCATTACCTTTATTTTTACCACGATAAGAATTCAATACAAACTCTATTAGTGAGATGACAAGGAAAATTTCTGAAGAAAACGGCGACTCTAGCGCGCTATCACGCAATCAATCTTGCGCGAGTGAATCACGTAATCTACCGTGGGATTTGTAAGAGCCACAAATCGTGCGCTTGGGCTGCCTGTGCCTAGATGAGCTAACTGGGCCTTTTGTGAGGCACTGGATAGCTACCGTAACGTTAAAGATACCAACCACGTGCCGTAAATATTATTGATGCATTCCGTTATAGAGGTGAGCACCGCCTCGTATACATGTCTACATGTATACGGTTATACCAAATAAGGTCAGATAATTTTGGTACAGTACTACGGGAAAATAACGATCCACCGACCAACACTCTAGTACGTTTGCCGCTGAGCTCATTCTAACCCTAAACTCATTTGAATTCAAGGTTAATACCATAGGGGACAAATTAATCCCTAATTTTAACTTGAAATTTCACGCGTAATTTGTAATTTCACATGTGCCTACGCGCGCTTAAAATCTTTTTTCCTGCATCGTAATTTGCCTTCCATAATATTAATATATAAATATAGGTAATCAAATAGTGACTCGTGAAATTAGGGGTGAAATTAGGGGTAAATTTCACTTGTGTTTGTCAAAATCTACGTATAATTACCCTCGCCGAAGCGGCTCGGGTAATTACTTCGATTTTGACAAACACGCCTGAAATGTATTGCTAATTTCACTCGTCCCCATTTGATTACCAATACGAATATTTTAAACAGATTGGAGGGGTTGCTTGGGAAGCAAGCTTGGCCCAAACTATGCATGCCATGTTGACGAAATACACTGGACTTAAACCAGACCTCTATAAAAGATTCATGTACGATGTGGTCGGCACGGCGTAATGCAGTGAAACAGGAGCTAACACATTTCCTCAGTTGAGCCGGTAAGTTTCCGCATTCCACTCAGCCCTGGAGTATACCTGGTCTGATTTCCAACAACAGGCTCCCATTTTTGGACATATACTTGATTCCAAGTGGAGACAATGTGATTATGACTACGGTACATTACAAGGAAACCGACACACATAACTATCTGAAACTTCGAATCACCTCTCACCCTTCTCGCTGCAAGTCGTCAATCTCCTACAGCCATGAGTTCTTAAGACTCCGCAAACTCTGTAGTGACGATCAAGACTTCCAGCTCAAGTGTGATGAAATGTCCTCTTATTTTCATTAAACGTGGCTATCCTGCAGAGATATCCCTATATGGAGAGAAGTCTACAAAGGGCAAAATCCAAAAGCAGAAACGAAGCCTTGTACAACACCAATAGGCAATCAGATACAGCTAAACCTAGCAATTTCCCCTGGTTCTAACATACCATTCTATTAACAACCAAGTGAGTCGCGTTTCAGCCTCCTTCAAAACGATGTTAACACTGAAATCAAACCCCTTGCGTGCATTTAGGCGTGACAGGAACTTGAAGGACATCTTAGTGCACAGTAACCTGCAACAGGACCAGGACATACAGCCTGGAACTTTCCCATGCCAACGCACGGTCGGTCTGCAGAACCGTTGCCCTTTCACCAACGTTAACCCAGCCAACTCTCTACGGACACCAAGAGGATTTTTACGCATCCACGGCCATTATATGTGCACAACAGCCAACCTCGTGTACTGAATATCATGCCGCAAGTGTCCAACATGTGTATGTTTACATCGGAGAAACCGGACACAGACTAGGAGATCGCTATAGAGAGCACAAGATGTCATCAACAAAAAAGCTGATCTCCCAGTACCGCATCATTTCAACAGTGACGGACACTGCCGGTTGATGATATTGATTTATTGACTTATTGACTTATTGACTTCGGCCTTAATAAAAGATAGAATAGATAAAAGATAGAATAGACATTTCAGACATAGTGACATCGAGAACCCTAGGTCTTGGAAGTCAAATACAGAAGTGATGGCAGACACGTAATATTTAGCCTGCGTAGCCCGGCGCTGAGGGGGAAAGGGCCGACGGAAGGAGAGGGGAAAAAGCCGAGGAAAAAGCCGGCGGAAGGAGAGGGGAATGGGGAGAGGGGAGGAGAGGGAAAGGGCTTTTTCCCCGGCTTTTTTCCCCTCTCCTTCCGCCGGCCCTTTCCCCCTCAGCGCCGGGCTACGCAGGCTACGTAATATTTAAATGGTAATGATAATATAATGAATATGCAGGTGGCCGTCGTAAAGTCATCACTACTGAGGGAACTTAAATGGGCTGTGTCACGGTAATAGACTATACATCCGCGTTCCGGGGCCGGAAACAGTTATTTTCACCGATTTTGATATGAACTAACGAACCTCTCGGCATGTGGTGCTTAAAATCACAGCAAATATGCAAAAATGACTAACCGACAGTGCATATAAACAGTCTCCAGGGAAAATATTGAAAATCCTTTCAATCAAGCATTGAGGGAGGGAAGTTTAACTTAACAGCCACCTATCAAAGCGAGCGATAAATAATTACCTCGAAATTTCTAATATAAATCAAGAGACCATCACATACGCGATGGTCTCTCGCATAAATGTATTATAATGAGTATATATGCATAGTTTAACTCTTTACCATCCGAGTCTGTAAATAGGAGACGCATGAGTCCTTTACTAGAAAAAATATTGCATCACGTCTAGACAGGCTGGAAAGACGATGTTGCGATATTATGCGAAGGGATGTATGGCTTCAAAGTCAGAGCTACAACAGGGATCGCTCGACTCTTTCACTATGGAGAAAAGCCCATTTGTTTTGGCGATTGTTTCGTTCTTCTTCGATTTTCACGAATTTCGAGGAGCTGAAAATCGGCTCAAAAAAACCTTCCCATTCGCACTTGAAATCAAGAGCAAACACAAAATAACCACTTAGTCGTTACAGTACCTTGTTTAATCTTTCCAACCAGCAGGTTTGTTTTCACAAAACACACCAAGCGACGGTGAACCACGCCGATGTTTGCACTGCATTTCACTCGACCACATTTTCCTGCTCCCACCTCCGATTGCATGCTGGGTAATGGACAAAAATTCCACAAGGGGTCCCCCACTCTGGGACTCCGGTAGGATTTTTTTTAGAAGTCTTTTACCCCTACAGCCAAGAGCGGTGATTTGGACTCAAGCCGTTGCTTTAAAGTGACAAAAGCACATCCTAATAGGTTGAGCAGGGGTAAAAGAATGCCAACTACAGGATTTCAAGGATTTCATTGAAGAATTTTTTCCCGTGTCTGAAAGCACAAACACAACGGGAAAACCCTGTGAAATCCCCTCACAAGGCCTACTAAATTAAAAGCAAACCAAGTAATTTTCAGCCGTCCTCAGACTTGATGATGTCCTCAAGCTCTCTGACAGTGGCATTTTTCTCCAAAATTAGAGCACATTTCATTGGAAACCCTGCCGAAGTTGCAATGCCTACCGTCGACCAGTTCGTAGAATTCACCCGAATGGCATTGTGGAGAAAGTTTGAGCCCTCAGTTTAAAAAGTCAGCAGTATTTAACTACCCCGGGCTAGCCAAACTTGAACTGAGGGGGAGGGTTGAGTTAGCACTGAGGATTTCACCAATTGAGCTCACACACGATCGGACGACAAAGAGTTAATATATATTTTTAATATTGTAATATTTTAAGACTTTTTAATACACTTAAACATCAAGTGTATCTAAACTTTTTTAAACTATAGGTATGTATGTATTTTTATTTGCCCATTTTTTGTTCACGTTCACGTTTAAACGAGTTGTATAAGCTCCTAGGTGACACGTGGTTAAATAAAGTATTGTATTGTATTTATGCGCCATGACATAGCCCCTTTAAACAACCACGACGGCAACGTATAGGACGACGTCATAAAACGATAGCCTTAATTACAAAATACAATAACTGCACGGCGCGAACTGAATGCATACAGTCGCCTACGTACATTTCAACCGTTGTCTGCAAAAGCACAACGTGAAAACCCCGAATTATACGTTTAAAAGAGAACGTGAACGTAAGAAAGATAATCCGTTTTTCGTTCGCCGTGAACGGAACTCTATACTCATCATATTTTTTCGAAAATCTGCTTGTGAGAAACAATTGAAGGCGAACAAAGGAAAGAGTAAACACCAAATTTTGGCAGAAAATATTTATCTACGTCCCGTCGTCACTGCTGTCGCCGTCCTAGTTCCCTACTTACAGACCGCGTCACCGCGCGCCGCAGAGAGGAAAGAAGCTAAGACTCATATTCAGACACGGAACACTGTACCAATGGAATGAACGTTGCCTTTGCCTTCATTTAAATAGCGCGCGCATTCTCGACAGACATTACATACAGACATAATCTTTATTTATTCACGGAAAGTCTCAGACATTCAAACAGACGTTCAAACCGTTCATGTGCACGTGCACAAATATGATAACAGTTTAAACAACGAAGGCTAGAAAGAAGGTTGGCCGTGCCAGCCGAAGTATTGGTTAATATATAGATACCCATTACCGTATAATCAGCCTTTCTTCGTTGTTACTGTTTACACATTTTCGCTGATTAGATCCCTCCGGGAGGGGAGGGGGGGGGGACTCCCTCACTGACCACAGACAGACAGACAGAAGAGGTTTATTGGCACTTTGCAGACATTAATGTTTACATCAGTGTTGAATCCAATAATAATAAGATAACTAAATAGATGAATACTAAGTCTTGTTGTAGGGTAATATATATGACATTAATTTATTGTGGAAACAGGTGGCAAGTTACTTATAATGCGGGATCTAATTGTAAGGCAATCAGATATGTATTTGGCTGCTCTTCTTGCAATTTTGGTATCTGGCTTAAGTATAAGGGTTAAAATTTGGTCATCATTTGTTTTCTTTAGAGATCTTTTCAATGTATTTTCCAATGAAGCATAGAATTCCTTTCTCGGGCACTTGGTAGTATGTGCATCTAATTATCATGTGCCGTTCATCCTCAACTTCGGCTTTACAAAGAGGACAAAGCCTCTCGTTGGGTGGTTTGTATGGGCGCTCATATCTGCCCCTCTCAATTTGTAGCTCATGATTACTTATTCTCAACTTCGTTAGCGCAATTCGATGCTTCACGTTCTTAATATTTAACAGATAATTTTCAAGTTCATGTTTATATTTGAATGTTCGGTAAAATCTTAATTTGTACCTTGGTTGTTTTTTTCGGTTGTTATCGTTGAATAGCTCACTATGCCAATTTTGGATTTGAACATCTACTGGTCTTTGTTTTAAATTATTAATAATTATGTTTGGGTGTTCGATTTCTTCCTGGAAAAAACAGACTTCACCGAAACCTAGTCGAAACAGATGGTTTTTTACTCTTTGGCACCACATTGTGGGCTTCCCTATCTGTCTCGATTCAGCTACAGCGTCTTGCGCTAATTCAGTGATATTTTGATTTTGTTTTTTTAGCCAGTATTTCAGGCTTCTTAGGGTGGAGTCCATGCTTATTGGTAATTTACCTAATTCGGCCCGACAAGCATTATTAGTAGCGGTCCTGCTTACACCCAGTAACCATTTACAGAATTTTAACCGCTGTACACTTTCTATTGGGTCATTATTTGGTACTTTATCCATACCCCATATTTCACTACCGTAAAGAAGTATGGGTTTGATTAGACTATCGAATAGTTTGAGCGTAAGTTTAACAACAGTCCTAAAATGACAACCCATTGTTTTCCGTAATTTGTAAAGTGCTTTTAATGCAACTTTTTTTTAGCTCGATCTTTGCCGTAGTAAAGTTACCATAAGTGCTGAAACTGAGGCCTATATATTTAAATACTCGCATATTTTCTATTGGTTGGTTAGAATAAGTGAAAGCATAATTGTTCATTCTTCTACCTGTGTTGTTGAAAATCATTGTTTTCGTTTTTTCGATATTTACCTCTAATTCGGAGTTCAGTGATGGTATATTCTTTAAGCCTACAGAGTAGCTGCTGTAACCCCTTAGCAGACCTGGAAAGTATACTGAACTAAATCGTCCGCGTATGCCAGACAGCTAATTGTCTTATGTTTTAGCTCCACAAAATCTGCCCCTTTTGTTTGATCAAGGAACTCAGGAAGGTCGCTTAAAAATATATTGAAGAGGGTGGGGCTTAGCATGCAGCCTTGTTTTATTCCTATTTCACATGGGAATTCTTCAGTAATTGTATTTCCGACTTTAACCGCAGCAGAGTCATTTGAGTATATATCGATCGTAATATTGAATAGAATTTACCCGTTATTCCAATTTTCCTAACTTTCTCAAAGAGTTTGTCTCTTGGTATGCTATCAAACGCTTTCCTGAAATCTACGAAGCATCCGAAGAGGAGGTTGTTTTTCTTACATGGTTTAGCTTTGACGTATTTTTCAATCAAAGTTGTCAGTATGACATACTGACCTGACAGGGGTGCTGTAAAATTTCAGTGATGGTCCCATTTTAGGGGGTCTTTTGACAAAAGGCAATTACATAACAAAACGCGGTACCTTTTAGGGTGTCGTCTGTTTATTTGCAAGGAGATTGCAGATAAAGGAGATTACAAACATACTGCTTAATTATATGGTGGTCCCTTTTAGAGTTCAAAACAAAAAATCTTCCATTGAAAATTTAATTTTTTGGGTCCCTTTTAGGTTTTTTTTATCAGGTCAGTAGGGAAGTCCCCCCCCCCCCCCCCCCCCCCCCCCCCCCCCCCCCCCCCCCCCCAGGCATCCCTCCTAGGTGATCCGGTACTATACTTCGCCCGTTGGTCCTTAGCTTGCAGTTTTTTCAATTTTCCCCTGAAGAAGGCCGAAACGTCGGGAATTTACGAATATTACTTTAGCCCTATTAAACATTAACTTTATTTACGCGACTCATCTTCAACCTCGTTTCCAGGGTCTTCCGCGCCATGTTGGATGCGCGGAAGACCCTGGGAACTGATAAAAACTCAATATCATGAACTTCTTAGCTTGACAAAATATCTAGCCTCCCCCCCGCAGTCGTTTTTAGGGGCTCATTCCCACTCTCCCGGGAGAGTGGGAACGACTGCGGGGGAGGCTACAAAATAACCTGATGCAGTTACATTTGTAGGTTCGTCGTCCTCATTCAGCCATGAGTTAAGCCAGTAATTAATAACTTAATGATGTCCAGTCTTTACGCGCCTAGGGAACGATGATTGGCTCGTACAGACCGTTGTCAGCGGTTATTGTCACATTCGAATGCGCATAGTCAATATCGTCAAATTGTTATGCCAAGAAACATGGCGGAAGACGTGAATCTGAACCTTGATGGCTATGATGAGGATTTAATAGAGAACCCCTTCTTTAAATACTTACAAAGCAAGCACAAGCAATTATACGATGAGGTTGCAAAGAATAGGTGGACTGTAAGTGAAAAAAAACATTGATTTTGAAGCAGGGGAGATCTAAGTTTTATCCCAAGATTTCAGGAAATTTATCTGCACTAGCTCTCTACTTGTAGCTTGCATAGGATAATGTATTATTGATGTCTTGCGTATATTTAACAGGGTGATTGGACACTTTGTAGCAGAAGGATATTGTGAAGAGTACACCGTATCCCAAAGGATAACACTAAATTTAAAATTAATAACTTTTAAAATCGGTATATACTTCGAGGTAGTGTTTAGTTCCATATAGTCTCCCTGCATAATACTGTAAAACAGTAGAGAAAATGATTATGCAGGAGACTATATGGAACGAAACACTACCATGAAGTATATACCCTAAAATCGGATTCTTTATACCGGCGTTAGTCGATGATCGATTAAAATCGACATCAATCGATATTAATTACCGTATTCACTCATGGATAAGCCGCACTTGCAGATAAGCAGCACCCCGAGTTTAGAAGCTTGAGTTTAGGAAAGAAAGTTTTTTGGAAGAATATCAAACCTTCATTGGACTTTCAAACTGGAGAAAACTCCAAAGTTGTATCTGTAATTTCAGCACTGAAATAGTATAAACTTCATGTCTACATACTCAGGGATATGACCTATCTTTCCATAGTATTTGTTTACTGAGATCTGTTCATTCGGGTCACTTTTTAATCAACCATATATACAACATGCTCATGTTCGTCCATAACTTACTAACCAGGTATCTGTTGGAAGAGGGAAAACTGGACACTAAAAGTTTTTTATTTTGCTGAACGAAGTCAAAACAACACAGAGTAGTTTGCTTTTTCATTAGCTGTCCATTGATACATGTATTGTGTCTAAAAGGATATCTGGAAGCCATCTATTGGGGGAAAAAACTAGTTACCGTATTCACTCATGGATAAGCCGCACCTTTTTACCCAAAATCTTCGTTTAAATTCGGGGGTGCGGCTTATCTGCGAGAACATCTACCAAACAAAAGGACCGGAAATTTCCATAAATTAACATTTAAAAGAAATACTAAGCTATACTAATAAATACTACACCAAACCAAAAGAAAGTAAGCACTGGCCATTGCTTTTGCAAGTTTGGTGATCCGTTTTTGTTATGAATATTTGTTTCTCCGCAAGCGATTAAATACCACGCTAAATGGTACAATCTTTCTTTGCAGCTTTGCACTTTAACTGCAGCAAATTTGTTGAACATATCTTCCACCTCTCTTTGAGTAACACGTTGTTTTCTCCAATAGATGGCTTCCAGATATCCTTTTAGGTATGATAGCAACAGACAGCGGATGAAAAAGCAAACTACTGCATGTTGTTTTGACTTCATTCAGCGAAAACAAAACATTTAGTGTCGAGTTCTCTCTCTTCCAACAGGTGCCTGGTTACTAAGCTACGGATGAACGCGAGCACGTTGTTGGCTTCGTTGACATGTAAAATTCGATCTAAAAGGTGACCTGAATGAACAGATCCCGGTAAACAAACACTATGGAAAGATAAATCAAATATCTAAGTATGTAGACATGAAGTTTATACTATTTCAGAGCTGAAATTACAGGTACAACTTTGGAGTTTTCTCCAGTTTGAAAGTCTGATGAAGGTTTATACAATGTACATGTATGTTTGATATTCTTCAAAAAAAACTTTTTTTCCCTGAATCAAGCTTCTGAACTCGGGGTGCGGCTTATCCGCGAGTGCGGCTTATCCGTGAGTGAATACGGTACTCAAAGAGAGGTGGAAGATCAGTTTGACTAATTTGCTGTGAAAGTTTTGAACAGTGACGATTTTACTGCACCGAATACTCAAGGATAGCATGGTATTTTCTTGCTTGTGGAATTAGCTTTATTTTTATTTTTTATTTATGGAAAGTTTATTTAAAGCACAGTACTTGAGCACATGCTTCAGCTCCTTCATTTATAATTGACTCCAATTCAGTTTGATTGTTGCTAGTGTAGAAAATATTTGTTTCAGCAAAAATTCTGAATGATGGTATTTTTTGGATGGTTGGGCATGTCATTAATTATATAAAGTAGAAAAAGGATTGGCCCTAATGTAGATCTTTGAGACACTCCACATATGATATCTTGCATGGTTGATTGAGTATTGCCTTAGTATTTTTACATACTATTTTTGATTGGTTAAATAACTGGAGAACCAATTGTGTGGAATGCCTCGAATCCATATTTATGAAATCCATGCATCCACTTCTATCTCAGTGCATACATGTATCTGTATAAATAAAACATTAAAAGCAATCTCCAATTTTCTAAAATACAATTAGACTGCAAAGCTCGAAATTAAACAAAAGTTCATTTTGCGACTACAGTCAACTCTCTCGTAAGCAGACACCCTCGGGAATTGAAAAAAGTGTCTGTTAGTAGAGCTGTCCGCTTATGAGAATTATTCCCATAAGCTGACACCAAAGAAAAATAGGGTGGATGTCTGCTTACGGGAGAGTTAATTAGCGGGTGTTAATTATGTTTTATTGGGTAGACAAAAATAGCAACTGAAGATATAAAGCGAAACTCTTTATTGATGTCAAATGTTAAAACTCGAAAAAAAAAAAATATATATAGTATAACTCTTCTATATTTAACAAAAAGTTAAACGGGACTTATTGATGCCGTCCATACATGTAACTTTGGTGCTTCTTAAAAACATCCAATTAACAAACAAATACATATCGTGACTGGAGAAGGTTTGCTTTGACAAAACCGATCCCCACTGTTCTGTTGCTCTGTCAAAGGTCATATTTTTGTTGATTTATATTTGCAAATTAAAGACAAATTTCATTGCCAAGAGTCAATTATTATACATGGGGTATCCACTTATGAGAGAGCGTAAACAAAAGAAAAATCCAATTTTCATTTTCAAAAGTGTCCGCGTCCGCTTACGAGAGAGTGTCTGCTTACGGGAATGTGTAAATACAGAGTTTGACTGCGAGGTAAAACGGGGATTTGAAAAGGCGTCCGTAAGTAGAGCTGTCCTCTTACGAGAGTGTCCGTTAGCGGAGAGTTTACTGTAGTTACGAAAATTTGGTTGCAAGTTTGCAATGTTAGTCACACAAAAAAACAGCATCCAGCGGTCTTAAGACAAAAAGCTGTGCCCACAATATATTTTGAAAAGAGACATTGTAAGTGAAAGTTGTGTGATTGTACCAATGTTTTTTTAAATACATTTTAGCTGTATGATAAAACACTTCTTAACATGTTTGTGTATATAATGTCACAGTTCTGTGTAAAATTACTCACTCATTGTACAGTAAGTGAATGTTGTACCATTTTTGTTTAATTTTAGATATGTGTACCAAGGAAGGGAACTTTATCACGCTCCAATCACACACAAAACGATGTAGAAAATCACCTGCTTCAGCCAGTTGAAAAGTGTCCATCAGCCTTTAAATCTGTCAATGGAAAGGTATACCTCTGATGTGATTATTAGTTTTCTCCCTGCTATGATATACATATAGAAGTTACTAACCAAGCATGAGGTCAAGATGAGGGGATATTAGTATTTTTTAGGTATTTATATGCACCGAGACGAAGACAAGGTCCATATACATGTAAACATGCAAAAATGAATAAGGCCTATATCCCCTCAGGGAACGAGCCAGGCTGCACCATTGCACCATTCCTGCTTTAAAAATACATTTGTCCCATGAAATAATACAATAATGGTCATATTGACCCGCTTTGGCCACTTCCAAAAGAAATTAGATGCCAATTCACTAGCAAAAGAGCCAAATTGTCCCTTCTGCCTCAATTTCTGGCTCAATCCCTGTCCCCTTATCATGACTGAACAAGCTTGGTCATTAAGGTTTTATTATATATGGCAAAAGTAAATTGCTAATATCCTACTTTTAAGTCGCTTCATGCCTTAATTGAACTTCAAGTGTTTTGCTTCATGTTCTGAATGAATTCACAAAACTTGGCAACAGGACACTAATATTCTCCTTGCCTTCAATGTTTTTCAGTTCACACACTAATGTTTTTCAGTTTACACACTAATTTGTTTTTGGTTTCTTTCAAAATGTATGGGTTTTATCTGCACTATTTGTTTATGAAGAGTTGTGAGCACTTTTGGAAGATTCTGAGTGAGTAAGATGAAATAATCTTGCACGCTTAGCAAGTCAAATTGCCGCATTAACATTCAGTCATCTTGTCTGCTCACTGAGCTGCTGCCATGTAATAAATGACTGTGTAATATATATGAGGCAAACAATATAATAAACAAGTGAAAGTTTAGTTACATGTAGCTATGTTTGTTGAATTGTGACTTTTATTGATATGTGTTGTAGAGTGTTCAAGTAAATGGGGGATTCATCATCACGACAGAGGGTTTCCAGGATGTGAAATCTGTAAGTAAATGTAATATTTACATGTACAGACTAAATGCAATTTAGTCTCGATTAAATATGCCATAGCATTATCGGTCTTCTCGTGGTATGGCTCATATCACTTGGGTCAGCGTCTCATACAGGTTTTCATATTTGTTTTCCTTAGCTTGGCAGGTTGTTCACATTAGTTCATCATGTTGCTTGCAAGTGCTGGGTTTCAAACTCTGTGTTTTTGGATTACATAGCATTCATTGTGCATAGATTTGTGTTTCCCTCCCTCCCCCTTTTTCTTATTTGTTTTATCCACTCCTGTGTGACCCAGTGCTCTGGGCTGGTTGGTTGTCACAGTTGTCTGGTAACCAAGCTCTCAAGCACTGACCCTACTTACAGCCTGGGCACTGAACCTCCAAGTCACTTCACATGTACATGTATCTGTCATATCCTTTAATAGCTGGCTATTTAACACAGAACTCTGGATCATAATTCATATTAAACAAAGATGCGTCTGCTATATTTTTTCGCAATGTCAGTCTCAGCAATAAAATATTTTTTGCACAATTTAACATTACTCATTTCTCATCAGGTGAGAGTGTTATTTGAAGAAACATTTTTCAATAGCAATAATGAGAGCTTTCAAGTACTTTGCCTGGATCAACCATTAGAAGGTGGAATAGGTAAGTAAACAAACTCAGTTTACTGACCTAAAGTACCTGTATTAGCCCTGGCCAGTTAATTTTTCCCAAAAGTACTAGTGTTAATTCCGTAGAACATGATTTTGTAAAGAAAGTTGTGTTTTGCTTCTGTTATTTCTTTAAAACTCCATAAAGTTAGAGAAAACGCATGGTTAGGCCAGGGTATATTTGTCAGGGTCGTCGGCAGCAGGTGAAATAGGTGGGCGGGAGTAAATTGGCTTTCTTTCCCTAAGGAACTGCCCCCCTTCCCCCATCAGACTTCTCCCCTTCCCCCATCAGACTGCTGCCCTACCCCTATCAGACTGCCCCCTTCCCCCATCAGACTTCTCCCCTTCCCCCATCAGACTGCTGCCCTACCCCCATCAGACTGCCCCCCTTCCCCCATCAGACTGCCCCCCTTCCCCATCAGACTGCTGCCCTTCCCCCATCAGACTGCTCCCCTTCCCCCATCAGACTTCTCCCCTTCCCCCATCAGACTGCTGCCCTCCACTCATCAGACTGACCCCCTCTCCCACTCCTGTATATCAGGTCCCAATAGATTTAGAGACTGGATGTCACTCACTGGGTTACAATATAAACATGCTCACCCTTAAAGTCTCGAACATTTTCCCCCATTATGTTTTCTGACTTTGCACACCTTATCCCCAAATATTCCCCCATTACAGGGCTCGAAATTGCTACCAATACAGTTGCAAATGCGACCAAATAAAATATTACTATCACTTGCGACTAAAACTTTTCCGGCAGTTGCGACTAGTTAGTATATAGTTTTCTCCTAAATAAATAAATTAATAAAATGTCCAACAGTCTTGTGTGTTACATGTATATGCTTCATTGATATTTTATAACTTTTCAGCAAAATCATGCACCATTTACCTTCATTTTCTCATTTTTATTTCCCTTTAATCAAGTGACAGGAACTTTCGTTCAGACGCCATTTTAACTCTTTCGCTGATATTGTTGAGTAAACTCGACATCCGGTTTCATGTTTCCCAGTGCTGCTCGACATTGTGAACAGTCCCAGAAAAAAGTTCGAAATTAGCATATTTTAGGTAAGCATGTGATCAATCATGTTACTAATTAGCATAAATTATGCATGACGAGATTCATAATTATATTTTGTACATATCTGGAAGATTTCATGTCAGTACCCTTAATTGAACTCGAGAAATTAAAGAAATTGTCATGGTGATCAGAATAGCATTATAGGCAAAATTACCACAAAATGTAGCAGCGAAAGAGTTAAAGCAGTCTCTTTTTAAAATATATTGTGGGAGCAGCTTTTTGTCATATGACCGCTGGATTCTTTTTTTTTGTGACTAAAAAGTGCGACCTTGCAACTAGTTGCAAAATTCGACTATAACTTTTGTTTAATTTCGAGCCCTACATTATTTTTAACTGTTTTTTCCCATTTCTTATTTTGCTTTATCTTACCCCCGAATCCTGGTGACAACCCTGTTCGTGGTACAATGTCACTTTAACATAATCAATCAATCAATCAATAGTCTATTTAACCATGTTATTGTCAAAGA
Source organism: Actinernus sp. WN-2022 (assembly GCA_030867875.1). NCBI lineage: Eukaryota > Metazoa > Cnidaria > Anthozoa > Actiniaria > Actinernidae > Actinernus > Actinernus sp. WN-2022. The sequence continues at coordinate 106,417,641 of JAOWCC010000019.1, read as the reverse complement.
GCTACATGTATACCACTCGTTTGACAAAATACGAATGTGGAGGTCTTGGACTAGTTACTGTGACATCAACTCAATTTCCTTGAATGTTAAATTATCTCTTGTTATTCTTCATCAAGTGTCCCTTAAATGACATGATCACAATTACTACATGTAGTCCCTGGCTCCCTAAGTACTCCCTTTTTAAGCTTTTATACATGTATGTGACCTTCAGAGCCAATAAAATGCAAAAAAATTGTTGAATTGGTTAATGTTTTTGAAAATAATATTTTTAATATTTTTAAAATATGTATATGTAGCTAGGGTTATAGGCACTTTAACTATGAGATGATACATAACAGTTAGTAATATTCTTCTGAGTATTATTATAAACAAACAAGAGCCCGTCTGGGATTTCACTCGGGCTACTATGTAGCGATACTTACTGTGACGTCACACAGGCCAGTCACGCCACATTTGTTGTATTCTGTGGTTGGCAGAAATGAAGTGTGAATGCAGTCAGTTGCTTATAAAATATCACAGGTCAGTGCATAAGCATTCATCACCAAATTACTTAATTCTTGTTCTTCCAAAATGCAAGCAAGCCCTTTCATCGAAGCTTACATATATATGCTCTTAACTTATAAGTCTTATAAAAGAATTAGGATATGGAAGCAGAATTGAGACTTTAGATGTATTTTGTGAGGCCCAAATCACTAGATGCCATACAAGTCATATAAACATGCATTTTTTTTTGCCAAGACATTATATACAGAGCCTCTGATATTGTGCGATGGTGCGATCCCGCACAATTGATCAAAAATCGCATCCGATCGCATAATTCGCAAATTTTCGCACAATCGCGCATAATTCTTACAAATAACACAATATGAGTCAATAAAAATGGTACAACCTTGTGACAGTTGTCTTTGTGGTGCTTTATAATGCAATTTCACGGTAATTTACTGCCCAAAACATTGCAAGAAAGGACAAGAAACGATCACCATTCGATACGTCCATTCGATTTTGTCAACGAAAACGTCCAGGCAATCTTGCATTGCTTCACGCGCCAGGGATCTGGTACTGAATTAATTCTAAAGTGTATTCTCATTGGTGCATAACGAAAACAATGGATAGAGTGTTGACCACTCAGAATCATTGATATATTCCATGTTATTGTTTGCTGTAAAATAGTCGCTTTTTCGCGCGAATCTTGATCTCATCTGCTTACACGATGTATTTCTTGTCGTTTTTGCCTGAAATTTACTCAAATGGATAAGTTTTTAGTGAAATCTGCTGGAATTTCTTCCGAGAAGAAAAAACGAGCCCATCTACCGACTAAAATTACAGCTTCGTAAGTGTGCAGAAGAGATTTTTTTTCTCCTTAGACCATGTATAATATTTAGCTTAAAATGAGCTAAAACTCATAATTTGCCGCATAATGAGCCCTGAATTGCCGCATAATGAGCCCTGAATTGACGCATAATTTTCGATTTTTTATCACACTTTATCGGAGGCCCTGTATATATGCAAATATATATGCAAATATATAAATGATGTCAGTGTTTACAAACAGTAAGTTTACAAACGGTAAGTATCGCTATATACATAAATGCAACAATTTTTTTTGCCCCTTGGTTGTGCAAGGCAGGTTTTTTCTTTGATATTTTGCGTTCCAGGATTTTTATTTTGGACTACCCTTCTTCAGATTTCTGATGGTGTGTTCCCAATGAGATTGAAGATGAAAATACACTTTCATTTGAAGTCCTCTTAGTAATAACCAAAGGGAAGAATTATTAGCTGAATTTAGCAGTCTTTAGGAGTGGCTGGTAGCGCGGTGACTTTCATTCTCTGCTCCCCTAGTATATGTAATTTTATATTTTTGTTTTTCTCGTATGTAAATTAAAGAAGTTGATCTTTAATTTTTCTGTAAACACTACTTATTCATGTAACACACATTTACAATTTAGTCTGCTGTTCTGTTATACTGCAGGTACTAATACATGATTGTCTCAAATGTATGTTTATATTTGTACCATATTATAAGTTGTATCCTATCCATCCTGTGATGGAGCTATCACTATATTTCTCTACTGTTCTTTCTACCCTGCAGCTCTTTATCGCAGCTCGCTGCCTCATGGCTCTTTCTCCACGGCTGTTCTCTCTGGGAGTCATGTTAATTGTATTTGTGTTCCTCTGTGTAACTTTATCTGCTGTTCTTGCTATACATGATGAGCCATTACGAGTCCATGTTGGTATTTGTTGGATTAAAGATTATTAACTGAAATGCCTGTTGGTGATCTCTAATCAAAAGCTTTACCCTCATTCCCAAAACTTCAGTCTGCTCATTATATTACAGAACTATAAAGGGAATTGTTGGAAGCCTTTAATTTCTTGAACCAAAATGTCGGCCGTGAGAGGTGTCTTGTTTAAGTTTACCTTGAGAGTTGAATATTGCTTGGCTCATCATAAATTAAATATGTGCTGAGTGTGTATTTCTGGCTTCGTGTTGGCGAATGACAGTGTTGTTCTCACAGTTCAGGAGTTCAGATGTCTTCACACTTCGATAGAGGATAGTAACCCATAACTGCTCAACCACAGTATATGTATTTGCTAGTAAATCGCTCAGTATACTTCGCTATAAATCAGCTATTCAGTATACCTGTATAACATACACAGGTCTCGATACGAGATCTGTAAACCAGCCAAAAACACGGTCGAAAATATTTTAGTGTTGGCCTACTGATCACGGTGTTTGCATTGGTATGTATTATGACCGAGAGTAAAATGAAATGTGATGAAATGTGGCATAAAACCTACGAAACGTACCTCAAACAAGAATAGAGTCCGCAGAATGTTCAGATGACGACTGGACTGGAGAGAAATCTATTAGTGGCAACAATTAATGCATATAATTTAACGCATGCACAGAAATTTGTTGCACCGAACAAAACAAAAAATAACTGCCTGCAGATTTAGACTCGTGCCTGCCACAGGCAGCCCGAGTAAAACTATTATTTTTAATTATAATTATATTATTTATCTTTTAGGAGTAAGTGCGGAGCCTGTGGTACAGCCCCTTGAAAATCTACAAGGATGTATTGACTTCCTCTGGCCTTCAACAGGTAAGTTATTCAATCTATTGACCAGTGTGGCTCTAGAATGACAAGGTCAAGTAGGCCAAATAAAACATACATGTACTGTATATGTTAAATGTGGTTCCAGTTGCCTGACTGAGCCATTTCCCCTGCTGACCTTACAAATATTTCCACCAAAATTTAAATTACAAGCTTGACATTAGAGAATCACCATAGTTTTGTTTTTGAAGTCTGTGAAAAAAATAAAGCCAGTTGGTGCAAAAAGTTAGGGGAAAAAACGAAAAGTTATAACATGTTGTTTTGTCTTAACCTTACCTATAGTACAATGTGTAACCTCTGCTGCTTACAGTAATTTATAATTTATAGTTAAAGTATGCACTTTACAGTAAATGTGCTTTTCTTATCTATGGGTTTAATATCTAGTCCCCCAAGGTTTAGAGTAATCAGTAGTTGGACTTTTTTGTCACTATATAGAGTGTTTTATGATTGAGTGTCAAAAGTTTTAAGTGATTGCTTTGGTTTTGCATTTGTTTAGCTTTTCTATTGGCTGTGAAAAATGTTTTGTAATTATCAGCCAATCAAGTTCTAAACTAAAAGTAAACACTATTTTTGTGCATCACACAATCAGTTTTAGTTTTAGCGAGCACTATCCACAATCATTTACTTTTCCTTGTGATTGGTTCAAGTAAAACCAATCACAAATTACTTCAGTTCGTGATTGACTTATTGCGGCTTTACTTGCTGCCGTGATTGACTCTGTAATTACTTTGGTTTTGAGTTTACTAATAATAATTAAAATGATGAATACTGTTTGGTTAAATTAGGTAACAAGCAAGGACAAAAACAGATAGATGAAATTATCAGGCTATTCAACTCCACTTATCAACAACTTGAAGGAGAGTCTCTTCGACACCTTATGGTAATAAACTGCAGGGGCATACAATGTAGGGAGGTCCTGAAAATTGGGGGAAACTGGGGGAGGGGGAAAATGATGAATTCTGGGATATTTTCATTGATGACTTCTGTCAATCTCTCTTCTGGGACTGGGGGGGGGGGGGGGGCAGGGGGGCAGGGGGGCAGGGGGGCAGGGGGCATTAGTCCTGATGACTTTAAGAACAGGGCCCAGTTGTTCGAAGCAAGGGTAAGCACTACCCGGGATTAAATTGCTAACCCTAGGGTAAACTTTACAGATTACAATTACAGATTTAGCCGGATGTACCACGTATATCTCGTTCGTTGATAGAATGTGTGAGTAAGTGCCAAACAACTTTTTCATTTGCTATGTCCTAAGTTTGTCCTGCATTCTGATTCAAAGCTTTAACTCCCTAAAGATCTCCTCTTTGTAATGATTGACCTGGCCATGGGTGCACATCATCAAATGTTTTGAACCCCCCAAATAATAACCTGTACCTTGAGCCCAAAATTATAATTAACCAAAAATCCTCACACTTCCCCGTTAATGCTGTTTCTCTCCAGGATGCAGCAAATGCAATTTATACACGAGCAATGCAAGGTGCTCTCAAAAACTGGCAGTTGGTAAGTTAGTTTGTACTGGATTACCCAGGGATTTTCTTGGATTACATTGTATGGCCAATAATTTCGCAAAAATGTCCAATCAATTCTCAACATGGCAGTATGCTGGTCGGATTGCTTTCCCATTCCTTCTGTTCAAAGTTTTTTTTTAAAGCACTGAATTACTCGGTTCACACCTGTTAGCAGGGAAAATTACTGTCCTTAATTTACTAGTTGTCCTACTACATTATTGTCCTATTGATTTACAGTAATCCTTACCTAGCTTTTAAGGACAATATTATTGACAGAAAGTATAAAATTTCACAAAATCCCAGCTTTCCAAGGGGTGTTTTAAATTAACCATTGAAACAATGTACATGTATGATACAAATATCACAAAAATAAATATTTAAGCACCATTTAGATTACAATTGAAGGGCTGTGTGCAATAAGGGCGTAAGTGACTCCTGATCACGTTCTAAATTCTCCCTTAGAAAACAAAGAATTTGAAGGAGAATTTAGAGTGTGATCAGGAGTCACTTATGCCCTTGTTGCACATGGCCCTTCAATTTGCATTTGTCTTGCCCACATGTGCTGTTGACTTCAGAGTAAGTATTGTCATGGTAATTGGCTTTAATTTATTTATATCCATTTTTTCCACAGGGAAAACTTACGCGCAACAATAAGAACTACCTGGATAATGTGAAACTAGCCATTGAGGTACTGACTATAATTTTGTGTATTCAATCATTCCATGATTCAGTGGAATATATCAGTGTGTGTTACATAGTGCTGATGCATGTCTCCATGACATGTTTAAACCATAAATTTGCCAGAAGAGAATGGGAAAAATAAAGAACAGGAACAAGTAAATAAACTATAATATGTACGCTAAAGTCTCTTGCTTGATAAACTAGTACAACAATTACAGTCAACTCTCTCCTGCGACCACTTCCCGTAAGCGACCACCTCCCATAAGCGACCACTTTACCAAAGAACCCGTTTTTTTTCAGTCAAATTCTGTTGTAAAAACTCTCGTAAGCGACCAACGCATAAATTCTTAAGTGACCACAACCACTTTTTAGTCTCAACACTTGACATTTTCTATTGTTTTTTTGTTTCCGATAAGCGACCACCAAAGTAGATTGTACTGTATTTAAAAAAAATCATTACTCAAATACCACAAAGTTCAATTTTTAATGACGCTGACAGATAAGAAACTGAAAAAGATTGGAAAAACTTGAGCTAGAACTCCCGTGCTTAGCTACATGTATGTTGTTGTGGTGACAGCGCGCTAGAGCTGTGCTAGAAGTATGATCTGTTTAGCAAGCACTTGGGCTACCTGTGTTGCTTTTCCCCGTAAGCGACCACTTTGTCCGTGCACCAAAGGTGGTCGTTTAAGAGAGAGTTGACTGTATACAACTACGGTATACACGAATATCCCAAAAATATCCATCCTAAATAACAGTGAACTCGTTTTTGGCACAGAGAGAGGTTTATTGTCACAAAGCAAAACAATGAATATATATAGCCGGTATAAAACCAGGTGAGGAAACAAAATAAACCTCTCTGTCCACCATATAAAGAGTGGGAGGGATGGGACAAATTAAATAAACTATGATTTAAGAGAGCAAACACGGAGTAAAAAAAAAAGTACTATTGGTGATTGCTTGTGAGTAATGATCGTAACTTGATATAATGCTATTTCAAATTCTATTCAAGATCTGTCATCACTGGCCATCGAAGCCGAATTAATTGTTTTAATGGAATCAAAATATCCCAATTATACATACCTCTCATTAACCAAGTACGAAGTCCGTACTGTAAGTTGTAGACTGGGAAAAACAAGGATCCATAACTATGGTATGGACCGAGCAAACAAGGTTAATAAGATGTTTATTATATAGCTTCTTCATTTTCTTTGAGACCAGAAGTGGGCGATAGGTCCGTACAGGAAGTGGGCGATAGGTCCGTACAGGAAGTGGGCGATAGGTCCGTACAGGAAGTGGGCGATAGGTCCGTACAGGAAGTGGGCGATAGGTCCGTACAGGAAGTGGGCGATAGGTCCGTACAGGAAGTGGGCGATAGGTCCGTACAGGAAGTGGGCGATAGGTCCGTACAGGAAGTGGGCGATAGGTCCGTACAGGAAGTTATGGACCGCAAAGTGACCAATCATAGCTTGCAAAATTACTTAGCTATAATTATGTAATAATATGTACTTTATCATATGATTTGTTTGGCCTGCACCTTGCAAAATTTGACCATTTCTTTTGCCACTTTTTTGTATTCCATAAGAACAAACAGTGTCAGAAATATCCAAATCAGTGAAAAAAGTTTGCAAAGGGGCCAATTAGACCACACATTTTAAAGAGAGTTTACCATCAAAATCACGTCCGCCATTACGCAAATCCGTTCCCGTGGGTGAGGAATGCCTAGTCATTTTTTAGCGTATGTGATGTCATACACTTAACGCATCGTTCTCAAGTTGCTTCAAACCCATACATTTCTTCTTATATTGGCTACAAACTCACACTGCGAATTTTGCTGTGGTTTAGTAAATAACGACCTAAAATCTGCATCAGATTCTTCAGAACATAGTAATGTGTATTTCTGTTTAAATTTATTGCCGGATGTAGATGATTTATAGGAAATAGAGCCGCTGGCGACCGAGTTGAAAGCTGGAGGAATAGTCGCTAAAATCGCTTGGGAAGTGGCCTGCTAGTAAGTAGTGCTAGCTAGCAGAGGTTTCTTATCTTTTTGGGAAAAAAATTTCCCAGGGTATTTTCCCTGGTTCGGCTTTCAGGTTGTGCTGTTACTGGATCCAGGCTACAGGGAGAATTCAGTGGAGAAATCACTAAGGTAATGATCAGTTTATAAGTCCTAAGTTTGTTCATTGTTTTATTGCTAGTTCGTAAATGAGAGAGATCAATAATTATCTGTGTCCCGGCAATAGATTTTCTGGCGAATACATTCTAAAATACAATGTACATGTAATTGCTATAAAATTAAATCGCTCTCTTGTCTAACATGAAATTGTGAGTGATAAGAATTTACTAGAGACTAAAAAAATGTATTGAAACTGACTGATCTGCAGCTTTTACAGTGGCGATCACAGAACCAAACTTCGCGCACCCCCATTTGACACACAAACAACTGAAACAAGGTACTTCATGAAATAATATTGGTGGTTTCTTCTGTGGTTTATTTATAAAATTAGCAGTAAATTAAAAGGCATACTACATCGATAGGTTTATCTGTTTATAGGAAACAGCAATACGAGTTATTTATGACAAACTGTTCTCAGCAAACGTAGCCACTTATTTTTCGGTTTATCTATACTAGTAGTAGTCTGAGTAGTACATTCTGTCAGTTGGTTCGGCTGTTTTGGCCTTCTTCTGAACTGTTATATACAATCTTACCGGCTATTCCATGTGATACAAACAATTATGGAAAAGCTTCTGTCCTCAACACGTACACAAACCACCTTGCATGAGGCTTGAAGATAATTACAAACCGTATTCTTGGTACTCAACTAGAATTAGGCTTGAATGTAGCGAAATGCCAGCTTTGTGGTTCGTTAAATTGCTACAGTCATGTACAATGCACAAACTTGAAGGATTATTTCTATTCAAAACGTTTTGTTTGCTTTTCAAAGCAGGAAAATGGTACATTTTCTTGCTACATATGTTAGTTCGCATGAAGGTTTGTATGGGAAAAGTAGCCACACGTGTTGTTGTGTTAAGTGTATGACATCACGTACGCTAAAAAATGACTAGGCTTTCCTCCCCACAGGAACGGGTTTGCGTAATGGCGGACATTAAAATGCAAGATTCAGAGTCCCAAAAATAAGACTTCTTGTCGTCGTATCGAAAAATGGTTTGAACTGGTAATAATATAGCAACTCTACTTTATGAATATAAGAAAACATCAAAATTTGATCGTAGGGGCAATTTAAGGTCGGTACACACAAAGGGACAAAATTCTGTTACCAGGACTTGTCCCTTCAATTCAAAATGATTTGAATTGAGGGGACAAGTCCTGGGAACAAATTTGATTGTCCCCTCCTGTGAACAGTTCATTCAACATGTCCCTGGGACAAAATTAAAATAAACCTGTCACAAAGCATCATTTTACTCTCCCACAAGCCCTTACAAACTCTATTTCAAGATGGCATCCGATAAGATCACAATGTCCCAGCAACGAGTCCCCTTGTATGAACAGAACAAGGGATTTGTCCCAGCAACACATTCCTTTGTGTTCACACAACAAGGGATTTGTCCCAGCAACACATCCCTTTGTGTTCACACAACAAGGGATTTGTCCCAGCAACACATCCCTTTGTGTTCACACAACAAGGGGTTTGTCCCCAGGACAAGTCCCAACCTTTAATTTGTTGCTTTACATTCTTTTCAGACATATGTAATGCATGGGCTTTATAGTCAGTTAATGAAGGGAATCAGTGGTATTATTGGAAATGAGGTATGACTTCCCATAAAGTAGCGAAAGCAGTCTTCCACTGAACAATAGAGTTGTGCCTAGTTTTTACATTAATTCTTTCTTAAATCAGATGTTCAAGCCTTGGAAAGAAGTTTTCAAAAAGGGATTGGATCAAAAGTCTGATTGGCAGACAACATTTTTTTTCTCAACCAATCAGATTGCATACAAAACACCCATAGAAAGACATACACTGTCCATTTTAATGTGTACATGATGAACATGAGTGAAAGTAATTAAAAAGTGTCCAGACATGAGAATTGTGAAAGTGTATTAAATTCACATGGCAACTTTTGGCGTAATTCTTTTGTGACAGCTTCTTTGGGATGTGTTTACACAAGCAAGCATTTGAACGGGTACTTTTGTTGTCATGGACATTTGTACACCTACACCACTGCTTGTAGTGGGGCAGATGTCTTGGTATACATTTGGGTTTTCTTTGATTCTTTGCTGCCTGCTGCTAGTATCAACATTTCACTCTTTGGATTATGTCTGAATGATGATGTAAACACTGTCAGCTCTACCCTTGTTTGGTGTCATAGTCTGAACATGGCCATGCAGTTACACTATTATGGACATGTACATGTACATCATGAGTAATATTAAGTAATATTGTGGACTTTTTTCTTTGTAGGATGCAGCACTTAACAAGATCACTCGTAATTTGGCTGAGATTCATATCAGAGACATTGGAATTAAGCCTGAGATTTGGTGAGTAATGTTGTTATCACTATTCGTTTTTAGACTTGCACAGTCATGTACACGCTTAAAAGTTAAAAATCCTCAATTTTTTTTTCAGCACTAATCTTCCAAAATCTAGAAGGATCTTCTCATTACTAAACAAGGTGCATTTACGAGCAAGTTTATTATGATTTATGTACATATATTGACCAGTCATACATTTTTGTAAATAAGCTTGCTTCAGTTTGAATGCAGACATACATGTACACAATGTACAGGTAGATATTGTTTAATGTACTTTTACTTTCCATTGTTTCTCAGTTCACGTCACCATTGGAGAAATTCCACTGTCTAAAGAAAGCCATCACCATAATTACAGAGAGGAAACTGAAAGAAAATGAACAAGGTGCAGTAAATCTAATGTGGTATTAAAAACGGGTAGAAATTAACTTTTTTTGCCACTTGTAACTTGTAACTAGTTCATTTTTTAAGCAGCCTTACTAGCAAAGTAAGAAACCAAACCAGCAAAAACTAAAATGTCTCAATTGTGGCCCAGGTTCGACTCCCGGATGCGGCACCATATGTGAGTTGAGTTTGTCGATATCTCGCCCTTGCTCCGAGGGTTTTTCTCTGGGTTCTCCGGTTTTCCTACCTCATCAAAAACCAACCCAAATTCCAATTTGATCCTGGAGTTCGTCGGAATACTTAAATACAAGCCTCTGGCTTGGGAGACCCGGTAACAGCTTCCTGTATCTTCGACGTAAAATAGACCATTTATTTATTTATTCTTACATTTTACAACCCAGTCCTCAATAAATAATGAAACCCCAGAACTGGGCCCTGTTTCAGTCAAATGACTTTCATTGTGCTGACTGATAAATTAGTTAACAGTTTTTGTTAATCATGGCTCACTCTCATCAGGTTCTGGTGAAGCTGTGACAGCTGATGATCTGCTTCCTGCATTGGTCTTCCTGGTTATTAAATCTGACATTCCAAACTGGTATGATAATAATAATAACAACTTTATTTACGTGTCAATCTACATAGCAGTATAACAACCCCTAAATGGGGACACCCTAATTTAAATTTGTAAAATAGTACAATGTTAAGAATTATAAAAGAACTAGTTATGAATAATATGTACAATCGTGATTAAGATAATATATAATTTAGTATTATAATATAATAAAATTATTTTATAATTTAATAATAATATATTGAGCTGTGTTGTCTTGTATTGTGTTTGTTCAGTTGAATGATAATCACCACACATGGTTTGCAAGGCCTTGAAAAGTCCTTCTCTTCTACTTAATAATTTCATGCTTGTTTGGTTGTTGTGGGATAAACCAACAAATAATTTTAAAACTTCATGCATTTAGAGTTTTGATATTTCAGGCTTGTAGGTTTTACTTGCATATTAAAACAACCTCATGTTTGCCTCCAAAAGATTGTTAGAGCAGCAGTGGATGATTCGTCGTGCAAACACGTCAGAGAAAGGGTCTTACATTGGATCTAAATTGCATATAATGTTGAGGTCATTAATGTGTGAACCTGTAGAAACAAGTCCTTGAAAAGTCCTTGAAAAGTCCTTGAAAATGCTTTGAATTTTGTATGAACCTTGCCACATTTATATTTTATCAAATGAAGGAGTCCATGCAAGAACAGAGTAAGTGACTTTTGATCAAATTCCAATTTCTCCTTGACATTCTTTGTTTTCTAAGGGAGAATTTGGGACTTGATCAAGAGTCACTTACTCTGTTCTTGCACTAATGCATGGTGCAACTCAAATGGCTGTCCCTCATTGCAGGTTGGCCAATATCACCTTTCTACACAATTTTCACTTCTCCAAATGTGGGTACAGTGAATTTCAGTAAGTAATCAATTTCTACATGATTGTAGTGGTATATTGATATCAAAATTATTTGAACAGTATGTTAATTGTTGGTAAATTTGTAAATCTGATCATTTTGTTTCAACCTACAATGTATGTAGATGTACACTGTTTGTCATTTTGTTTCAGCCAGGTCAATTTATTTTTACAAAGGTTAAATTGTATAATAATCAAGCTGTAAATCGTATACAATGTAAGCGGGCAGTAGTTTAAACCCTAGTCGACCTAGATTACAGAGATTATGCTAGATCAGCATATTTTCCCTTCTCTGATATTAGTTATTCGCTTACTGTGGTGCCATTTTTCTGTACTCCTAAAAGACTGGGATTCATTGTTTTACAGACAATGTACCTTCTTGCGAACACTGAACGCATGAATGAACGATACAGAATATTATCTTCGCCGTTATTGTTTTTCTTTCAAACAAAGAAAACCTTTTTTTGTGGAAAAAACATTTAGGAAACACATTTATTCATGGGGACAAAAATCTAAAAATAGCCCAATGTGTAAATATGCTGAGCTTCCTATATAGCACAGATGGACACTCTGGTAATGGGCTCCTGTAACTTGCCATTTGCCTGTTGTATGGGAGATCGCAGGTTCAAACCCTGGCCGGACCAACACTCAGGGTTTTAAAATAACTGAGTAGAAGGTGCTGCCTTTGTGAAACAACTGCAAATGGTTAGACCTTCACGTCTTCTCGGATAAGGACGTAAAATCGTAGGTATCCTGTTGGCCTCAAGTTTATCAGTCTCACTAGACTGTCACGAGTTACCGACGTTAAATAAAGTAGCTTTACTTTACCTGGGAACTTCTTTTCAACATGGTTTATAGGGTTAATAGAGTTACTGTTCAGGGGTTAGGGTTTATAGGGTTAATAGAGTTACTGTTCAGGGGTTAGGGTTGGTACCTTCTGTTGATACATGTACTTTTCAAATCCAATTTCTTTCTCTGACCTGCAACATATCAGTATATATACATTGTGTTACATGTACAAGTATTTTGTGTACAAACACGTTTCTCATTGGTAGTTAGTACTGTACACATATGTGCAGATTTAATTTTATTATTATATTTGTTTCAGTTATTTCTCTTGAGGAGCTAATAATAATAAGCATTATCACAAAAGACAAGGATGATGATTTTCAATGCTATATTTGTCCTACTGTAGGTTCTACTTGTCATCTATGGAGGCTGCAGTTGAGCATGTTCGTGGTGGTTATGTAAGCAATGCTTTCAAAGGAGGAGCACCATTTAAGGTAATGCTCTTTAATTTCTTTCACTAATAGTGTAGTGTACACATAGTATGGTAATACATGACTTTCGTAATGGCCGCCACACCTTTGGTGTGCATAATTTGGAAGATAAATTTGTAGAGGGAAACTAATGCTACCACATGAAAGATCACATTAAAACTAGTAATTGTGTTCAGTTTTAAAGCAATGTAGGACGAGAAATGCTGACAGTTTATTTTATTTTATTTAAACATATAAATTCTCGCCGTTTGCCCCAAGAGCATGGGAGCTCATCTAGGGGGCTTACGCTGATTTTATTTACAGGTGTGACAATGGGACATACAAATATGACTCATATTACAAAGAAAAGTAAAAACAATTTGATGTACACTGTAGATCAATAAGAAAATATATAGGCTGACAGAAGGCACTACAGTTGGTATTTTATATAATTTAAATCACTGGAAACGTTTAGAGTCTTTAATAAAGTATTGAACATGGTAAAAAAATTCAGAATTTTGATTCGGTGTTAAATAAGGTGAACCATGCAAAAATATGTCATTCTTTTGAATTTCGGATAAACGAGACCATCTGTCAGCAAAAATATGTGCAGCAGAGGAAAGCAGCTTTACTCTTTGGGCAACAAAACGAGGACAATGAAACATGAAATGGTTTATACTTTTGATGCTGACAGTTGAGTTATAGGCATTTCTAATGCTGGAAAAACGAAAGCGAGGCAAAAAGGCCTCCGTTGTTTTTCTCATACAAATCTCTCTAAGTTAAAATGGTTGTAACTTCATTGCTTTTTAAGCTACAGCACTCAACTTTCACAAGTTCACCAATGTCGACATGCTCTTTCACATGGTAGTATTCATGTTTTCTATACATTTCGATAAACTACTGAAACAGGAAATCACATTTATGAAAGTTGTGTATGGTGTTAGATTGTTCCTAACATGTTGCATTCATTTGACAACTATATAGAGGATTGAGAATGGTGTTCCTGGATCACTATGGCAACAGGTGGACCATGATAGCACTAAACCCACTGCTCTGGACAAGCTGTTTGAGGTATGCATGGCAAAATTCAGTGCTCGACACTAATGTCCATCCACTAGTCCAGGAGAAGTAAAACTTTGTAGTGGGCTAGTAAAATAATACAAATGACCTACTAGCCTCATGGGTTAGTGGGTTTTGTAAAAGAGTTTGCCTCCCTGCATTGCCTGTGGTAATTGTCTCTTATGATGAACTTTTTTTATTTTGTACTCTTAGAATGCTTGATCTGGAGCTTGTTCTATAGCTTCACTAATATGGAGGAAACGTAATCCAAACTTTAAAACTCATCGAACCGATACCAATATGTTGGGAGAGGCTTTGTTTCCTCGCTTCCAAAGGAAAGGAAATATATATTTTAAAATAATCAAGTTGAGTCACCAAGATGAACAGTTGCAAGCTGCCATAATATACATTGAAAAACTTGTTAACTGAACAAGCTCTGCTTTTTGATATATAAAAAAAAAGAAATACACAACTTACTAGTACTGTACCTCCAAACGTTAGTGTTGAGTACTGAAATATCCCAAGTATCAAATCATGATTAAGCTATTTTTATTTACTAATCACGAAACTGAGAACTGTCATCCATGTGGGATGTTAATTTGCATTCTTTACAGTTCACAGCTGAAGGGAATGAAGTTGAGGTGGAGAAACTACTGGCTAACGAGGAAAAGGAGCAGTCTAGGCTTGAGAAGATGTGTCACCCACTCTGTTCATGTGACAAGTGCGAGAAATTATTGTCTAGGTAAGCTGCCAGAGAGTTGTGTTGTGGATTATCATTGTCATCATCATCATCGTCATTAATATTGTTGCTATTGTTCATCGTCGTTATTATTATCATCAGTATCTATTGTCTATTAAATTAATAAAACCTTTATTCTACTGATCACAGCAAAAGGAATGACCCATCAGCAGTGACTGTCTTCTCTAGAGATGACATGGGAAGAACATTGCTACACGTGGCTGCTGAGTTCGGTGAGTTATACATTGTAAACCCTTTCTTTAATCTTTAAAATCGATTTGACATCAAGTAAATTGGTGAATAGTAAAATATTTCTTGATTAGAGTGTTGCTTCCATGAGTTATAAAGGTTTCTATTTCCAATATGCTAATTATGTCATAGTAGACCTCATGTATTATACAAAACGTGCTGGCAGAAATAAATATTTTTTACACAAACAAGTTATATTTGGGCCTTATATCAGTGATTTTACCAAATATTTTGTATAAATCAAAAACCAGAAAAAAACCACTCATTCCAAGCTTTCATCAGGCCATTTTTCCTTCTATCGCACCTGTATAATCCATCTTAAACAAGAGTACAAGATACATGTAAAGCGACGCTATTTAACGTCGGTAGCACGTAACAGTCTTGTCTTGAGTTGAATTGGCCGACGGAGACCTACGATTTTACGTCCTTATCCGAGAAGCCGTGAAGGTCTAACCATTTGCAGTTTATGAACGAGATTGTTTCACAAAGGCAGCTCATTCTACTCAGCTATTTTAAGACCCTGAATGTTGGTCCTGCTGGGGTTTGAACCTGCAACCTCCCTCTCAACAGATCGGAGCTTAACCACTGAGCTAACCGGGAGGCGGCTGTCTCATGTTGATAAAATCCTTACCCAGAACAAAATATGAAACGTTTGGAAAACTCGACTCTAGCCAGCCCACAGGCAGCCCATAACTATCACAAACACATGTCTTAACCAACCACAACACGTGGTAGTGATGGTATACACGTGTGTAAACTATGTCAAATACTTACTGTGGGTACCCCTCCTCAGGTCATGCCAACCTGACATACACTTTGATACACAAAGGAGCTGTGGTAAATGCCATGGACTATCACGGCACCACCCCTCTACACTTAGCATGCCAGAGAGGACATAGCAAAGTGGTGGTAAGTTGGGAGAACATTGGGCCTTATGCAGGGATGCAATCACATGGTTGTATTGGGTGGCAACACAATCTTAATTCGTATATTTAAAGTGCCACTATGATCAAATTTTGACATATCAATGTTTTGCATATTCATAAAGTAGAGTTGATATATTATTACCAGTTTAAATTGTTTTTCGATACAACGACAGGAAGTCTTATTTTTTTTAGCTCCGAATATTGAATCTAAACGTCCGCCATTACTGGAGGCCGTTCCCTTTGTTCAGCTTTAAACAAAGGTTTATTCAGCGGAAGTGATGTCATCCTGCAGAACACAACACCTGGAGGCATATTTCTACTAAAAACGTCTTCACATACATAAGGAGAAAGTTATATTTATCTTTGCGAGGTTGGCTACTTTTTTTATGCACACTATTTCACGCCACAAAGTTGTCGTATTAAGTGTATGACATCACATCCGCTGAATACTGAGAACAGCTTCCAGTAAAGGCGGACAGGATTTTATCGGTAAACGCTCAATACTGATTGACCTATTGACACTGGAAAAGTGGCAAATCGAAATGGTAACCTTTTTTTTTCTATCGTAACTTTGTTATGTATTTTATCAAATGAATAAAGACTTTATTATTATATTATTATTATTATTATCATCTATAAGAAAGCCGACACTGAGAGTCTCGGGGGAGAGAAATCAAAGCTGCTTGGAATGACTTCCTTGCTAATCGGCCCTTGCTACCTTAACAGCAAGCATTTCGTTCCCATAAAAACTCTCAGTGGTAGATGGAATATACCTTGGCTTACCCCTGCACTGAGAATAATGATGAAACAGAAACAAAGGTGCTACAATACAGCGAAGTGCAAAGTGCAAAGATCTGCGTAAAGCTTCGAAGCAGAAATATTGTCAGAAGCTCACAATAAATGTCTTTGATCTTCTTGACTGGACAGGAAGAACAACACTCCATCAATTGGAAATACATTTTGGACATATATCAATTAAAGGGATAGTGTTGGAATTGGTAGTCAGAAAACACTGAAGTGACACAAAATCGTTTGAAGGCGGAAATGCTGAGCAATCAATTTAAAGTGCAAGTATCGTGTCAAAAAAAATATATTGTATTATTGTGTTTGTTTCTCACAAAAAGGTATTAATCTGCAAATTTTGTAACATTTCTGGCATTTAATCCCTAATTTTGGTTAGTCTTCATGAATCCTGTGACGTCATAAGATGAATCAACTCCCTTCCTAGAGAAAACTACTACAATAGAATCCCATAGGTTTTCATTGTGACATCACAAGATGATTCCACAATTCGGGTAGCGTTTATTCCAGTTTAATTTCTGCTCCTGCCTCTCAAAGAATACTAATTTAGACAACTGAAGTACATGTATATCAGAAATAGAATTTGGGGCAAAAAGAGTTCATGTTGTTTTATGGCGCTACTTGCACTTTAAAGCGGTATTTACTGATGAGAATGCAACCGTTTTCCAGACCTCGAGAGCATCAGCATTGCAGATATCCCACCACTGGATTTTCAAATCAAGGGCATAACTGGCTTACTGAAGAACAAATTTAACACAAAAAAGCAAATGGACCGGACACCGTTCAATGGTGGACTCTGAAGGAAACAGCAGAGGAAATTGCACCATTCCTATGCTTTATCTTCAGTCAGTCAATGGAAACAGGTCAAGTCCCAAGTGACTGGAGAAACACTAACATAATGCTAGTGTTCAAGAAGGGTAACAAAATGGAAGCATGTAATTATAGGCCTGTATCACTCACATTATTGCCTTATAAAATCATGGAGCGCACCATCTTTCACCACATCTTGGCCCATGTGCATGCCAGTAGAGTATTAGTCAACGTTCAACATGGATTCTGCCGAGGACACTCATGTGAAACACAACTTATTACGATAACTGAGCAAGTAGCAAGAAACTTGGACCAATGATCTCAAACTCTTATGAAACGAAAATTGATTGTGTGACGGACCAAAACAATGTTTAGTTTTAGTTTTGATTGACTGATAATTACAAAACAGTTTTCACGGCCATTCCAAAAATAATGTACCCTTAAACTTGTAACTGTCTGTTGTGTTTCAGTTGCTGCTGCTTCATTACAAGGCGGACGCCAATGCACCTGATAACGACAACAACACTCCCTTGCACCAGTGTGCAGCTAACGGTCATGATCAGGTGAGGTTGAGAGGTCCTCAGTCACCAAGGGCTGGACATGAAAATACTTGGCTCGAGGTCATGACGTAGGGACCGAGCAGGACGTAGAAATTGACCGATAGCCACATACAGTATGTAACCGTCCGGCCCAACCTTACTAAGTCAATATGCTATTAATTTTTATCCTGTGGCCACTTTCAAATGGCAAAATAACAAGCAAGAATTGAGCAGGGACGGTCTGCTGACATAAAAAAAAAACGTCCGGCCCTCGTCACATACTTTTGTAAATGGTTTTAAAAGGAAAGCGTGCACTGGTGAGACTGATAAACTTGAGGCCGACGTGGCACCTACAATTTTACGTCCTTTTCCAAGAAGACATGAAGGTCTAACCATTTGTAGTTCGAGAACAAGATTGTTTCACAAAGGCAGCACCTTCTACTCAGTTATTTTAAGACCCTGAGTGTTGGTCCAGCTGGGGTTTGAACCAGCGACCTCTCGCTTGACACCAGAGCTTAACCACCGAGCTAACCATATGGTTGTGGCATACTTGGAACTCTAACTTGAGTTGTTTTCCCTTTGCAGACTTTGAAGGCGCTACTGTACTGTGATATGCAGTTGAACATCATAAAAGTAAACGCAGCGAACGAAAATGGAGACACCTCGCTGCATCTTGCCTCACGGTGGGGATATGGTGAGTCCATCTTGTCGAAAAAATTGTCAGTAGACGTCTTCTCCGTTTATCTTTGGGCCTGCATTACCTCATTTATTAACCTCGGCATTTATATTTGATATCGTAGTTGATCTCGTCAACCTACTGATAGAAAAGGGTGCTTCAGTGGAGGCTCGTAACAAGAACAAGGAGACTCCACTAGAGTGCGCTCACAGTCAACAGGTGCGTAGTGTGAGATGACAGCTGCTAACTGCCATGTCTAAGTATTAGAGTTGAATCAGAGATTAAATAAAAACAGTGGATGTTCGGGCAGATTTTCCGCTTTACCTTCTGACAATAATTTCACAAAAAACTGCATACATGAGGACCAATCAAATTGCACCTTCTTTGAATTCTCCTTGCATTTACGTTATTACATGGATTTTCAGGTGAGCGAACTGCTGCTTGATGTGACGGCGGCCAGCATGGAGACTGAACCAGTGTTTACACTTCTTCCAGAAAAGGTACGATGAAGAGCAAAGCTAGAAACGTGACTGTGGGCTAGGAGAAATGCTTGCTTTAATGCAATAGCTGTGCTTGTGTCATTATTGTAAGTTGTGAAGGGTTTATTACCTACGATGCCCAACTCTTTTTCTTGCGGTAAGTGGAGGGGTCGACATTAGAGGAGAAAACCACTAGCAACTATTGCTAGTTACTAATAATTATTACTAGTAACATAGTCTGATCCACTAGCAACTGTTGCTAGTTACTAATTATTACTAGTAACATGGTCTGATCCACTAGCAACTGTTACTAGTTACTAATTATTACTAGTAACATGGTCTGATCCACTAGCAACTGTTGCTAGTTACTAATTATTACTAGTAACATGGTCTGATCCACTAGCAACTGTTGCTAGTTACTAATTATTACTAGTAACATGGTCTGATCCACTAGCAACTGTTGCTAGTTACTAATTATTACTAGTAACATGGTCTGATCCACTAGCAACTGTTGCTAGTTACTAATTATTACTAGTAACATGGTCTGATCCACTAGCAACTGTTGCTAGTTACTAATTATTACTAGTAACATGGTCTGATCCACTAGCAACTGTTGCTAGTTACTAATTATTACTAGTAACATGGTCTGATCCACTAGCAACTGTTGCTAGTTACTAATTATTACTAGTAACATGGTCTGATCCACTAGCAACTGTTGCTAGTTACTAATTATTACTAGTAACATGGTCTGATCCACTAGCAACTGTTGCTAGTTACTAATTATTACTAGTAACATGGTCTGATCCACTAGCAACTGTTGCTAGTTACTAATTATTACTAGTAACATGGTCTGATCCACTAGCAACTGTTGCTAGTTACTAATTATTACTAGTAACATGGTCTGATCCACTAGCAACTGTTGCTAGTTACTAATTATTACTAGTAACAAGGTCTGATCTACTAGCAACTGTTGCTAGTTATTAATTATTACTAGTAACATGGTCTGATCCACTAGCAACAACATATAGTTCAACAAGATTCTACTAGCAACTGTTGTTAGTTGTCACTAATGTTTACTAGTAACTTGGTCTGATCCACTATCAAGAGTTAGTAAAGTAATGTAAAGTAAAGCAACTCTATTTAACGTGGGAAACTCGTGACAGTCTGGTGAGACTGCTGAACTTAAGGCCGTCGTTGGACCTACGATA
Source organism: Actinernus sp. WN-2022 (assembly GCA_030867875.1). Taxonomy (NCBI): domain Eukaryota; kingdom Metazoa; phylum Cnidaria; class Anthozoa; order Actiniaria; family Actinernidae; genus Actinernus; species Actinernus sp. WN-2022. Next base: position 106,397,268 of record JAOWCC010000019.1, on the reverse strand, counting down.
CATCCTTAACTGAGAAGACAAGAAAGTCTAAACCATTTGCAGTTTGAGAACGAGATTGTTTCACAAAGGCAGCACCTTTTAAAGGGAGCCCCGAATGTTGAAACAAGTGGCTGTTAAATTGTTGGCAATATGATCTAAATTAAAAACATTGGACACAAGTATGAGCCATTTTGGGCTTGGGCGCCGCCATCTTGGATCCGATGACGTCACACGGCTGTCCCTATTGTCAAAAACAATAGATATTTTGTTGTGTAACACTAGGGACCCTGAGTGTTGGTCCGGCCGTGGTTTGAACCCGCGACCTCCCGCACGACAGACATCTACTCGCATTTTGTGAGGGTGTGCTCCACGCAGATGAGGTCTCCTTCTAACTGTTAGTCTATTTTACTTGTCTTTGCTTTCAGTCCAAGTCTCTCGACATCCCCCAGACTTCATCAAGGCGCAGTCTCGCCGGATCTCCTGCCAGCTCAATGGAGGACTCGGCGAAAGAAGTAAGGGAGTTGCGTTGCTTGTTCTCACGCCAAGTGTTTTTTATCTAAGCTTCGTTTTAGTTATGTATCAGAACTACCTACGAGTGCATTTTTTTGTTTCTGTCAGGTTGGTACATTTTTAAGAACAGTTGCCGATGGTGATACTGCAATGGTAAGTACTTCCAACCGAGTCCGCACCTCCCTATCTTCTCCCAAAGTGCGCAAAACGAAGTAAATATGAACAGTGTCCTCCTTACGACCATATTCTCTGAGTACGCTTCTCCACTGAGAATCAAACCGACAAATGGAACTACTGGCAATGTGACAAACGACGCTGATTGGTTAATTCAGACCAGAAGTGCAGGGCCAGAATCAGATGGTCAGCACACCCCTGCAAAAATGATCTAATTATCATTTTCCTGAACAAAGTTTAAAATCCAACTTTTACACCCCCCCCCCCCCCCCCCCCCCCCCCCCCAAAAAGGTTTGGCACTGACTAGTACAAAGTATTTAGTCCACCTGAATGATCTGTATTTGATCAAACGAAGGGACCTGAAGACTAAACACTGATGTTTTAGTAGAAAGTTAAACGGGAAATTACCAAGTGCCAAGCGACTGATGTACATTCCACTTTCCATCTTTTTCAAAATGCATTACGCAGTGCATTGAGATATTCAACCTAGCAGCAGATAATGTCGTTCCGGTTCAAGCACACCGTTGCTTAGATATTTACTTTCATTTTAGCATGTTCATGTACCAGAAGGTGCATAAGAATATGAAATACACTAATTACAATTATAATAAGGATACAAATTATGTGTAGGGGCAATAAATCAAGTGCGAATAAATATGTCAATAAATACAATGCAGTCAACTAAACAAAGTCGTAAACGTCTTAAATATGGTGGAATTCTCATTGAATTTCCTGCAGGGCAAATGACACTATTGAAATCTCTAACAATCTAAGATGCTATTGATGTATCCACAATGTAACCAAGTTCTGTTCAACTCTTGATTAGTCTAATCCTTTGTGTTTTCTCCAAGGTTCGGTACAGGCTTGGCCTTGATGATGACGATGATGAAGATGACGATGATGAAGATGGCAAGGCAAATTGTAAATGCGAGCAGGATCTCTGCCACCCATTATGCCAGTGTGAAAGGTGTATCAAGTGGCAGAAGGTAGTGTTCTAATAGGTAGTGTTATAATAGTGACCATGCACAAGATGGCTACCGAATACGAGCACGATTTCTGCCACCCATTATGCCAGTGTGAAAGGTGTATCAAGTGGCAGAAGGTAGTGTTCTAATAGGTAGTGTTATAATAGTGACCATGCACAAGATGGCTACCGAATACAAGCAGGATCTCTGCCACCCATTATGCCAGTGTGAAAGGTGTATCAAGTGGCAGAAGGTAGTGTTCTAATAGGTAGTGTTGTAATAGTGACCATGCACAAGATGGCTACCGAATACAAGCAGGATCTCTGCCACCCATTATGCCAGTGTGAAAGGTGTATCAAGTGGCAGAAGGTAGTGTTCTAATAGGTAGTGTTATAATAGTGACCATGCACAAGATGGCTACCGAATACAAGCAGGATCTCTGCCACCCATTATGCCAGTGTGAAAGGTGTATCAAGTGGCAGAAGGTAGTGTTCTAATAGGTAGTGTTATAATAGTGACCATGCACAAGATGGCTACCGAATACAAGCAGGATCTCTGCCACCCATTATGCCAGTGTGAAAGGTGTATCAAGTGGCAGAAGGTAGTGTTCTAATAGGTAGTGTTATAATAGTGACCATGCACAAGATGGCTACCGAATACAAGCAGGATCTCTGCCACCCATTATGCCAGTGTGAAAGGTGTATCAAGTGGCAGAAGGTAGTGTTCTAATAGGTAGTGTTATAATAGTGACCATGCACAAGATGGCTACCGAATACAAGCAGGATCTCTGCCACCCATTATGCCAGTGTGAAAGGTGTATCAAGTGGTAGATGGTAACGTGCCTCGTGATGTGAGCTCTGCCGGCTTGACTTTCTTAGTTTGTTAGATTTCAGAATGAATATAATTAAGTGGTAATAGAATTTCTTGGCGTGCAATTTTGGTCTGAAATCATACTCTTGATTACAAATTGCAGGACCGCGGTTTGTAATCACTCATAGGATTTCAGACCATATTGCACTCCACTCAGTTAAATTCTATTACCATTTAATAATAATATAGTAATAATATAATAATAATATAATAATAATATAATAATAATATAATAATAATATAATAATAATATTTATATAGCTCTATATCCATTAACTGCCCATAGCGCTTCACACTACTACATTATAAAACGCTAAGATAAAAAGTAATACAAAAAAGAAAGAAATAAATTTTTAAATACATGAATAAAAATACTAAAAAAATATCAATAAGCTAATTTAAAAATATAAGTCTTAAAAATCTCAACAGAAGCACTGTTTCTAATATTAAGTGGTAATCTATTCCACAGTCTTGGACCAGCAACCGAAAAGGATCTATCTCCGTAGGTTTTAAGGCGGCTGGCTGGTTCGAATAACAGTAGTTCGGTAACTCAGAAGTTCATTAATGTACTCTGGCGCAAGGCCATTTAGGCCTTATAAACTAATAACATGAAGCACTTTAAAATCCAGCTGAAGGAAGTCTGGGTCGCGTTAATTGTAATTTATATCAGCAGTATTTCTCTGACACTCATACGAAGTCCGCTCCAAATTCACAGTTAACTCAAAGATCTCTCGAGCGTGCGGTCCACGCCAACTGCGCCAACGAAGAAGGTATCACTCCTTTACATGTGGCCGCAGTACGAGGTTACGAGGACATTACCAACCTACTTCTACGACACGGTGCAAGCCCCAATCACAAGAACAATATCAGGCAGCAGACAGCGCTCCATCTAGCCTGCCAGTACGATCACGCCAATGTAAGTTGGACTCGTTTTGAATGTTGGAATTAGCGTCAAGCCCCAGTTAATACCAGTTGGACATTTAACTGAACAACGTCCAACATGTTGGGATGGTTTGACCACCCTGTTGAACGTTGTTCAGCGATGTTCGATGGTGTTGTGCGTTGAATTATATCAAGCATTCGTTGAACTAGTCCTGACCTGGCCTCTCTTTTGACCGCTCCGTAGACTGGAAGGTCGCAGGAAAGAGTCCAGTAGGTATTGCTTGCGCATGTCAGAAATGTAACCAGGCCACACCATAAAAATGTGGTGTGGCCTGGCTACATAGCTCATCATCATGGCGGCGAACCCAAAGCGCGAATGCAGTGTGGCATTTACTGAATTGTATCAACGTTTATTATGCCTTGAAAGTGTGCAATTATAAATTTATACCAAAGTTTGAACAACTAGAAGCATTATTTAATCTATACAAAGGGAAGATGTCTTTGTCAGGCAAGTCGCTGGTTTGTACTTTGATTCTACTTTATTTCCTTTCGTATGTGATTCTTTAGGATCTTCACCACAACAGACTTGTAATTCGACGATTATAATTTTTGATTTCTCCACTCGTATCTCTGATGGATGATCAAATGTCTAAACTAAAGGCTATCGACCAATCAGCGCGCACGTGACTATTTGACGTCATGTGTATGATCATGGCTATTGACCAATCATAACGCACGTTTCACTCTGTTTATTGTATAATCAGTAGTAGCTTATTTCAGCGTCTCGGGTTAAATCAACATATAATTCAAACGTATCAATTTGATAAAAGAAACTAGCCGCATTCGCTTTCTCTCTTTTGTCATTGACCACACGGTTTGAAGGTCCTGTTAATATTCATGCCCTTTCTCTCTTTTGTTATTGACCACACAGTTTGAAGGTCCTGTTAATATTGATGCCCTTTCTCTCTTTTGTCATTGACCACACGGTTTGAAGGTCCTGTTAATATCCATGCCCTTTCTCTCTTTTGTTATTGACCACACAGTTTGAAGGTCCTGTTAATATCCATGCCCTTTCTCTCTCTTGTTATTGACCACACAGTTTGAAGGTCTGTTAATATCCATGCCCTTTCTCTCTTTTGTTATTGACCACACAGTTTGAAGGTCCTGTTAATATCCATGCCCTTTCTCTCTTTTGTCATTGCTATTTGTTTGATAGTCCTGTTAATACGCATGCCTTGTTATCATAGGTAGTAGAGTTACTAGTATGTCATCAAGCGAAGATAAACGCGAAGGATCACAAAGGCAACACGCCGCTGCACTTCTGTTGTATCAATGGACACGTGGCCCCGGCGATCGTATTGCTACAGGTTGTTAACTGGGCTCATTACTACATCCCTTACAGTTATTACTGGAACGTTACTAAAAACTGTTACGTCACGAGGAATGTGCCTTTTGCAGGATACAATCACGTGATTGTACTGGGCGATAAAGATATCTAACGTGTACGAGATCGGTAGTGTGATTAGCAAAACCTGTTGTAATGCTATTTTCGATTGTCGGTCTTTCTGAAACTACATTTTGAAGATTGTTTGCCATCCAGTAAAACCTTTCCCATGGGATCAAGTGCTCAAATCATTCGTTATTAACGTGATATATCAGCACGTGACTGTTTCCTGCAATAGGCATATTAATTAACTGCTTTTCGATCATGATTATACTCGTATTCTACTATCCTTTGCTGTAACTTCAGTGTTTGAAGAGAGGGGAAGAGAAACCAAGAGAGAGTAGACGTTTTTAGACCTCAAACTTGAAAACGCTGACCCAACTGATAATGCTAGTAATATAGTCGCTTTCATAGACAGAAAATCGAAGCTAAGGATTAAAAGAATATTGGTTGGACAGAGAATAGTCTCCTCTCGCAATACCAAAACAATGGTCTAAATTAGAGTAACAAGCCAAGCAAAGGATTCTCAGATCCTGGTGGAAAGTCAGTGACGCGTCATGCGTATCGCCTGCTAACTAAGAGAAAACGTTGATATGTTCTTTTCTTTCCCACAGTGTAGGGCAAACGTAAGTGTGGTCAATGACAGGGGAAACACTCCACTGCATGAAGCAGCCAGGTATGTGAAATATGACATTTCTATTCTCTTACTGCCTCCGCCATGTTGAAGAAAGTATTCTGGCGACTAATCTGCCGCTCCTTTACCCCGCCGCGTCTCCACGGGACCTTCCACCCAAACACTAGTGCTGTACTGTTGTCACTGGACATTAGATGACTAATAGTTTGCCTTGTGTTATAGATGGAACTTCGTAGAGCTAGTCTGTCTGTTGTTACGATACAGGGCATCTGTCACATTCAGGAACAAAATGCAGCTGACTCCAATGCAGTACGCCAAGGTGAGAAGTCATCCTCTAAATTCGCGCTCTCCATACGAGCTCATATACTACGACCCTCGTCCGATCTAAGTTACTACCTACGAAGCTTGAATAGGTTAATTCAGTAAGATGTAATTGGCTTTGTGAGTAAATAAGGCGATGAAAACAATGGTTGACCTTCGTGGTTTATTTATTAATAATAGAGATACAAAAATACTCCATTCTGATTGGCTGAGCATAGACGTGTTTAACAAACACAGTGAATTCGATGCAAGAACTAGTTAATTCAGCTCTCCTTTTCATTTTTGTATCTATATTATTAACCTGTAACGTTAGTGTGCAACGTTAAATTAACGATTAATAGTGCTCGTGAAGACACCTTCTACTCCGTTATTTTAAGACCCCGAGTGTTGGTCCAGCCGGGTTTTGAACCCGCGACCTCCTGCACGATAGACTGGCGCCTTGCCACTGACTGAACTAACCGGGAGGTGGTGGTTATTTATAATTGTGTATCGTTTTTGTAGCACGATGACGTGGTTCGAATCTTGGAACAAGCTGAGAGAGGAGTGGACAGTCCACAGCCTGTCAGAGCATCCACGTGGTCTGGTGAGTAGGCAAGAGTGTTGATAGACTGTAGGGTGTACACGTGCTGTTGGGGGTGCTTTGAGATAACGTGTGACGGGATGGGAAATGAATCTCAATGATATGAATGCCAAATGATCTATAACCCCTAAACGAATGAACATTGACACAGTTTAAAGTGCCCCTCGCCCAATTTTTTAATTTATTTCTTCACATAAATTCTTATAATATTTAGAGTAATTCTGCGAAAAAAGGTTTGTTTGCTTGAATCCTTGATTGTCTACAACCTGTTGAAGTTTACAAACAGCGACCAGGCTCTTTTCACGACCACAGTACAGTAATTAGAAGCATCGGCCTAGTACATCGTGCATTGTGTGTGACGTAAGATCAAGAATCCATAACGATAGCACCTACATCAAGTGCTTTCTCTAGATATTACGTCACTCGACCCAGACCTCAGGCTGCGCGGTCGTGAAACAAAATGCGCGTGACTGTGATCATGATTTACAAGTCAGGAATTATACTGAGTTAACTTGTTTCTTTTTCTTTTGTCCTCAATTTTCATCTAGACTTTGAAAATGAATAAAACTAAAATGGGGTTTCGGGCACTTTAAAAGCTCTAGAGAAGTTAAATGAAATAGCCGGAGTTCATCAATACAAGTCATGTTACGTGACGCGTGTGTTTCAGTCTCCTGCGCATACTCTCCTGATACCCGCTGACACAGTTTAAAAGCTCTAGAAAAGTTAAATGAAATAGCCGGAGTTCATCAATACAAGTCATGTTACGTGACGCGTGTGTTTCAGTCTCCTGCGCATACTCTCCTGATACCCGCTGACACAGTTTAAAAGCTCTAGAAAAGTTAAAGTTCATCAATACAAGTCATGTTACGTGACGCGTGTGTTTCAGTCTCCTGCGCATACTCTCCTGATACCCGCTGACACAGTTTAAAAGCTCTAGAAAAGTTAAAGTTCATCAATACAAGTCATGTTACGTGACGCGTGTGTTTCAGTCTCTGCGCATACTCTCCTGATACCCGCTGACACAGTTTAAAAGCTCTAGAGAAGTTAAATTAAATAGCCGGAGTTCATCGATACAAGTCTTATTACGTGACGCGTGTGTTTCAGTCTCTGCGCATACTCTCCTGATACCCGCTGACACACTTTAAAAGCTCTAGAGAAGTTAAATGAAATAGCCGGAGTTCATCGATACAAGTCATGTTACGTGACGCGTGTGTTTCAGTCTCCTGCGCATACTCTCCTGATACCCGCTGACACAGTTTAAAAGCTCTAGAAAAGTTAAAGTTCATAAATACAAGTCATGTTATGTGACGCGTGTGTTTCAGTCTCTGCGCATACTCTCCTGATACCCGCTGACACACTTTAAAAGCTCTAGAGAAGTTAAATGAAATAGGCGGAGTTCATCGATACAAGTCATGTTACGTGACGCGTGTGTTTCAGTCTCTGCGCATACTCTCCTGATACCCGCTGACACACTTTAAAAGCTCTAGAGAAGTTAAATGAAATAGGCGGAGTTCATCGATACAAGTCATGTTACGTGACGCGTGTGTTTCAGTCTCTGCGCATACTCTCCTGATACCCGCTGACACAGTTTAAAAGCTCTAGAGAAGTTAAATGAAATAGCCGGAGTTCATCGATACAAGTCATGTTACGTGACGCGTGTGTTTCAGTCTCTGCGCATACTCTCCTGATACCCGCTGACACAGTTTAAAAGCTTTAGAGAAGTTAAATGAAATAGGCGGAGTTCATCGATACAAGTCATGTTACGTGACGCGTGTGTTTCAGTCTCTGCGCATACTCTCCTGATACCCGCTGACACAGTTTAAAAGCTCTAGAAAAGTTAAAGTTCATAAATACAAGTCATGTTATGTGACGCGTGTGTTTCAGTCTCTGCGCATACTCTCCTGATACCCGCTGACACACTTTAAAAGCTCTAGAGAAGTTAAATGAAATAGGCGGAGTTCATCGATACAAGTCATGTTACGTGACGCGTGTGTTTCAGTCTCTGCGCATACTCTCCTGATACCCGCTGACACAGTTTAAAAGCTCTAGAAAAGTTAAAGTTCATAAATACAAGTCATGTTATGTGACGCGTGTGTTTCAGTCTCTGCGCATACTCTCCTGATACCCGCTGACACACTTTAAAAGCTCTAGAGAAGTTAAATGAAATAGGCGGAGTTCATCGATACAAGTCATGTTACGTGACGCGTGTGTTTCAGTCTCTGCGCATACTCTCCTGATACCCGCTGACACAGTTTAAAAGCTCTAGAGAAGTTAAATGAAATAGCCGGAGTTCATCGATACAAGTCATGTTACGTGACGCGTGTGTTTCAGTCTCTGCGCATACTCTCCTGATACCCGCTGACACAGTTTAAAAGCTTTAGAGAAGTTAAATGAAATAGGCGGAGTTCATCGATACAAGTCATGTTACGTGACGCGTGTGTTTCAGTCTCTGCGCATACTCTCCTGATACCCGCTGACACAGTTTAAAAGCTCTAGAGAAGTTAAATGAAATAGCCGGAGTTCATCGATACAAGTCATGTTACGTGACGCGTGTGCATGTTTCAGTCTCCTGCGCATACTCTCCTGATACCCGCTGACACACTTTAAAAGCTTTAGAGAAGTTAAATGAAATAGCCGGAGTTCATCGATACAAGTCATGTTACGTGACGCGTGTGTTTCAGTCTCTGCGCATACTCTCCTGATACCCGCTGACACAGTTTAAAAGCTCTAGAAAAGTTAAAGTTCATAAATACAAGTCATGTTATGTGACGCGTGTGTTTCAGTCTCTGCGCATACTCTCCTGATACCCGCTGACACACTTTAAAAGCTCTAGAGAAGTTAAATGAAATAGGCGGAGTTCATCGATACAAGTCATGTTACGTGACGCGTGTGTTTCAGTCTCTGCGCATACTCTCCTGATACCCGCTGACACAGTTTAAAAGCTCTAGAGAAGTTAAATGAAATAGCCGGAGTTCATCGATACAAGTCGTGTTACGTGACGCGTGTGTTTCAGTCTCTGCGCATACTCTCCTGATACCCGCTGACACAGTTTAAAAGCTTTAGAGAAGTTAAATGAAATAGGCGGAGTTCATCGATACAAGTCATGTTACGTGACGCGTGTGTTTCAGTCTCTGCGCATACTCTCCTGATACCCGCTGACACAGTTTAAAAGCTCTAGAGAAGTTAAATGAAATAGCCGGAGTTCATCGATACAAGTCATGTTACGTGACGCGTGTGCATGTTTCAGTCTCCTGCGCATACTCTCCTGATACCCGCTGACACACTTTAAAAGCTTTAGAGAAGTTAAATGAAATAGCCGGAGTTCATCGATACAAGTCATGTTACGTGACGCGTGTGTTTCAGTCTCTGCGCATACTCTCCTGATACCCGCTGACACACTTTAAAAGCTCTTGAGAAGTTAAATGAAATAGCCGGAGTTCATCGATACAAGTCCTGTTACGTGACGCGTGTGTTTCAGTCTCTGCGCATACTCTCCTGATACCCGCTGACACAGTTTCTTCAGTGCGTTATCGTAAATTTATTTGAAATGAAGTGTTAGTACCAGCACGAGAAATAACGACTGATGATGATGACATTGTTGTGGGTAACAATAATGATGTTGATGATGATGATATTGATGATGGTTGTAATGGTAGTGATAATAATGATCAAAATATATTTACATCATGTCAAGGGAAAACGGCCAAGCCTTCCAAGACTAAAGAATTCGAAGAATCCCTTCCTAACCCAGTCGAGTATCGTAGGCTGGTCAGCGGTACACGACACAAGCAGCCTACAGTGCGGTACGTCAGTCACGCGACTCAAGCCTCGACTTCAGATAGTGCCTCGGCCGGCGTGTTGGAGGAGTCTGGTGACGAGAAGTCAGTGCGGCAAAAATCTCTGTCAGAGAGTGACAAGTGCGACACAAGCATAGCAGCTCCACAAACAAAACTGAGCCAAATATTTGAACAGCTTGAAGGAGGCGACGTCGAGAAGTTACAGGAGATAGCCAAGGCTGTCAGAGCGTTTGATAGGTAACTCAACAGCACGTATACACGTATTACAAATAACATGAAATAAGTATTGGCGCTTGTGGTGGAGCCTGCCAAAGTTATAGAACTGGTCACGTTAATTTTATTATTTATTCAGTTTATTTCAGGATTCGCCCAAAGGGCAGATGTTGTATAATAGGACACGAGGTCTACTAGATACAGTACACCGCAAAGTTACCAAAGGACAAACAATAATCATTGAACAAACAAAACCTGTTTTAGAGAGGGTAACACCACGCTAAGTTAATTAGGGTGGCCCCCTACTGCGAGATCGAATTGGAATTTGAAAATGTTGGGTTTTGTGGAGGGGAGGACAACAGGAGAAAAACCCTGGAAGCAAGGGAGAGAACCAACAACAAACCCAATGCACACCTGACTCCTTCCGGAAATCGAACCCGGGCCATAGTGACGAGCGCTTTAACCGCTTAGTGACCCTTGCTTCTCTTAACAGCTAACACTGTACAGCTAGAAACTCGGCGTGGTCTAAGTCGTTGTCCGCAATTTTTGTTACAGGCGTCAATCCCTCAGGAGAACAGTAACCATCGACAAGAGCTCTCCGTTGTTGAACCCTCGCGTACAGGTTAGCATGAACATGAAATACTCCGTTTACTTGCACGCAAAAGGATCTTATTAAATAGTTGTCGATAATTTTATTTTTGACTTTGTGGCTACTCTTTATAGGGGAAGGAGATTTGGGAAGTTTTTTTTCGGGCGAGAAGAGGAGGAACTGGGGATGGACGGGTGGGAGGTGGGAGAGATTATTGAATCCCTTCGTTCTCGATAAATGTGATGAAGTACTCGTCGATGTACATGTGCTGGATAGTAATTATTTTATATTTCGCTTGGTGCTAACTGCTTAGCCTGCGAAGCGGCGTAAAGGGGGGAAGAAGAGGGGAAAAAGAGAGGAAGAGGAAGAATGGGGCGGAGGGGAGAAGAGGGAAAGAAGAGGGGAAGAAAAGGGGAAGAAAAGGGGAAGAGGAAGAAGGGGACGGAGGGGGGACCGCCCTCTTCTCCCCTTCTCCCCTTCTCCCCTTCTTCGCCCTTTACGCCGCTTCGCAGGCTACTAACTGCTTAAATGGGGGAGGAGATTTTGGGTGTGTTTTAGGGCACAGGAGTAAGGGATGATGTAACTGGATGAGAAAGGCTGGTAGAAAACGTTTGAACTCAAAACATGTTGTCTATTCCTCCAGATGTCCATACAGAACTTCGACCAAACTGCTCTTCGTAAAACGGATTCGTTAAATGACAATCAACCTGGGAAGTCAACTGATGGCGATCTTCTTGAGCGTGTGAGGAGAACTTTGGCTGTTGAAGAAGTGAATCCTGAGTAGATCGCGTTTAAACATGCTCTTGCTTGATGTGATGTTTGCTACGCAGAAACGCAACAAACTGAATTCTTGGATATTATTAAGTATTACTAGGAAAATTCTCTTGGAGAACAAAATGTGGATATTATTGTGATGAAATTGTTGTTGTTTATCGAAGTACTGTAGGAGTTGTAACATATTGAGCAGTTTATATTAGGGGAGAGGAAGCGAACAGAAAAATATCGTCATAAACTTCGATGACTGTGATAAGAGTCGAGGCTTGGGTGAAAAAAGTGAACTATTTTGCCTTGATTCATTGTGGACATTGAACAACCGGGTTACTTTGTGAAAACCTAGTAATTTCAAAGTGAATGTAATTAAACAAGGGAAATCAAAGGATTTGTGAAGCAATTTCAAAGCAAAAACAAACAGCTGGCAGCACTTCTTTTATTACAGAAACTTTCTCTGAACATTGAGTACAAAGTCCAGTTGCAATGGTTACAGCTATTTCAAGAAGGTTGTCCACGACAAACGACATTCCCAAACCGCAACGGATTGTGGTTGTAGCTGAAAGTCTGGTGAATTCGTTTGTTTTTGAGTCAAAATGGTAAAGGGGCTGTGTCACGGGAATAGACTTCGTGTTCCGGGCCGGAATCGATTTTGATATGAACTAACGAACCTCTCGGCCATGTGGGATGCTTAAAGTGCATATAAGCCCTAGCCAGTTATCTTTGATATCGATTGTACCATGAAGTGGATAGTCCAACGGTAGAATATTTATTGATTTGGGTGTTGCGTCTATGAGACATAAAGGTTTATATTTCCAATATGCTAATGATGTGATGTCATCACAGACATTTGCTGAATTTCTTTGTGCTTGTAAATTAAGCTATTTTCTGATTTATAATATTTTTTTGTAAACTCACTTTGATAAGCTTCAAATATAACTTAGAATTTAAAAATAGGTAATTTGTCTCCACCAGCATGCTTTTGTATAATAAGTGATGTCGGTGATGACATCACCTCATTAGCATATTGGAAATATAAACCTTTGTATCTCGTAGACGCAACACCCAAATAAAAAAATAATCTACCTTTGGACTATCCACTTCATGTACAATCGATATCAAAGATAACTGGCTTATATGCACTTTAAAATCAAAGCAAATATGCAAAAATGACTAACAAATAATGTATATAATTTAGTCTCCAGGGAAAATATTGAAAATCCTTTCAATCAAGCATTTAAGGAGGGAAGTTTAACTGTTTGTATCCAATTAAAGCCACCAACCGAGCGATTACTCGATACAAGCGCAGTACCATGACATAGCCCCTTTAATACGAACATTAATGGTCTCCTGCACATTGATGTCCGAATTACACTGTAGTTTAGCCGTTTCGCACAGCTGGTCCATTTTAACCACAATGCATTGCGGTGTGGGAATGTCGCTTGCCGTTTTACCGGACAACGTTTTCGAAATAGGTGCATGTATATTTCAAAATATATATTATTAATTGGAATTGTACTCCCGTATGATTACAGACCAAATTGCACTCCACTCAGTTCTATTACCATTATAAATTGTCTGAGACTTTCCTTGTGACGAGCGACAGATATGCAGTATGCTTGCTAATTATCAATACATTAGTTTACCTGTGAAATATACATAGAGGTCGTAGCCTCTGACCTTGCTGTCGTAATATCTTTTTTTACTTCTGGTGATATTAGAATTTAATCTACAAACTAGTCTGTGTCTTATAAGGATAAAAATATCGTATATGAACACACCTAAACATACGATAATTTTACGGTGTGTGTGGATATTGCTTCGCAGCCAATCGCCTTATCGGACAATAAAATAGATTCAGTAATATTGTGCTTATTAGTATGGTTTATAAAATAAACAGAATAAACATGGACACGCGGAGACATGTAATGTTCAACTCGATATCGTGAGCTGCGCGTGTTGAACACTGGAAGATAAATTCTTATCTCCGCGCATCCATGTCAAGGAATCGCCAATTCAGCCGATAATTGGAGAAAAAACCTTTGCATTATAATACTCTACTCCAGCTGTATACCGCTGGCCCGAGTAATAAACCACTGGCATAGAACGACTCCAGCGGTACACCGCTAGCCCGAGTAATAAACAACTGGCATAGAACGACTCCAGCGGTGCACCGCTTGCTCGAGTAAGAAACCACTGGCATAGAACTCTCACGAAACTACATCTTGGTCTTGCGTGGCGTAAAAATATCCCGGGGGGGGGGGGGAGGGGGTACTCCTGTTTGTGACGTATGTATGTGCCGCCCGGGTGGGTCAGGGTTTTGAGCTCAGTTTGGGCAGGTAGGGTCATGGTTTTGACCTGATTTGGGCAGATCAGGGTCAGGATTTGAGTATAATTTGGGTGCAGTCAGGGTCGGGGTTCAGTATTTTTTAGGCAGTTAGGGTTCAGTTTTTTTAGCTACTCTGTCAAAAAAAGACGCATTTTGATCGCCTGCCCAAATGCAAGCACTGAGGTTCCCATACATCGTGACGCCGCTAATTCGTACTTCAGTACTTATCTATGTACTTCATCTGCTGATTTGTTTACCCAATGCCACGTCCCGACTTGAAATGTTCCGTATTTTGCATGCAATCCCGGTACGCGGTATACCGGCCGGGATATATATCCGACCGTGTTTTGAAAACAATTTAAAGAAGGGGCAATCAGGTTTTTTTTTCCCAAAAAGGGGGCAATCAGGGTTTTGGAGCTCTGATTGGGTCAAACAGGGTCAGGATTTGAGCCTCTTGGCCTCACATACATACCCATTTTTCATGTAAGTACCCCCCCCCCCCCTGGGAAAAATATCGAGACGTCACAGCTTGTATGAGCAGCAAGAAGTCTGTGCTTGCATTTAAAGTGACACTGCGATCAAATTACCCCTTTCCTGTTTGCTTCAGCTTCGGAAAGCATTGTATGGTAACCGTCTTAAATACTTAACATTTCAAATCTTGAGTCAAAATGCCTACGGGAAGTCTGATTATTTTAGCCATAAGTTCCAGCTCTTAGCCGCTATTAGTCGGATTACAAACGAGCAACCTTTTGTAATTTCTTCCATATTGCACTACCAGATCATCTTGGGAGACATCCACATCACTAAGCACTTTGCTCGCATATCCAGCTCCCACGCGTGGTAGCTGGGGTTTAAAGCAGCTATAACTAGCACATGATCTTTAGTGGGGCTAGCTACGTCGTGGAGTGTGTTGTGCCATGCAATCCTTTGTTTTCAGTACAAGCTCTCCAGACGTCCCTATATAAAACTCGGGGGGGGGGGAACTCCCCAAAAAAATAGACGGGGGTGCTCGACCTATCTTTTAGGGGTTAAAATCGTTAGCAGTGCTATCTCTTAGGGGTCTTCCAAAGGTCTGCTATCTTTTAGGGGTCTCCCGAGACCCAAAATGTTTGTGGCCGAGAAAAAATAGCGCTGGATCCTCCAGCATGAGACCCCACAAGTTGAATCGGTATTTACGGCTTCGATATAGAGTTTGATCCATCCGAATATTAAAGACGAGGTTATGGGGCAGAGCTTTGTCTCTTATTTCCTTTAGTTTGCACAAATTTGTCTTTTGGAGTGCTATCTTTTAGGGGTAAAATTTTAGTGAGCCACGCCCATATTGCTATCTTTTAGGGGTGAATTTCATTTCTCACGTCGAGCACCCCCGTCTATTTTTATGGATACGAAGTCCAAGGACTACGGCAAAGCTGACACAACGTAGGATTTTATATTGAATATTACAATATTTCGGCTGGCCAAACCAGCCTTCTTCAGGTACTAGATGTTACAAGTGAAGAGCTCTAAGGTAAGAAGATCTATAAATGTGGTAAATTTCGCAATAGAAATTGCGGAAACGGGAAGTGACGTAGACCAAAACTTGAAGTAGCAAAATAGTATAAGAGATAAGCACTATGTTTCATCACGTATATTCATACCATATGGTTCTAGAGTTTTAGCTTTATCTATAAGGTGCGCTTCTCTGGCTTTACGTATTGAGTCTCTTGAGGAGTATATTATTTCTAGGGGGATAAGTTGCATGTCGGTGTAAGAGTGGTTAGGTCTAGAAAGAAAATGTTCAGATACAGTAGTAGGTTTAGATTTAATGCTAGGCTTGTCTACTGTCCGTCTGTGTTCATTAAATCTGTCTTTGAGGCGTCGCTTAGTTTCACCTATGTATTGCAAATGGCAACGATTACATTGTATCATGTATATGAGGTTTTTAGTATTACAGGTTATGTGTGAATTAATAAAACGAGACTCGCCAGTGGAATGAAATGTGTATTGATTGAGGCCGTTAGTAATGTAGGGACAAGTTGCACAATCTTGTCCGCAGCGAAAGGAGCCTGGCGGAGCTTTAGATTGATTAGATGTGTTACGTGGTAGCTGTGATTTGACCAAAAGGTCACGAAGGTTAGAACTACGTCGATATGCAACTAGAGGCAATTGCTTAAAGACGTCTTTGCAGCGGTTGGAAGAAAATAGTATATTAGTGTGCTTGCGTACGATATTAGAGATGTGAGGAAGTGCTGGGTTATATGTAATAACAAAAGGTATACGGTGGGTAGAGTTTTGTGAGTTAGTAGTTTGTAGAGCGTCGTTGCGAGGAATGTTAGCAGCGCGTTCTATTTGTTTATTAAGGAATGTGCGGTTATAACCTCGTTTGTAAAGGTATGTTATTAATTCATTAGTACGAATTTTAAAAGTTTCGTCGGTAGAACAGATGCGTCGGAGACGAAGAGCTAAACTGAAAGGAATGGCTCTTTTAGTGTGAAGGGGATGACAGGATGATTTAAGGAGGTGTTGATGTTTATCTGTAGGTTTAGTATATAAATCAGTCTCGATGTAGTTGTTATGTATTGATACGGTAACGTCGAGAAATGGAACGTGAGTTAATGAGTGAGAACTAGTAAATTTAAAGTGCCTATATCACCCTTTTGCAATTGTGATAGCCTATGAACCTCCGAAACGTTTTGAGTACTTCTGTGAAGAAATTTTTGGTTTAAAGTGAATACTTTATGTTCTACGCTTGTTTGAAATCGTGTAAATGTGACCTTTCCTGACCCATGACCGCGTAAGTAAAAGCCTGGGTCGAAACCTGGGTAGACGTCATCTCATTAATGCATTATTCTCCATGGCGCCTTTTTATCACAACAACATCGCTGCATAGAAAATATACACAGTTTTTGAGTTGTTAGTAAAGAAAAAAGTCATTTTAGTCAACACGTTGAGTATTTCTTCAAATGATTGCAAAGCCGAATTAATTATATGACGTCAAGATGACGTCTACCCAGGTTTCGACCCAGGCTTTTACTTACGCGGTCATGGGTCAGGAAAGGTCACATTTACACGATTTCAAACAAGCGTAGAACATAAAGTATTCACTTTAAACCAAAACTTTCTTCACAAAAGTACTCAAAACTTTTCGGAGGTTCATAGGCTATCAAAATTGCAAAAGGGTGATAGGCACTTTAATAGTAGGATGAATATTATTGAGATAATCGATGAATATTTTCAGATGGTCTTCCCCCTCAGTCCAGATCAGTGAAAATATCGTCGAGATATCTCCACCAGGTGTGAGGTTTATAAGGGGCATTAGAGAGAGCGTTAGATTCAAATTTACCGAGGAATAAGTTAGCGAAAGAAGGTGCCATTCTGGTACCCATGGCTGTGCCATGTACCTGCAGATAATGTTTACCATTAAAAGAAAAAATATTCATAGTAAGGATCATACGTATTAAGTCACAAAGTGTTTCGGTGGGAATGATAGGATTAGTACGAGTGCAAAGAAAATGATTACAAGCATTAATACCTTCGTTATGTGGGATGTTAGTGTATAATGATGAAACGTCAAGAGTAACAAGCATAGCGGTATCAGGTAGTTTACCAAGTTTGAGAAGTTTGTTAAGGAAATCAGTGGTGTCTTTAATGTGTGAAGGCAGGTTAAAAACTAAGGATTTAATGTGATAGTCAACGAATTGGGAGATGCGTTCTGTAGGGTGACTGTTAGATGAAACTATGGGACGTCCCGGGTTACCAGCTTTATGTATTTTAGGTAGAATGTAGAAGCGTCCTGGTTTAACGTTAGTTTGTATGAGGTACTGTTTAGTTTTATCGTCGATGTAGCAGGCGTTCAACATACGTTGCACGTAAGTCGTAACACGTTTCTGTATTTTGTTAGTCATGTCTTCGTCTTGTTGTTTGTAGAATTTAGTGTCACTAAGTTGTCGATTACATTCGTTAATATACCAGGTTTTGTCCATAACTACAGTGCCGGAGCCTTTGTCAGCAGGTTTGATTATTATGTCTTGTTGTTGATTAAGTCGGTGTATGGCTTGTCGTTCGTTGTGAGATAAATTATCAGAAATGTGGTTAGGTTTAGAAGTGGTAATGTCATGTTGAATAGCATCTATGAAGGCGTTTAAAGCAGAATCTCTATCGGTAGGAGGGTCCAAGTGCTTTTGTTATGGAAAGGATTATGTTGAGTAGGATTAGCGCCAGTATTAGGATCGTAGAAGTATTCTGCAAGTCGCATGCGTCGTGTAAAATCGTTAATGTCAGCTGAGACTTCCGGCCAATTAATACGTCGCGGTGTAGGGCAGAAGGTCAAACCGCGAGCAAGAACTGAGATTTCGTCGTTAGAAAGTGGTGTTTGAGATAGGTTAATAACAGCAGTGGTATCAAGTCTGGAAATATTAAGTTTGTTTTTACGACGATTACGTCTCGTTAAAGTACCCCCCCCCCCCCCCCCCGGGATATAAAAGTGACCCAGCCTTCTGCATACTAAAGTTATTGGGTTGCTTAGGTAACGTCATCGAATCCGATTAATGACGGACAGAAATTATACCTAAAATAATCGGACATCCCGTAGGAATTTTGGCTTAAGATTTTGAATGATAAGTATTTATAATTAGTACTTTTACTTTCCGAAGCTGAAGAAAGCAGAAGTGTAATATGATCGCAGTAGCACTTTTAGTAAAAGGATAGTGAAGAATTCTATGAGCAGTTACGCTTAATTGTCTATCGTCGCTGCGCTCACTCGTGAAATATTTTTGACTCTCAAGGATAAACTTCATATCTTCGTACTAAAGTGTAATATCCTCTATGTATTGCGCCAATAAATGAAAATCGTTAAAATGTATAACAGAATGTATCGAGATAAATTTTGTTATTAATTTAATTATATAACGAGAACCAAATTTCACAAGAGGACATGTGCTCTTCAAAATGACGACCAAAATATGACATTGTTAGGCACAGTTCCCACGATGTCGTTCCCAGTCGCTCGACTGACATTCTCTGTCACAGTACCAACAGTTCAGACACCCGCTACAGAGCATTAAACGCCCCGACCCAGTCTTTTCGCTGTCTATTTTCCCGCAAGCTGCGCAGAAATGACACACAGGTGGCGTGGAGCTAGGTAAGATGTTTGTTGTTGTGATAACTTTAAGTAGTGTTGCTAGTGTCTTCTCTTGTGTTTCTTGTTCTATTCTCTTAAGGTTTTTCTCGTGTTCCACTTGTATTCGGCTTCTCATGTTCTGCCATTCCTGTTCGAATTCTTTCTGTACTTCCAATGCGTACTGCCTCGCTTCCCTCTGTATCTCCCGTACCACCTGCCTCGCTGTGTATTTTGACCACGCGGCTCTGGTCATGATGCACGCATTTGCTACTTGTAGATGGGTGATCATCTTTTTTCTCTCAGTCTGTGCCAGTGAGTTCGCTGCCTGTAGGTACGCCAGGCACTTCCCGTATTTTCCGTCTATTTGATTTTCACGGCCTTTCTGCTTCTCACTCTCAGCCGATGCCAGCCAGTCTGGAATACACCACATGCGATTTCGATACACCAGTGCTGTCGGGTCCATGTTATTTCTTTTTGTGGTGGATTAAATTTAGCTTGGTGAGTTTGAATAAAAGATTACCTCTTGGCACTTAAAAAAAACTAACACCTGATACAACAAGATGACGCCATAAGATTCCTGTATTTCGTCACTTGAGCTCGCGCGCACGAGGTCAAGTGCTTGGATACCACTGATACGCTGGACAGGTTGCTATGCCAGTGTATCCATAGTAACCACTCGCGGATCTCGTATTGCAAGGGATCCAATGCGCGCGCAGTCTATTGACTAAGTACGTAATAATAATAATAATAAAATAATAATAATATTTTGACAGGAAAGCTCCACTCACAATATGTAATTTTCAGGGCGGTCCTGTATTAAAAATATATATTTTACTAATGTATGGAAAACTGAAAAGATAAATGGTTGAAATAAAATAGAAATAGAACAAGGATTATTATGAAATTAAGTTATGTGCCAGTAAGATTTAAAAATTGATAATGTAGTTGATTGTATAACTTCAGAGTCTAAAGAGTTCCAGTCTAGCAGTGCATGGTAGGTAAACTTCTGTTGTCCCCAATTCCTACGTGCTAGTGGTAAATGTAGATTGTGCTGACGGCGTGTATTATATGTATGAAAGTCGTGATTCTTCTTTAATTTAAAGTTGAAGTCCACCATGCTATTTAAGCATTTGAAGATAGTAATACAGCGATTATAGCGCCGTCGAAGGTACAGTGGTTTCCAGTTTAATAGTTCGAGTGCTTGAGATGCAGAAGAGCTTGAGGGAAAGTCGAGCATTTATAAGTCGAGCAGCATTATTCTGAAGAACTTGAAGGTGATCCATGAGGACGGTATTTCTGCATGACACACTTGTGTCAGAAAAGCCAGCCGCTACTAGTTTGTTGAAGAGAATAGTATGGTCAACAGTGTCAAACGCTTTTGACAAGTCCAGGAAAACCACCGGTCAGTAGAACTGTTTAATAATAATAATATTTATTTAAACACGATAGGTTGTACAGCATAGCTGATGTGGTCGTGTGTCTGAACTAATAAGTAATAAATTGATTAATGTCTACAAGAAAAAACTGACAAGATGTGTGAAAAGTTATGCGATGTAAGATACGTCAGTGAATTTACACGGACTTGTCCTATACACAAACTATGTGTACGAGCAAAATATATACATGCGGACATGACATGGTACTTAACGGGAGCTTCCTTTTCCGAGGGATCATGAAGTGATACTTCTTTAGTTTTGGTAATACATGTACAGCAAAATGTTTCGGAGAATCTAAAGAAAATGGCCGGAGTCGGGACACCGGCCTTTGGAATTTATATATAGTTAAGGTTAGAAAACCACAGCAAAAACCGTGTACAATCAATCCTGCCAGACGTTGGATCAAAAAACAGATCTTGATCAGCAAGAAGAAAAAATATAATGATAAAGTGTCCGAAGACTACTGCAATGCTAATCAAATACAACGCTTGTCGAGGTTTATACGATATTTCGGCTGGGCAGTACCAGCCTTCTTCAGGTTTATTTTACAGTGAAGGTCACAAATGGATATAAGGTTTATATAAATTGTTAATTACGTAACTATGAGCGGAAATTACAAAATCGATTACATGTGTTTTATACAATAGTAACACATAAAAGGAAATTACGAAATAGGTTTGAAAAGATAGTGCAGATACGAGTAACAGCCGACAATAAAGGTCAAACGGTGAAATTACATTTCATCACGTCTATTCATTCCGAGTGGTTCGAGGGTTTTTAAGCTTTATAGATGAGATATGATTCACGTGCTTTTCTCACGGAATCGCGTTTAGAATAGATGACTTCTAAAGGAATAAGCCGAGCATGTCAGTACTAGAATGGTTAGGGCTGAGAAATGTTCAGAAACGGCTGTAGGTTTAGATTTGATATTAGATTTATCTACATGTCATCTGTGTTCGTTAAAACGGTCTTTGAGGCATCGTTTTGTTTCTCCGATGTATTGTGAATTACAGTAGCGACATTGAACCATGTAAATTACGTTTTTAGTATTACGTGTAATGTGAGATTTGATATGGTGAGTTTCGCCAGTGGAGGAAAAAGTGTATTGATTGAGGCCATGTTCGATGTAAGGGCAGGTAATGCAGTTTTTTTACCGCAGCGATAAGAGCCGGGTGGCAGTAGAGAGGTGTTAGTAGTGTTAGGTAACTGAGCTCTTACTAAAATGTCACTTATGTTATTACAGCGGCTGTGGGCTACTATACTAAGGGAAGATTTTTGAAAATTATTTCGGACCGTTTAGATGAATAGAGAATGTTAGAGTGTTTATGAATTATTGATGAATTATTGAATTTACCGGGAAATCATTGATACTACTGCAATTTCTTCGGGAAATGCATGCACAATTAATTTTGTACTGTAATTAAAGACTAGTACTGCATTTATTTAATTGTTGATGTAAATTTTGATCAGGGTTTGCCCAAGATAATGATGGAATATATTGTCAGTTTGATTATCGCTCAATTCCAATTCGATCTGTAGATTAATGGTCATCACTTTGATCAGCCCCTAGGATTGTTTCAGGTCCCGTTATAAATTCAGAATATTATCATTTTAGCGCAGTACCTTTGCAAACACAAAAAAAAAAATGAGCGTAGAATACATGACATCGCGTGCGCGAGGACGGCACGCGCATCTGCACCTTGATTATGACGTCATGAGCAAATAATCTAATCGGAGTTTGGACGGCTTAGCTTCCCGATAATCCACTGACCAACCAGAAGATTATTAACATACTCGGGATTTCCGGAAATTCTTGAAGAGATTCCAATCTTTAATGTTATTGCGCCGTTTACACCAAATGCGACCATAGGGATCCCAAGCGCGATGCCCAAATACACTCTACGAAGTTCGAAGCTTCGCGCCGGATCGTGATGCGAAAACAATGTCACTGCTAAAACAAGCTTTGTTATAACTGTCACTCCTCGCCATATAGGCAAAGCCTAACAGTAGAGCTCCCGATTGGCTGGATGAGATTAGGATTGGATGAGATAATCATCGCCAACCCCGTAAAATATGTCGTTTCCCATCGCCCGACTGACCAAATTTTCTCCAAAAGTAAAGACAAATAGAAAAGGATAAAAATATTTATCGTTTCCTTAATTGCACAGGAAAACATCACTATTACAAGTATAGTCATGTAATCACAAAGTCATGTAATCACCAAAATGTATTCCGCAACTGATTTTTTTACGAAGCTCACCGCAAGTGTACAAAGAAAAATGTTTTTGTTGGTTAAAAGTCAAGCAAGAGTTCGTAAGACTGGATTATATTGTTGACATTTGACAATGATATTAATTCCAATCGTTGACATTGGTCAAAATTGATCAAAATATTTTAAAATAAGCTATTCAGGCCAAATTTGAATTAGTTCAAAAATTCGATTTGTTCTAAATATCCATTTTTTAAGAACGTATTTGAAATTTTAATCTGATATTATGGTAATTTCTGGAATTTCTCCACGTCGACAAGAGAACATGTATGTTGATGCCTTTCCCAGTCCTTTCTCTGGCAGTCCTCGTCACAGTACCACGTGAATAAGCACCCCTCACAAAGCCACAGCTCGACGCCTTTCTTCCTACATGTTGGACAGAAACTCGGCAATCTCAAAAGCTCTTCTGCATGGCGGCCATGTTGGATTTTGTTACCAGGAGAGGAAATTGTGCTTAATTTATGAACCGTGTCTTCTTTTGTCTTTTGTTCTACAAGTTCCTTCTCATGGGAGTGCTCCTTCTGTATAATAGATCTCAAGTTCTGAAAGTCTTTTTTTCCATTAGTCGTCGCAGTTTTTGCATAGTCCTTGGTTGCTTTCATGATTCCGTTCATAATTGCCTTGGTCTGCAGTTTCGTCCATTTCACCTTCCTCTTCGCTTCCTCTTCTTCATTGTCAAGTTTCCTCTTTAACTCTGCTCTTCTAACTTCAGCCAAGGCGCTTGCTCTTCGTTCAACTTCATTGTGAAATTTAGGAATAAGATCACCTAACTTGTTGCTTACTGTTGTTAATGTTTTTTGAATATCTTGAATTCGCTGATTCATAGTTATCTTAGCTTTGAAAACCAGCGAGTTTTGGCAGTGCTCAATATTTTAAAATTTCCAACGTGACGTCACAATCTCAGCCCATTGCGTGACGTGTTAACCTGATTGATCGTTCCATGAAATACCTCGCGCACTCTCTATATATTGTTGTGTCATGTACACGCGCAGTCGACGCATTCCTTATTTTACGGGTTTTACGGGTTTTCTGGCACTTAGTGCAACGCATTAACTTTGCAAAATCAAATTGTCTAGTGCAACTACTGAAACCGGTACCACTTAGACAACGAGAACCAATCACATTGCAGAACGAAAACAAAGCATTCCAACTTACGGTAACTTGAGCCAATTAGTGTCGTTTACATGCAAGACAATAGCGTTTTGACTTGCTTGAGCTTCGATCCGGTAAAAAGCGAATCTGAAGTAAAAGACTTTCGAATGAAGAAAATAGACAGAGGTCCATTTAAACCAGCATCGCTGAATTGGACAGCTCTGTTTAAATATTGTTAATAAATCAATAAAACCGCATGAATATGTTGGAATGCTTTATTTCGTTTGGCAATGTGTTTAGTTCTCGTTGTCTAAGTGGCCCTGGTTACAGTAGTCACACTGTAGTTGTAATGTGTTTAGTTCTCGTTGTCTAAGTCGCCCTGGTTACAGTAGTCACACTGTAGTTGTAATGTGTTTAGTTCTCGTTGTCTAAGTCGCCCTGGTTCAGTAGTCACACTGTAGTTGTAATGTGTTTAGTTCTCGTTGTCTAAGTGTCCCTGGTTACAGTAGTCACACCCCGGGGGGGGGGGGGGGGGGGACTCTCCATAACAGTAGACGGGGGTGATCGTCCTATCCCTTAGGGTATAAAATTCTACCATCTGCTATCCCTTAGGGGTGTTCAAAGAGTCTGCTATCCCTTAGGGGGTCTCACGCTAATGGTGGCCCGGAACTTATATTACAGTAAACCACACAGTCAACTGAAACTGATCGCTTAATACTTCCGGCTTTATTGTCGGTAACAAATACAAAATTATTATCACAATGTGCTATCTCTTAGGGGTAAATTTGCTGTTGACCACACCCAATGTGCTATCCCTTACGGTTAAAATTGATTTTGCCGACGATCACCCCCGTCTACTGTTATGGAGAGTCCCCCCCCCCCCCCCCCCGGGAGTCACACTGTAGTTGTAATGTGTTTAGTTCTCGTTGTCTAAGTGGCCCTGGTTCAGTAGTCACACTGTAGTTGTAATGTGTTGGTATAGTCGTCGTTGTCTAAGTGGCCCTGGTTCAGTAGTCACACTGTAGTTGTAATGTGTTGATATAGTCGTCGTTGTCTAAGTGGCCCTGGTTCAGTAGTCACACTGTAGTTGTAATGTGTTGATATAGTCGTCGTTGTCTAAGTGGCCCTGGTTCAGTAGTCACACTGTAGTTGTAATGTGTTTATATAGTCGTCGTTGTCTGGCCCAGGTTCAGTAGTCACACTGTAGTTGTAATGTGTTGATATAGTCGTCGTTGTCTAAGTGGTCCTGGTTCAGTAGTCACACTGTAGTTGTAATGTGTTGATATAGTCGTCATTGTCTAAGTGGCCCTGGTACAGCAGTCACACTGTAGTTGTAATGTGTTTAGTTCTCGTTGTCTAAGTGGCCCTGGTACAGCGGTCACACTGTAGTTGTAATGTGTTTAGTTCTCGTTGTCTAAGTGGCCCTGGTACAGCAGTCACACTGTAGTTGTAATGTGTTTAGTTCTCGTTGTCTAAGTGGCCCTGGTACAGCAGTCACACTGTAGTTGTAATGTGTTTAGTTCTCGTTGTCTAAGTGGCCCTGGATACAGTAGTCACACTGTAGTTGTAATGTGTTTAGTTCTCGTTGTCTAAGTGGCCCTGGTTACTGTATAGTCACACTGTAGTTGTAATGTGTTTAGTTCACTTTGTCTAAGTGGCCCTGGTTACTGTAGTCACACTGTAGTTGTAATGTGTTTAGTTCTCGTTGTCTAAGTGGCCCTGGTTACAGTAGTCACACTGTTGTTGTAATGTGTTTAGTTCTCGTTGTCTAAGTGGCCCTGGTTACTGTAGTCACACTGTAGTTGTAATGTGTTTAGTTCTCGTTGTCTAAGTGGCCCTGGTTACAGTAGTCACACTGTAGTTGTAATGTGTTTAGTTCTCGTTGTCTAAGTGGTCCTGGTACAGTAGTCACACTGTTGTTGTAATGTGTTTAGTTCTCGTTGTCTAAGTGGCCCTGGTTACAGTAGTCACACTGTAGTTGTAATGTGTTTAGTTCTCGTTGTCTAAGTGGTCCTGGTACAGTAGTCACACTGTTGTTGTAATGTGTTTAGTTCTCGTTGTCTAAGTGGCCCCGATTTCAGTAGTCGCACTGTAATTATTATTTTTCTATGCCAGTTTCGTATAATTTCACGCTTGGGGGTCCCCCATGAAAAAAGGCGATTTGCATCGTTTTGGGTAGGGTCGGGAAAATTTTGGACCGCTTTGGTCATTCTGGTTCTTACAGATCATTGGAAGGTCGCGCTTTTTGGGTCTCGAGGAGGCCGTTTGGCGATGATAAATTTGATGGATTTTCCTAAATCTCTGGTCAGATGTTGCTTGATAACTATTTCCTCCTGTGCCGAAAGCTGAATAGCGAGCGAGGAAGAAAAGTGCCGATTTTTGGGTGATCTTTGAGGTAAGTGTGTGCTTTGGCGAGGTCGAGTTGCCTACCTTGTAAATTTTCTTAGAGCCTCGGCCAACGGTCAAAATTTCGAATCCCAATAAACTGCTTTAGAAGGTCCCAAATCGCCAAAAAACCACTCACACAACTTCATTAAGTATCAGTCTTTTATTATTGAAGATTCATTTCGACGAAATCGGAAAAGAGAATTCACACGAAGCAATTATTTAAACTCTTCTGAGATCGTTACTGAAACTAATCGATAAACCACAGGTAACCCAACAGACTAATAAGCGGGAAATATACGTCGAGTCTGGGAAGCCTGTGGTCAGTTTCGACGATTTGAATAAAAGGACACTGGTTGATTATTATATGCGGACACATTTTTGGGACCTAGTGGAAGCCGAGAACGAGACCATACCTAGGGCTGTACAAAAGAAAGAGTCTCTTTACAAGCCTCGCACCATAAATTTCCTTTGGATACAGCAAGGTACTCATCTTTGAACTCCTTTATTCTCCCCCATGCCGTGACTTGAGGGTCTGCCAGTCCCGGGGGGGGGACTCCCCATAAAAATAGACGGGGGTGCTCGACCTATCTTTTAGGGGTTAAAATCGTTAGCAGTGCTATCTCTTAGGGGTCTTCCAAAGGTCTGCTATCTTTTAGGGGTCTCCGAGACCCAAAGTTTTTGTGGCCGAGAAAAAATAGCGCTGGATCCTCGAGCAGGAGACCCCACAAGTTGAATCGGTATTTACGGCTTCGATATAGAGTTTGATCCATCCGAATATTAAAGACGAGGTTATGGGGCAGAGCTTTGTCTCTTATTTCCTTTAGTTTGCACAAATTTGTCTTTTGGAGTGCTATCTTTTAGGGGTAATTTTTTTGTGAGCCACGCCCATATTGCCATCTTTTAGGGGTGGATTTCATTTCTCACGTCGAGCACCCCCGTCTATTTTTATGGGGAGTCCCCCCCCCCCGGGCTGCCAGTGCCTTGCCTCGAACATTCTTCGTACTGACAGAGCTCTTGATCGGAACTTTTCTTTCCCTTGATATAGTTGCTCTTTCCGGGACAGATAGTTTTGCACCAGCCGCTACAGCCAAATCCATTGGGGTTTCTTCTTGCTCTTCCATGTTAACAAACTTACTGCATGTTATTCTAATCTAGAGAAGGCGGAAAAAACATGGCGGACTAACCAAAGCATTTAGCAGTCACCAAACTTACTGCCGCTGACCATCTCAACAGCACCACAGGGTAACCGATCATCGAAAACACGCTGCATTGCCTTGAACTGATCTTGTTTCCGGGAATCGTTGCCTATTTCATTAAAAAAAGGAAAAAGCTGCTCGAAAACAGAAGAAGTTGCTCGAAATTTTAAAAATGTTGCCCGGATTTGAAAAGATGCTCAGAATCGAAAAAGTTGCTCGAATTTGAAAAAGTTGCTCAAAAGTTGCCGAGCATCTTTTGTACAGCCCTAACCATACCAGTTCCGCACGCGCCGTTCTATCCAACCAAAGAAGCTCCGGATTGGAGGATTCTGACCGATCACCAGCTTGCCATACAAAACATTTCTTTCAGTATTCTGATGTTTCTGAATAAGGACTGACGAATCGCAGTCTTTAAGAAAGGCGAAAAAGATCATATGGAGAACTACAGACCAATCTCTTTTCTAAAGTTATGGAACGGTGTATGTGTGCTGAACTTAGGGCATTAGGGTATTCCCAGACTGAAATAAATAAATATTTTATTTGTTATAGCAGGCTGAGTACAGCTTACAGCTGCTGGGCGCCTGCTTTCACTCCCCACTAAATTAACTGTTTTACACTCAACTCACGGTTGATTTTTATGGTTAGAATTATGGTTACGAGTTATACTTAGTTTACGGTTTATTTCTCCATTTTTAGCCTGTATACAGCCGTCCGATATTTTGGAAATACTTTATTCCATAGTCTCTTATGCCATAGTCCCTAATGCAAGGCAGTAGGCCTTCACTCTCAAAACCTTGCATTTTATTGGACCCCATTTGGACTGCACTGACAAAGAATTCCATTGTCTTAGGGTTAGGGTTTGTATTGTATCAGGGTAGGCATTGTTTGGATAGCCAGTACTATTCCAGGTTCCGAGCCCATGCAAGGATCCCCTATTCCCTATATCTAACGCGTATATCCCCAGTCTCCCTCTTCTTCAGTATGTCTTTCGTTTTTCTTGTTTGACTTTGTATGCACTATTAGGGTTTAATAACGAATGGTCTGTCAAAATTTCGAAGTGCTCATCGAGCCCTCGCAAAAAATACAGTTAGTTGTTTGTGACGCAATGAGAATTGAGAGGGGCCGCACAGCCTGACGGGACCAGCCAACCAGGACTCGCCACGATGAGTCACGTGACTTGAGTGGTGTTCACATTACAACATTAACAACTAGACAAGATGGAAGGCTTGCAGTTGAGTTCTCCCATTACTTTCGTCGTTAAAACCCCGAACAGAATGGTAGACGACCTACAAATCAGCTGTGCATTAGACTGGACTGTGGCGAAGATAAAGAAACACCTATCAAACGTTTACCCAAGTCGGCCTGTGAGTTTTTGTACAGTTTCTGTCCGTTCTAATTCTCGAAGACACTTCCTGTTAAGCTTACTTCAACTTCGTTATCTTATCTGGTGTTTTCTTTTTCTTTTAGGAAAGCAAACAGCAGCGGTTAATTTACTCAGGGCAATTGCTACTCGACCATCAGGTTGTGAAGGACTTTCTACGGGAGGTACGTTTGGTCAACCTGATTTCTTCAAGGAAAAGCGAGTCAGTCCCTACAATAAAAGGCTACATCAATTGCACAAACAATCATTCTTTTCAGCGTCGAAGCATTTCATCGGATGGGGTCATTTATTCGACATTGTAGCCCTTTCGAAAAGGAATCGATTTGGTTTGTGGTACATTTGTATCCACATTTGTATCATTTATATCTAGTAGGTTTCTCTCGCTTTTTTCAAGCTCAAATCTTTATACAGCTGAGACAAGTGACAATTTTATAGCTATTGTCTTTTATTGACTGTTAAAGACGACTCGAAGTTTAATATTTCTAGTTGAATGCATTTTTATTATTCTAACAGCTTCAGGATGGCTGTGAACATCATTAATTGCCCGAGCATTAACCGGTCCTCGTGCATGTTTATACTTTAAAATCTGTGACAAGTAACTACACGTAAATTATTGAAAAACGTATCAAACTTTGTTAATGCGTTACTTGTTATAGTTTCACTTCGCTAAAATGTTATGTAACGCCGAAACACAAGTATTTTTTCATTCTTTTCAAGAATGTGATACTGTAACTACGTGTAACTAAAGTGTAAGGTGATTCCTGCGTATATTTCCATAAATATGTGAAGGGGAAGGAGTTGGCATCTTACGGAAGTATCTTTGCGTACTGTTTAACCAAATACGTCATAAGATTCTATATTTTGAACATATTAGTTCGATGGTGTACTTAAACTCCACTCTACACAAGTATGTACAGTTGCCAGCATCACAAAAATGAAAAAAAATATTAACCTCTTTCAAGAAATTATGCAGATAACACTTCTTCCTTCCTTCTCTCAAAGAAATCTCCACTTTGAGGTCACCATATGAAACTCTTGTGACATCATAAAATAATTCAAATTCTGATTGGCTTCAGCAAATCTGACATTACTTACATTACACTTTGCAGTTTTCTGCATATCGCCATACTTAGCTGACTCATTGGCAATTGTATTGTAGCATAATTAAATATAGAATCGCATAGCCAAAGCTGAATCGCACGGTGCATTTGCGAAATCAGACGCTGATTGGCTGAGACGGAGTGGTGAATCAGAGTGGAATCACCACTGTAGACTATGCGCGCTATTCATATCTTAGCAAAATATCAACAAAAGTACTAAATCTTCAAGTAATTCATCGGACTATGCGATTCAAGGAAAATCACATGCCTGACTCAGTAATTCCACGTTAAATTGCACTCTAAAAACCGATATTGCCCTTGTCGAAGCGACTCGGGCGATATCGGTTTTCTCGTGCAATTTAACGTGGAATTACTGAGTCAGGCATGTGATTTTCCTATATAATTATTATCAATGAAATATCAGTACCGTATTCACTCATGGATAAGCGATATTCTTTCATAAGATTTGTGTTTGTGGATAGCCCTTACAGGGCTCCATATGTAGCTGAACTATGAATTCAAAGCTTTTCAATGTACAGTTGTGATTGCTAATCCTATTTTTTATTTGCTATTACCCAGCCCTGGGATGGTATGCTACATACAGTCCATCTAGTGTGCCCACCAGGTGTAGGGGATATAACCTCTGAGCCAAGCCCATCAACATCATCAATGGTAGGTCTTTACCATGAAATATAATCAGTTCTAGAAATCACTTGGGTGTTTCAATTTTTGGTAGTGGAGTACAAATATTCATATGCATACAGTACCTTCTTGTAGTAAAATAATTCTGAAGACTTTCAGCATAATGTTAAAACAAATACATTGTAATAAAAGTGATATAAAGTTATTACACATAGATCTGTGACATCACATATGTTGCACATAACTGGTAATTTCTACCTTGGTGAATGATAAACAGAATCTTACAGTACTTGGCAGCTTGGATATATGGTTTTATCTTCTTGTGGTGAATTTGTTGTTAAGTAATACAGTCATTTGCTGAGTTAACTTGTGTATTACAACATTCACCACTCAAAGATAAAAAATGTATCTCTGCATGACCATGTGAGATCCTTTATCTACATTTATTATATGGCAAGAGCTTCATTGTACTTCGGTAAAAGCACACATTCTAATTGGCTGTTTAGCGATTTTCCAGTGATAGCCAGGTACAAATAGCTGTTCAAGGTTTGCAAACTAGGTCTTAAAACCTGAAAGAAAAAATCTTTCAAAATTACCCGACACAGTATTTGAGAAACAGCTGTTTTCTACGACTCGTGAAAAATTTAGGAAACTTGGACAAAACGCTAAAAGGCTGGACTTCAACAAAGTTCTGTTTTTGGCCGAAAAAAAAGAGCCGAGAAACAGCCTGATAAAGGTTTTCAATTCATTTCACGGTTGACTAAGAAGTGCCGCCTCCAAGGGTAATCTCATTAACATTAGGCAATCAGAGCGATTCATATTGTGTTCAGTCTCGGCCGATTACAAAGTTCAGTCAGACGAGCCGCAGAACAGAGAAAGCTATATAGTTCACCGATGCTCGATACTTCTACAGAAACTAGTTAGCTATTGTGTCGATTCCAGCTTAATTTCAAGAAGAAACACTCTTTTAGGAGTACAGAAAAATGGCACCACAGTAAGCAAACAATTAATATCATGCAGGGAAAACCACTGAAGCGCAGCTCGATCCACACCATTGTACACAGTAGACTGTTTGTGATTCTAAAAAAATTCATCGCGCTGAAACAAACCGGCAAACCTTAGCTTCCTGCATTGAATTCTCTTTAAATTTTTAGCCGATTGAAGATAACAAAACTTTATTGCTTCATTCTTTGTGGACTTTCAGTCTTCAATGATTCTAATTTCTTGGAACTTGAGTATAATCCCTCCAGCCATTCTTTATCCTAATTTGAACTTTACACCCGCTTCCAAATTTACTCACAAACTAAATTATTACAAACTAAATTGTGTTGTGTTTTTTCTATCTCCTTTTTTGAATACGGCACCAAGAAATATCTACTTTTACACTTTTGGGCATTGCATTATAAACGTAGGAAATCTTTACGAATGAAAAGTAGCACAGAAAATCACAGGATAGCAAGAATGAAATAACATGCCCGGTGAATGACAGCAGCTGTCAATCATTTTTCGCGCCTTTTTTAGCTGGAAATCAGAAAGTCACATTTTCAAGGCTTTAAATAATTTCTTTGAGTTTGAGTTTTTTTGTGATGCTAGATTAGGGCTTTTAGATTTAGAATTTGCGAAAAAACGCATTTTGTAAACTTTTCCATTTTGAACCTTTATCGAGACCTTAAGTGCCAATCAAGACACTCACTGACAGAAATTAAAAGCCGAAATTTATGGGGACAAAGTTCCGATATTATCTCACAACTATTCTGAGCTAGAGTTGAGTATTCCCGCTCAGTATTTGTGTAGAGTATGTCTTGGATACATTGTACAAACTTAGTACATAGGACTCAAAAGAAGAAGTGTAAAACTTGTTTGATGCAACGATTTTCAAGTGAATTGTGTTTGCAGAGTTAAATGCATAAATGTGGCCTGCATCAGACATGATTTCCTCTCTTCTAGCTCTTTTAATATGGCATCATCCATCTTTTCTCCGATAAAGGCTGCACTAATTTTCTTTGAAGTAAGAATAGCCGGACTATGGTCTTACACAGGCAAAGTTAAATGAGAAATGACTGAACATTACGGGATTTGCGACCTTTGAGCTTGCCTGGTACAAGTGACGGTTTCCCAAGTGACTTTTCAGAGCCAGTGCGTTTACTGACAAAGTGCCTTCACCCAATACTACATTTAAGGTTACTGGATACCTTCAAAAGTGATTCGCGCAAAAATGTGTTTACGCGGGCGCTTGGTGAACAAATTGTGGGAACCTATATATCAATGGAAAGGTTAATAACTAAAGAATGCCAGTAAAGGGTTATTTTCTATGGAATTACTCTAGATTTAAAACTACAGTCACTTTAACCTGATGTTGATGATGTTTATAAATGCGAATTACCAGTGCAGGTTTTTTTTTTACCTGGTCATTGATCTCCAAAAGCGTGTGTGCGATTCTTGATATCTATTTTCTATGCAAAATTATTGCAGCTGAAAGTCGAGTCATTGATTATTCTTGCCAAGCCATCACGCTTGGACCGATATCTTTAAAAACTAAAAACAAATCGGAAAAAAGCACACACGCTTTTGGAGAGTAGTTATCATAGAATCACTGGACGAAATTTCAAAAAATTCCAGTAAATTCTTATATGCAATCAATTCACTTGAAGACTGCAGAAACACTGAAAAATTGAAGCCCAGAAATCGGCATTAGAAGTTAAGCAAACATATCACACCTACTTAGAGCGGCTTTCCTGACTCGACACCCATTCTCCAATCAGAAACAACCTCTTCCACAAGGAAGAGACTTCCCGCCAAGGTTGATTTTCGATCATAGGTACGCGCCCCATCTATAGCCGGCTTGTTTACAAAAAGGTTTCTTGGAAACAATTATTCTCTCAATTCTTCTTTATGTTCAGATGTGGACCACTTGGCACTCCGTCTGAAAGTGAAAATACGAACTCTTGTCAGGTTTTGCGAGGACTTCTATTTGGCTTGTAGTCGTATGTATTGTTTGGCCTTGTTTTGCTTTTCTTTGTTCTTTGTTTTCCAAGCTAAGGGCATCCTGCTTGTTTTTTGGAAGACATACGGCCAACAACCGGTACGATGGAATTACGGAATCGTGTGTGGAAAAACTTTTCTCAATAAACGTAACATTGGTATATGAAATGAAGTTATGTGCTAGCTTTCCCCACACTTTCGATACGGGCGAGTGAGCACTTGTCATGTGTTAATTGATCTGCTGTCAATCAAACAGAACCTTTTACTTCCGGTTAAAAACTTCATTTTGGTATTTCTCCATTAATATTATTATTCAGAGCAAATTTAAACACATTTTGGAACAGCAATCCAAAGCCTTCGGTCCGGCTTTCAAAAGTTTAAAATGTAAATTATGCAAATACATTCTGTGACAGGATTTCGGTGGCAAATTTGTGATTGGCTTAAACCAACAATGCCTCGGCTCGTGCGCCCAGCCGTGAGTGGGGAGAGGATTGCGGGCTCACTGAAACCCCCATGGCTGGAAACCGAGCCTACAGTTTGTTCTCTTGCTGCTGCCTACTTTATCTGGTGATTAGGCTATTGAAATACATGTAAAGCAAATACAGACACCTATTTTCACCAAACTGTATTGGAAGCCCTGCTTACTATAACGTGTGTCTGTGTTTATAGGCAGAGCCAACTGTAGCAAAGCCAACTGTATCAAGTGATAACTTGAGTACGAGCAGGACCAGTGAACAAACACCATTAACACCAACACTCCCACAATCAATACCTTCCCAAACAACTGCCAATGGTCTGAGGCACAGAGGACCCAACACACCAATGCAGTCTCCATACAACATGTATTAGTAAGTTCTTGTTTAATTAGAATGCTGCACGTGATGACTAATATGTTATGTGTACAAGGGTTTCAGGATGATTTTACTAGAAAGCTCAAACTTCATGCTCACTCACTGGATGCTGTACATGTAGCTCACAGTACAAACAGTACCAGTCATATGCCATTGTAGCAATCTCAGTCTTGTATGCAAAAAGCCGTTTTCATTGAAGTGGGACTGTGACAGTTCCAAGTCTTGTTTGGAAAATTGCATTTAGCCGACCATCAGTCAAATCAGTATATGCCTTTGAAAGTTTTGCATGAGAGCAGACTTCCCATTTGATTGGCTTTGATGCCCAACTTGAAACTTCATTGAAAATGGTAATAAGTAATATACACCATTTAAGAATAAGAACACATTTTCCTTGTTTACATAGCTGCTGGTGCAAATGTGAGGGGAAGTTTGGGAGAATCCTGAAGTTGGGTTGAGAGTTTACACAAAGGTTTCAGTAATATGAGGCTTTAGGGTAAATAAAATTTATTATTTTCTCAGATAATAGAAAAAAATAATTTACCTGGAGCCTCGTACTGAAACCTTGGTGTGTGACATGTAAAGCATATATTGAACGTGGGCTATTAAACCATACCAGAACTTAGTTAGTTTTACCCATACACTCCACTTACAGAAACATGCCATTTGTAATTACATGACTTTTTGTATATCTATTATGTTCATAGTCAACAAATGTGGAACATGAATGGCCAGAGTCCATTTCAAGTACAAGGATACCAACAAACGGCACCTGGGTTTGTGAATCATCAACAGTGGATGCAGCAGATGCAGCAGATGTACCACCAGCAGATGGCAGCAGGACGGATACTACCACCATTCATGTACATGCCTCCTAACATGTAGGTTATCCTTATCTATAGATATACAGTAGAATAGCATAGATACTAGTGTATCAAACCAATGCATTTTTATTGAAAGACTTGTAAAATGTTCCACATTATTATATTGTCAAATTAATGACCCTATCTAGGCCATTAATTTTAGTTAATGGAACCGTAAGGCCTCGGGTCACGTTGGTACGTTTAGTCTGCCGTCGGGTGTTTACCTCAGTGCTCCAAAGTCCACTTTGTCTGTTGCTCGGCTAGCAATTTCTAAGGGTACATGTGATTGGGCATTTTCGTATTCAGTAACTGAATGGAGCATTCATGTCTCCATTCCAGGCTTGTGGCATCTACTATCAATATAATACAGACTGTAGCATTGGTTAGCAAAGTCACATGACAGGAACTTGTCTGGGTACATAAAGCTTCAGGGGAGTTGGCCAAAAGCAGTACACAATGTTAACAAATTTTTGCCCACCCACCCTCCCTTGATATTGTAGTCTTCAGTATTTGCTTATGACAAAGTAATAGTACTTGCATGTAGTTGCTAGATGAGTTATACATGTACATGTAGTAATAAACTGGGGTCATCATCCCTTCAGTTAGCGGTTAAGTATGTCTGGCGACTTCCCCAAGCATATAGGGGTTGCTTTATGTGGCATTTTATTGAGCGGTCACTGCGAGCTTGCAGTGCATTTGTTGCATTTGCTGACCTACCAATACCCTTGTCCGATTAAAAGGCCAAGGTAATGGTTACAGTGTTATGTAACAGCTAGAGCGCAAAAAGTCGTCACGCCAGCCTTATCACGCTATCGGCTGGGCATGTCTCCCTCATTTACCGCCACAAGCAGTGTTGTCTTTTGTTTATGTATCCAAATCACGCTGGTATATCACTGAGCGAAGAGTGACATTAATCTTAATTTATTATTTTGTACATTCTTAATTTTAAAATATTTGATTGATCAAATTGAAGCAAGTCAAAAATGGTAGTGAAGTCAAGAGTCAAGTGTTATTAAGTTGTTGACATTAAGTCGTCGCCGTCACAACCATCGCTGTATAGCTATTTTTAAGTGTTTGAATAACTTTATTAATTTTAACTTTAATCTGAAAAAGAATAATGCATACCATAATTACAATACACGCCGCAGTGGAGATTTACATCTCCCACACATCCGCACAAATTGGGGAAAGCAGCGCTTTGTGTTCCAAGCAATCGAAGACTGGAATGCATTAGACCTCGATTCGAAGATCGCTGAGAATTTGATTGTTTTTAAAAGTTTATTAAAGTAATAGCACTATTGTCTAACATTAGTATTCTTAGCATTTTAGCTCTAGTTCTTAACCTTTTATAACCTTTTAGTCTTCATTATTACTTTTAGTTATGCAGGACCTCCCTGAAAATCACAGTAAGTGAGGGAGTTTTTCTTGTAGAAATGTTGTTGTTATTATTATTGAAAAAAAAAAATTTGGAGTAATTTTCTGGCAAGACTATTGACAGTCTAAACATTGTACCCAGATAAATGTTGTTCAACTTTTAAATTTGTAATCACAGGGTATGAGGAAAACTTTGATTATACTACTATTTGCTTTCAAGGGCCATGCCTCAAATGCACATCTGGCCTCAAGTACCCATGGGTAGAGTGCCCAGAACTCCTGCAGCACCCCTTGCCCCACCCCTCCCATACCAACCCCAACCACAGATGGTCCCACCGCAGCCACCTGCTCCACAGCCACAACAACAAGCACAGGCTGCAAACCAAGAAGTACGTATGAATGCACAGGGTGGCATGGCGGATGATGACGATGAAGAAAACCCAAATAATGATTGGCTGGATAAGATTTATACTCTGTGCCGTGTCGGCATACTATTGAGCATTGTGTGGTTCTATTCCTCTACTGGACGCTTCTTGGCATTGATATTGTTGTTGATGTTGATATACATGTATCAGTGGGGAATATTTCATTGGTTACTAAGATATAGGAATGTGCAAGGTTAGTTAATATGGATTCTTACATATGTAAAACAATTGTTTGTAAAAATGCATTTAGTTTGTTTCTCAGTTACATGACATTTGATACCTCTCATAAGCGACCACCTTTGTTTGACAATAAGGATGGTGAATATAAAACCATTTACATAAGAAAACAGATGGCATGGCACCCTAAAGTTATGTGCGGCTAAATACAGGAATGCTCCAACCTCCAACGATATTGCTGCACAACTCTTAGGTAATATCTGGTCAAACAGTAGCGACAAAAAGAAAATTTTGTATATTTTGAATGGTATTAAGGACAAAAACTAAATTTAAATTCTAAATTCTTTGAGTTAGTTCAAAATTATATCTTAAATACCAATCGATTTTCCATCGCTACAGTCTGACTTGTATATATTTTTTTCTCTTTTTGTTTTCTAAACTTAATGTTATGCACTTATTTTAATTTAATAATCTAAATTGTAATTTTATGTTTCCTTTTGTGTGTCTGAAACTGCCCTTATACTTGTGGTATTTTTTTCTGTATGAGCTCCCTCGATAAGCCTTTAGCTTTTGGAGCAAATGCAGAGAGTAAATATGTTTAAATAAAAAAAAACTAAAACTCTACCCTGAACCATAAAAGAACCCTAACCAGTCAGTAAACAAGTTTCCAGGTAAACAAGGTTTTAGGGCTAATTTGTGGTTAGGGTTCACAGTTACTGATAGTTTTTGGCACAGCACTTCCCATTTACATGGCTAATCATGAGAATTGAGAACCCAGACTTTATCGCTTCTGAAATCGAAGAAGTATTTATTCTTCACAATTTAATACATACAATGTTTTCACACAGTACTCAAATACAACACTTCATTTGAATACATGTACATGTATCTTTTTAACACATTACTCAAATATAATAAACTCTTCAATTTTAATGCATGTATCTTTCTAACACAGTAGTGAAAATACAACACTTCAGTTTTTAGCTTTGAACAGTTACATGTACTGATCATGTAGTTTCCTTGGATAACCACAACAAACTGTAGGTCCAATTAGAGCTACATTGTACATGTATGCATGGCTTAAAGGTTTATAATGAGAGGTAACCATGGTTACATACATGTCTTTTGCAGCAAATAACCAACAACAGCAGCCTGTGGAACAACAGATACCAGAACAAGAGGTACTGAAGGGTGCTAATCTATAGATTTCTAGCTAAATTCCAATTCGATCTGAGGATTAGCCGGGTCCCCCATACATGACTTTCATAAATGTGATTTCCCATTTCGGTAGTTTATACACATGTATAGAAAACATGAACATTGCCATGTGAAAGAGCATGTTGACGTTAGTGAACTTGCGAAAGTTGAGTGCTGCATGTAGCTTAAAAAGCAATGAAGTTACAGCCATTTAAACTTGGAGAGATTTGTATGAGAAAACAACAGAGGCTTTTCTAGCCTTGCTTTCATGTTTTTTCTGCATTAGAAATACTCATCAGCTCAACAGCAATTCTTCACATTGCTCTAAAACTCAAAACAATTACTAGTTTTAATGTGATCTTTCATGTGGTAGCATTGGTTTCCCTCTACAGATCAATCTTCCAAATTAGGAGGCAGCCATTATGAAAGTTGTGTTGTTTCAGGTCTCGTTAGAAGTTCAGAGCTAGATGACTAGTGCCGGCACAGATCATCTAATTATATTGTTGATACTTTGATATTCGATAGTCTATCTGTAGTTATTACAATGTACATTACTGGTTGATGCAGAGTGGATTTTGTATTATAGCAATGACTTAGTTATGGCATGGTTACCATGCATTGAAATGGTTTCCCATTGTTTTGTCTCTGATCCAATCAAATCAGAGTTACGATACAGTAATTTAGAGTATGGTTACGGCAAGGCTACGGAGATGCCATATCAAATCCATTCTACATGTGTCAAATACAACCTGTAGAACAATGTGGTATATACTGAAGAATTATCATCATAAATTGGATTTTGGTGCAAGGATTGAAATTGAACTAAAATACTGAAACCTGTTGTAAATAAGAACTAGTGATCCAAACTTAATGCCTTGTATATTTTTTGTCCCTCAAATGAAAGAAAAGGAGGACAAAAATATTAGTCTCTCTCAAACGTGCTTTATCACAAATTATAATATAAATTAGAGGAGCATCATAAGAACATGCAATTTCATTGGCTGCTCAGCATGTGTGAATTTCTTATAATGCACACTCAAACATTTCTTTCTGCATCAATCAAGGGGTTATATATTATAAAACAAATAGATGGTTCCCCTACAATGTATGTCCTGTATAACAAAATAATGCACTTTTAGGTCCTAAAGCTACAGTTTTCGAGACCTTGAGTATGCATTATTTTGTCATAGAACATGGAGAACCATCTTTATTTGTTAAATAGAAAGGTTTTAAATCGAATTTTATATGGTGCTCTAAACAAATTATGATGTAAAAAGTAACCAGTAAAATAGCGAAGAAAGACTTACACTGGTCAAATTTACTTGTTTGTAGGACCATGAAGATGGAAATACAGAAGAAGTTGACAATGGGCTGGAAACAGAGGGGAATGAGACAATTGAAGGGGAACAACCTGCCCCACCCCCTCCCCCACCAGGCCCATCTGTATTTACTATTGTCATCAATTTTGTCAGCACATTCTTCACATCCTTAATACCTCAACAAAATGATGTCATTCCAGCTAACTGAGCTGATTTATTATATGTCCACCCTGGAAATGACACATCAAAGAAATACCTCCATGAATGCGATTTTTGAACTACTTCTAGGAGCACTCCCATATGAAAACTACCTCTAGGGAACCACCTCCTATAGAAAAGTGCAAAGTTCATATTTAACCCTGAAGAGCTGAGATAGGACCAAACTGGGTTTGAGTCTGTAACTTGCTCACACATGCAGACACAAGCTGGCCAAGTGACTGTTTCCCCAGATCTACCCATAGCACAAGGAACTGATTGTTTCTTATCCTTAAACTTGTTGAAGGCTGATGGAAGTTAGAGTGCTAGCACTAAAACTGCACCACGTTGGGATCTTAACAGTGTTGTGTTTTGTTGGTGGATTTGTACTATTTAAGGGCAGAACTATTAATTAATCTTACACTCCGCGTCATTAAAAGGTTGTGTACATAACATGAGGCGAATAGATGTATTCCGTACAGCAGGGATTTAGATTGCTGTCGGACAGTGGACTATGACATCATTTCCCAAAATAAATGTCCGGTTTTCAACATGACAAAATGCTGGTCCAATTGCTTTCCGTTTCCTTCTGTTCAAGGTTTTTGTGAAAAACACTGAATTACTCTCCTTAATGCCCTAGTAAATTATTGTCCTGTTGATCTAACCAGCTTAGCCGTGCCTTAGGTGACATCGAGGCTGGAGTTGAGGCAGCTTAGAGGCTTTTACCAAGTTGTAAAGAATGTGATGTAAAGTGGTAAGCTGTAGTGCTAAGTGTGCACGCCCTACGAGGGAAAGAGAAAAAATATCTGACCCAAGTGGGACTCGAACCCAACGACCTCCAGGTTACATGTCTGACATGATTTTACCAAGTTGACATGATAATCAAAATGTTTTCATTATAGCTAGACTGAAAAGGTTTTCTATCAGTGCAGGGTCAACTCCAGCCTCCATGCAGGCTTGGTTAACTTTCAAGAACTACGAATTGCACTATTAACAGTAGTATAAAATTCAAACAAAATCCGTGTATTGATGACATAATGCTCTCAGAATTGTTAATTGTATCAAAATTGTGTTCCACTTTTATTGTTTTTTTTTTTTTTCAACACATTGCAATTTAGTATATACCACAAGTGAATAGTGCTTTTCGCGCGTTCTGATTGGCTACTCCGGAGGTGTAATAACCTTTGCTATTCACCTCCGACCGAAGCAGCGATCACCTCGCGCGAATTTTTGTCCATTTGACAGATCATAAAATAACTATTTGGTGCTGGCTATTCACTTGTGTGGTATATACTAAAACAATTATTCACCTCAGTGTCGGTGAATAATTGTTCAATGTTTCTCAGCATTGGTGCATTTCAATGTCGAAGTGGTAGATTGTGGTAGATTGTGGTAGATTTAATTATTGAAAAAAACTGCTACTTTTGCTAAGTTAATTATAAAATGCGTATACAGTTAGTACATAACAAACGTGTATGCACACATTAACGTCACATGTATACACGTGATTACCACATGTACATGTACGCTAGAGATTTGCTCCTTTGATCTGGGCATTTCAAGAACGTATATGTTGGACAATAAGTATTCTCGGTCGAAAACCCTGACCGCAAGTTACAACGTTGTGCAACGTTTAAAATAAAATATAATCAATCCGAAGGGGAGGGTAAAAATGACGAAATCACAACGGATACAAAAAAACACGTTTTATTCGAGTTAGCACTTCGTTATTATAATTGCCTGTATACTATATATCGGTTGACATCTAGCTCCATATTTAAATAAGAATGAAATATATGAAGTTGGTGAGTAAGGAAAAGTTCAAAAGATTCATGTGAAGGGGAAATGCGGTAAGTTACACCTTTAAGAAGAGATATTTTTATAACAGGCTTACTGTATGTAAATAGAATTGTTAAAACAGTTTGCACAAACAGGATAAAATTGGTGATCAGAAATAAATGGTCCCAAAAAACTTATTTCAGTAAATACGGTACTTTTTTTTTTTGTATGGAGTCTATGTACCATCGGCGGCTGTTAACTGTCTACAAACAGTAAAGACTCGTCCCTCAAAGTTTGACTGAAATAATTTGATTGAAAAGTTTGACTGCAATGTTAGTAACAGTAATGGTATTTCTAGGGTGTATATACTGTAAAGAGATTAGAAGATAATTATGTTTGAGGACCCTGGAAAAGTTTCTTTGCGCCTCATAAGAACTAATATTGTCATATTCGGTGCGAAGCTGTTCAAATTAAGCGAACCAAAATCAGTATAATCTAACAAATTATTTTAAAAATTAAAAACTACCTATTCGTGTAATAAGACATTTTGGCACGTGATAGTTCTCCAGATGATTCAGTGCTTTGTTTTCCAGTTACAGAAACTGGTACATTTCCTCTTGGGTACAGAAAAACAAACGCACTAAAGGGAAACGTCACGTGGTCTGAAATGGGACAACAAACCGGCAAGCTGAAAGGGTCTATTCTGGTAGTTGTATTCAACTGACGTTAGTGAAAACCGGGAGTTATGGGCTTCACTATAATTGTTTGCCTTGTTTGCTGTATGTATACGGCGAGTTCACATCCATTTGCATGCTGGGTAATCGGGGCAAACATGGCGGAAAACATAGTATGTGTGAAAATTGTAACAAATTCTATTTTTGAAACGTTTCAAATTCCAAAACTAAAGATGTATGTGCTAAAATATTTGCTGGCAGTAAACCCTGCAACCGGTTTAGCTTAGTCCTTGCGTTGTAATTTGATTGCAGCTTGAACAACGAATATGTGGTGGGTGTACTTACAGCCTGAGCTGTTTTTTTGCGACATATTAGAAATCTTTTCGAAATAGAATTTTGGGCACAATATTTGACACCAGATTCTCATACAAACTTAACTCATCGTGCAAATGGGCTTGTGAACTGTTGATGCTTTCCTTTTAATTTTCTGAGCTCCTGAAACTGATGATCACATCAGAAATGTGAATAAACTGACACGAAGATAAGTCGCGTGTTGAATCGTTTTTTTTTAAAATGTAGTTTATCGATATGACCGCGCTGTTTCGACTCGATGATATCTAGTTTTGTATCTAGAGGAAGAAATGATACGGTGCTGTTTTGGACGAGAAAATAAACTTCATATAGCTGGGTTGCACGTGACGTCATAGCCACCATCTTGGTTGACGTTCGATCAACCATGAAACAAAGATATTTCTTCGTTCCATCCAACATGGTCGCCACGTCTGGGGATTGGTTGCAAACCAGCAATAGTGATATGATGTCGTGCATACGGGACCTGAGGAGCTTATTGGGTAAAAACTGGTTATTTCATGGATTTTCTATGGAATACGGGCGAATATTTCACGAAAGTTTTATTTGGTGCGGCAATTTGCTGTCACGTGACGCGATTTTACCAATCACGCGAGAAAGGGGGCTATAAACCGTGAGTATACTGCAAATCAAGTCACTCGTGGGATACTTCACGGTATACCACACGAAAGCATTGCACATGCAACTACTATGTATTTC
Source organism: Actinernus sp. WN-2022 (assembly GCA_030867875.1). Lineage (NCBI taxonomy): Eukaryota > Metazoa > Cnidaria > Anthozoa > Actiniaria > Actinernidae > Actinernus > Actinernus sp. WN-2022. The sequence continues at coordinate 106,353,710 of JAOWCC010000019.1, read as the reverse complement.
AAAGAAAATTCCGAGCTCTGATGAGGCTGTAATATTTAAAGGTTATGTTTTTATATCACAACTCTTTAGCGTCAACTCGGTTACCGTTGTTAAATATTCATCATTATTTCATTATCATAAAATAGCTCTATATACTATTGGTTTTGGGCTTCCTGCGGCTACGTCAGTTTTCAAACGTATTTTGCCTAGTTTACCTCAAATTTGCAGGATGAATATAGCGTTAATCTTTAAACTTGTGTCAAAATAAACTTGACTTATTATATTTAACAGTTCTGTGTGTCTTCCTGTAGTCCGATGCATTTTAAAGATGCTACAGGTATAGTCGAGTACCAACTTCATGTAGATGACATTGACATTTGAGGTAAACTAGGCACAATACGTTTGAAATCGTATCCACAGGAAGCCCAAACCAATTGTAAGGATGGTAAGCCTGTGGTCAGTCGATACAACATTTACATCACAAAGGCTCACCTCAAGCCCTTGTTTACACATGCCAAGTATGAATTGTTACGAGCATCCAATTGTTGTGGCGATAATTCTTCAGGTTCCTTGTTGTTTTTGGATTTAAAAAATCTTGAATAACGCCAAGTCTTGGTTAAGTTTTTCTGGTGGTGGTCTTGTTTTCATTTTGTCGAAGAAACCATGTAATAACGACTACAAACCTCAAACTAGTTGAACCGCAATTTTTGTTTAGACAACAGCACGTCAATTGGCGGGAAACTGACGTCAGTATTCAGCAAAATAAAAGATACAAGCAATTTGATTGGTCTAAGTTATTTATTACGGGAAATTTGATTGGGCAATACAACCCGTGAAGTGATATCATATCAGTGAATACTTCACCGTGAAGTGATATTCACTGTTGATACGGATTTTATTCATCGGCTTATCACACTGGTATCGACCCTGAATATGTAATAAAGAAGGATATCTTGCCCCCGCCCCTCCTCCTAAAGAAGGATCGATGTGAAGAAATTATCCCCGCCCCCACCTTTCCCAAATATCTAATTATTTAACCCTGACACGTAACTACAAGTTTCCAATTAATACATGCACAAGCCCTTGATGGATGTGTTCATGAACTGCAGAGTCTTACGTAGTGAGCACTCTATTCTGCTCTATTCTGTATTTAATTTCCTCCGAGCGAATGTTAAGCCGGTTCCTCATCATTAGTCTTTTAATCTAACACAGCTTATTACTAGAAATGTACGAAGCACACATTCAATCTGGGAACTTTTCATAACTGATCCTCGGATCTCCCTAACCCCCAACCGCGGTCCAAAAGTGGCCGAAAACAAACAGACGAACAAACAAATAAGCAAACACAAACACGATGATACTGTTTCCAGTCTAAGCATCGCATCCATACGCCTCTACTCTCATACACGGGTAGTTCGACTTTAGTGGGAAGAACTTGATAAACCGTGCTGTGACTCCTCTAGGAAGACGATTAACGACTGGAGTCACGTGATCACAGTTCGCCTGGAAAAACTGAATCAAACAAAGTACGAGTGATAAGTTGGAATGATACTGGACAGAGATAGTGACTTCATTTACGTCACTATCTGCTGGCATTTTATTAATCTAGTAAAATAAAAACACTAACTCATCAAAACTTGAAAACATATTCGAAAAAAAACGCATTTTTATTCTTTTGTGGGAGTTACCCTTAAATTGTATTGTCATTTGGTATTTTTTATCAGCAATGTTTGAAGCAATCAATCCGGCAGGACGAAAAACGACTTATGATAAAGCAAGACTCATACGGTATATTAGGGGGCAGGGGAGTTGATCAAGCATGACTCGTAGGTATATTAGGGGACAGGGGAGTTGATCAAGCATGACTCGAACGGTATATTAGGGGGCAGGGGAGTTGATCAAGCATGACTCGTAGGTATATTAGGGGGCAGGGGAGTTGATCAAGCATGACTCGTAGGTATATTAGGGGGCAGGGGAGTTGATCAAGCATGACTCGTAGGTATATTAGGGGGCAGGGGAGTTGATCAAGCATGACTCATACGGTATATTAGGGGGCAGGGGAGTTGATAAAGCATGACTCATACGGTATATTAGGGGGCAGGGGAGTTGATAAAGCATGACTCATACGGTATATTAGGGGGCAGGGGAGTTGATAAAGCATGACTCTGGTATATTAGGGGGCAGGGGAGTTGATCAAGCATGACTCAGGTATATTAGGGGGCAGGGGAGTTGATAAAGCATGACTCATACGGTATATTAGGGGGCAGGGGAGTTGATAAAGCATGACTCATACGGTATATTAGGGGGCAGGGGAGTTGATAAAGCATGACTCCGGTATATTAGGGGGCAGGGGAGTTGATAAAGCATGACTCAGGTATATTAGGGGGCAGGGGAGTTGATAAAGCATGACTCATACGGTATATTAGGGGGCAGGGGAGTTGATAAAGCATGACTCATACGGTATATTAGGGGGCAGGGGAGTTGATAAAGCATGACTCAGGTATATTAGGGGGCAGGGGAGTTGATCAAGCATGACTCAGGTATATGATTAGGGGGCAGGGGAGTTGATCAAGCATGATCGACTCATACGGTATATTAGGGGGCAGGGGAGTTGTCTTTTCTTATTCCGTTTGTGCTATGCAGGGGCGTAGGGAGGTCCTGTAAATTGGGGGAAACTTGGTGGGGGGGGGGGGGGGGGGACAAAATTATGAATTCTGGGACATTTTCATTGATTACTTTTTTCAATCTCTCTTCTGGGACATGAACATGAACATGATGTACTTTATTAGCACCTTAATGTACAGCAGATGGCACATTGGATTATTCCTAATAACATTGCATTATGTATTACAAGCACTCGTGATAACTGATACAGTATGATATGATATGATGTACTTTATTAGCACCTCGTACAGCAGATGGTACATTGGATTATTGCTAATAACATTGCATTGTGTATTACAAGCACTCGTGATAACTGATACAGTATGATATGATATGATGTATTTTATTAGTACCTTGTACAGCAGATGGTACATTGGATTATTGCTAATAACATTGCATTGTGTATTACAAGCACTCGTGATAACTGATACAGTATGATATGATATGATGTACTTTATTAGCACCTTGTACAGCAGATGGTACATTGGATTGTTGCTAATAACATTGCATTATGTATTACAAGCACTCGTGATAACTGATACAGTATGATATGATATGATGTACTTTATTAGCACCTCGTACAGCAGATGGTACATTGGATTATTGCTAATAACATTGCATTATGTATTACAAGCACTCGTGATAACTGATACAGTATGATATGATGTACTTTATTAGCACCTCGTACAGCAGATGGTACATTGGATTATTGCTAATAACATTGCATTATGTATTACAAGCACTCGTGATAACTGATACAGTATGATATGATATGATGTACTTTATTAGCACCTCGTACAGCAGATGGTACATTGGATTATTGCTAATAACATTGCATTATGTATTACAAGCACTCGTGATAACTGATACAGTATGATATGATGTACTTTATTAGCACCTCGTACAGCAGATGGTACATTGGATTGTCGCTAATAACATTGCATTATGTATTACAAGCACTCGTGATAACTGATACAGTATGATATGATGTACTTTATTAGCACCTCGTACAGCAGATGGTACATTGGATTATTGCTAATAACATTGCATTATGTATTACAAGCACTCGTGATAACTGATACAGTATGATATGATATGATGTACTTTATTAGCACCTCGTACAGCAGATGGTACATTGCATTGTTGCTAATAACATTGCATTATGTATTACAAGCACTCGTGATAACTGATACAGTATGATATGATATGATGTACTTTATTAGCACCTCGTACAGCAGATGGTACATTGGATTATTGCTAATAACATTGCATTATGTATTACAAGCACTCGTGATAACTGATACAGTATGATATGATGTACTTTATTAGCACCTTGTACAGCAGATGGTACATTGGATTATTGCTAATAACATTGCATTATCTATTACAAGCACTCGTGATAACTGATACAGTATGATATGATGTACTTTATTAGCACCTCGTACAGCAGATGGTACATTGGATTATTGCTAATAACATTGCATTATGTATTACAAGCACTCGTGATAACTGATACAGTATGATATGATGTACTTTATTAGCACCTCGTACAGCAGATGGTACATTGGATTATTGCTAATAACATTGCATTATGTATTACAAGCACTCGTGATAACTGATACAGTATGATATGATATGATGTACTTTATTAGCACCTCGTACAGCAGATGGTACATTGCATTGTTGCTAATAACATTGCATTATGTATTACAATCACTCGTGATAACTGATACAGTATGATATGATATGATGTACTTTATTAGCACCTTGTACAGCAGATGGTACATTGGATTATTGCTAATAACATTGCATTATGTATTACAAGCACTCGTGATAACTGATACAGTATGATATGATGTACTTTATTAGCACCTTGTACAGCAGATGGTACATTGGATTATTGCTAATAACATTGCATTATGTATTACAAGCACTCGTGATAACTGATACAGTATGATATGATATGATGTACTTTATTAGCACCTTGTACAGCAGATGGTACATTGGATTATTGCTAATAACATTGCATTATGTATTACAAGCACTCGTGATAACTGATACAGTATGATATGATATGATGTACTTTATTAGCACCTCGTACAGCAGATGGTACATTGGATTATTGCTAATAACATTGCATTATGTATTACAAGCACTCGTGATAACTGATACAGTATGATATGATATGATGTACTTTATTAGCACCTCGTACAGCAGATGGTACATTGGATTATTGCTAATAACATTGCATTATGTATTACAAGCACTCGTGATAACTGATACAGTATGATATGATGTACTTTATTAGCACCTCGTACAGCAGATGGTACATTGGATTATTGCTAATAACATTGCATTATGTATTACAAGCACTCGTGATAACTGATACAGTATGATATGATGTACTTTATTAGCACCTTGTACAGCAGATGGTACATTGGATTGTCGCTAATAACATTGCATTATGTATTACAAGCACTCGTGATAACTGATACAGTATGATATGATATGATGTACTTTATTAGCACCTTGTACAGCAGATGGTACATTGCATTGTTGCTAATAACATTGCATTATGTATTACAAGCACTCGTGATAACTGATACAGTATGATATGATATGATGTACTTTATTAGCACCTCGTACAGCAGATGGTACATTGGATTGTTGCTAATAACATTGCATTATGTATTACAAGCACTCGTGATAACTGATACAGTATGATATGATGTACTTTATTAGCACCTCGTACAGCAGATGGTACATTGGATTGTCGCTAATAACATTGCATTATGTATTACAAGCACTCGTGATAACTGATACAGTATGATATGATATGATGTACTTTATTAGCACCTCGTACAGCAGATGGCACATTGGATTGTCGCTAATAACATTGCATTATGTATTACAAGCACTCGTGATAACTGATACAGTATGATATGATATGATGTACTTTATTAGCACCTCGTACAGCAGATGGTACATTGGATTGTTGCTAATAACATTGCATTATGTATTACAAGCACTCGTGATAACTGATACAGTATGATATGATGTACTTTATTAGCACCTTGTACAGCAGATGGTACATTGGATTATTGCTAATAACATTGCATTATGTATTACAAGCACTCGTGATAACTGATACAGTATGATATGATATGATGTACTTTATTAGCACCTCGTACAGCAGATGGTACATTGGATTATTGCTAATAACATTGCATTATGTATTACAAGCACTCGTGATAACTGATACAGTATGATATGATATGATGTACTTTATTAGCACCTCGTACAGCAGATGGTACATTGGATTATTGCTAATAACATTGCATTATGTATTACAAGCACTCGTGATAACTGATACAGTATGATATGATGTACTTTATTAGCACCTCGTACAGCAGATGGTACATTGGATTGTTGCTAATAACATTGCATTATGTATTACAAGCACTCGTGATAACTGATACAGTATGATATGATGTACTTTATTAGCACCTCGTACAGCAGATGGTACATTGGATTATTGCTAATAACATTGCATTATGTATTACAAGCACTCGTGATAACTGATACAGTATGATATGATGTACTTTATTAGCACCTCGTACAGCAGATGGTACATTGGATTATTGCTAATAACATTGCATTATGTATTACAAGCACTCGTGATAACTGATACAGTATGATATGATATGATGTACTTTATTAGCACCTCGTACAGCAGATGGTACATTGCATTGTTGCTAATAACATTGCATTATGTATTACAAGCACTCGTGATAACTGATACAGTATGATATGATATGATGTACTTTATTAGCACCTTGTACAGCAGATGGTACATTGGATTATTGCTAATAACATTGCATTATGTATTACAAGCACTCGTGATAACTGATACAGTATGATATGATGTACTTTATTAGCACCTCGTACAGCAGATGGTACATTGGATTGTCGCTAATAACATTGCATTATGTATTACAAGCACTCGTGATAACTGATACAGTATGATATGATATGATGTACTTTATTAGCACCTTGTACAGCAGATGGTACATTGGATTATTGCTAATAACATTGCATTATGTATTACAAGCACTCGTGATAACTGATACAGTATGATATGATGTACTTTATTAGCACCTCGTACAGCAGATGGTACATTGGATTATTGCTAATAACCTTGCATTATGTATTACAAGCACTCGTGATAACTGATACAGTATGATATGATATGATGTACTTTATTAGCACCTTGTACAGCAGATGGTACATTGGATTATTGCTAATAACATTGCATTATGTATTACAAGCACTCGTGATAACTGATACAGTATGATATGATGTACTTTATTAGCACCTCGTACAGCAGATGGTACATTGGATTATTGCTAATAACATTGCATTATGTATTACAAGCACTCGTGATAACTGATACAGTATGATATGATGTACTTTATTAGCACCTTGTACAGCAGATGGTACATTGGATTGTCGCTAATAACATTGCATTATGTATTACAAGCACTCGTGATAACTGATACAGTATGATATGATATGATGTACTTTATTAGCACCTTGTACAGCAGATGGTACATTGGATTGTTGCTAATAACCTTGCATTATGTATTACAAGCACTCGTGATAACTGATACAGTATGATATGATATGATGTACTTTATTAGCACCTCGTACAGCAGATGGTACATTGGATTATTGCTAATAACATTGCATTATGTATTACAAGCACTCGTGATAACTGATACAGTATGATATGATGTACTTTATTAGCACCTTGTACAGCAGATGGTACATTGGATTGTCGCTAATAACATTGCATTATGTATTACAAGCACTCGTGATAACTGATACAGTATGATATGATATGATGTACTTTATTAGCACCTTGTACAGCAGATGGTACATTGGATTGTTGCTAATAACCTTGCATTATGTATTACAAGCACTCGTGATAACTGATACAGTATGATATGATATGATGTACTTTATTAGCACCTCGTACAGCAGATGGTACATTGGATTATTGCTAATAACATATATTGCATTATGTATTACAAGCACTCGTGATAACTGATACAGTATGATATGATGTACTTTATTAGCACCTCGTACAGCAGATGGTACATTGGATTATTGCTAATAACATTGCATTATGTATTACAAGCACTCGTGATAACTGATACAGTATGATATGATGTACTTTATTAGCACCTCGTACAGCAGATGGTACATTGGATTGTTGCTAATAACATTGCATTATGTATTACAAGCACTCGTGATAACTGATACAGTATGATATGATATGATGTACTTTATTAGCACCTCGTACAGCAGATGGTACATTGGATTGTTGCTAATAACATTGCATTATGTATTACAAGCACTCGTGATAACTGATACAGTATGATATGATGTACTTTATTAGCACCTCGTACAGCAGATGGTACATTGGATTATTGCTAATAACATTGCATTATGTATTACAAGCACTCGTGATAACTGATACAGTATGATATGATATGATGTACTTTATTAGCACCTTGTACAGCAGATGGTACATTGCATTGTTGCTAATAACATTGCATTATGTATTACAAGCACTCGTGATAACTGATACAGTATGATATGATATGATGTACTTTATTAGCACCTCGTACAGCAGATGGTACATTGGATTGTTGCTAATAACATTGCATTATGTATTACAAGCACTCGTGATAACTGATACAGTATGATATGATGTACTTTATTAGCACCTCGTACAGCAGATGGTACATTGGATTGTCGCTAATAACATTGCATTATGTATTACAAGCACTCGTGATAACTGATACAGTATGATATGATATGATGTACTTTATTAGCACCTTGTACAGCAGATGGTACATTGGATTATTGCTAATAACATTGCATTATGTATTACAAGCACTCGTGATAACTGATACAGTATGATATGATATGATGTACTTTATTAGCACCTCGTACAGTAGATGGCACATTGGATTGTCGCTAATAACATTGCATTATGTATTACAAGCACTCGTGATAACTGATACAGTATGATATGATATGATGTACTTTATTAGCACCTCGTACAGCAGATGGTACATTGGATTGTTGCTAATAACCTTGCATTATGTATTACAAGCACTCGTGATAACTGATACAGTATGATATGATGTACTTTATTAGCACCTTGTACAGCAGATGGTACATTGGATTGTTGCTAATAACATTGCATTATGTATTACAAGCACTCGTGATAACTGATACAGTATGATATGATGTACTTTATTAGCACCTTGTACAGCAGATGGTACATTGCATTGTTGCTAATAACATTGCATTATGTATTAAAAGCACTCGTGATAACTGATACAGTATGATATGATATGATGTACTTTATTAGCACCTTGTACAGCAGATGGTACATTGGATTGTTGCTAATAACATTGCATTATGTATTACAAGCACTCGTGATAACTGATACAGTATGATATGATATGATGTACTTTATTAGCACCTCGTACAGCAGATGGTACATTGGATTGTTGCTAATAACCTTGCATTATGTATTACAAGCACTCGTGATAACTAAAACAGTATGGGACTTATATAGGCCTTTAGGCAAGATAGAGCTACTTAGCGCTCGGCTTTACATTGTTAGTTTGGGATATTTATAGATCTTAACTGCATGCTATCGTAAACAAAGTTTACTTTGGGACTGGGCAGAGGAGGCAACTGCCCCCCACCCCCTCCCCTCTCCTCCTCCCTACGCCACTGGTGCTAAGGATATGCTAAGTTACTATGACTCGTAAAAGGAAGTTTACTTGCATCGAGGGGAGTATGAGAAAGGGAAGGGGTGCATGTTATTAAGGTTAACATACTTTTAGACATCCCACCACTTCTCTGATAACACTAGCACATCGTGGGAAACAATTTCACCTTTTCTGTTTTTAAATTTAGACTGCCTGTGTAGAAAGGTCATTGCCGTTCACGAGTATCACGAATCACATCAGTTAGCCGCACATGTGTTTCTTACCTTAATTTCCCCATTTTGTTTGGCATATTCCCAGGAAACTCCATCCAAGCTATAAGCAAGTTTGAATGATTTTGTGTGCTCAAAGTATTGGAATCGACCTGTAGAGAGGAAAGACTTGAGCTCCATTTAATGAATAGATTCCAACTTTGAGCCAGAGTTAATAATTAAGTTGGCAGTTAAAGACTGTAGCCTTTTTATAAACGCTGTTATATAACTATACTGCCTGACAAAGCGAGGACACCTAACCCGTGAAACCAATAACAATAATAGAATGGCCAGGTCTATCGTTATTCTCAATTACGTATGAAAAATGTTGCATGACAAAGACATTTGAGATCAATCACTGAAGGCTGTATTTTGGATCTACCGAAGAATGGCCAAAGAAGATCCGTACTTTCTAAATATAAACGAAATTCTCTGTATACGTTAGTCTGCGACCTGCTAGACCACCTAAACGAGCAAGTTCCTGTGCATATACTTATTAGAAAAGAACTTGAAAAGAACTTGAAAAAGCTAGTTCTAAGTGTGAAAGATGGTGTGCTTTTCCCACCATATGTACGTATTTGCTAGGTTGTCAGTTGGTGGTATTTTCCCACCATATGTACGTATTTGCTAGGTTGTCAGTTGGTGTATTTTCCCACCATATGTACGTATTTGCTAGGTTGTCAGTTGGTGGATTTTCCCACCATATGTACGTATTTGCTACGTTGTCAGTTGGTGGATTTTCCCACCATATGTACGTATTTGCTAGGTTGTCAGTTGGTGGATTTTCCCACCATATGTACGTATTTGCTAGGTTGTCAGTTGGTGGATTTTCCCACCATATGTACGTATTTGCTAGGTTGTCAGTTGGTGGATTTTCCCACCATATGTACGTATTTGCTAGGTTGTCAGTTGGTGGATTTTCCCACCATATGGTATTTGCTAGGTTGTCAGTTGGTGGATTTTCCCACCATATGTACGTATTTGCTAGGTTGTCAGTTGGTGGATTTTCCCACCATATGTACGTATTTGCTAGGTTGTCATTTGGTGGATTTTCCCACCATATGTACGTATTTGCTAGGTTGTCAGTTGGTGGATTTTTCCACCATATGTACGTATTTGCTAGGTTGTCAGTTGGTGGATTTTCCCACCATATGTACGTATTTGCTAGGTTGTCAGTTGGTGGATTTTCCCACCATATGTACGTATTTGCTAGGTTGTCAGTTGGTGGATTTTCCCACCATATGTACGTATTTGCTAGGTTGTCAGTTGGTGGATTTTCCCACCATATGTACGTATTTGCTAGGTTGTCAGTTGGTGGATTTTCCCACCATATGTACGTATTTGCTAGGTTGTCAGTTGGTGGATTTTCCCACCATATGTACGTATTTGCTAGGTTGTCAGTTGGTGGATTTTCCCACCATATGTACGTATTTGCTAGGTTGTCAGTTGGTGGATTTTCCCACCATATGTACGTATTTGCTAGGTTGTCAGTTGGTGGATTTTCCCACCATATGTACGTATTTGCTAGGTTGTCAGTTGGTGGATTTTCCCACCATATGTACGTATTTGCTAGGTTGTCAGTTGGTGGATTTTCCCACCATATGTACGTATTTGCTAGGTTGTCAGTTGGTGGATTTTCCCACCATATGTACGTATTTGCTAGGTTGTCAGTTGGTGGATTTTCCCACCATATGTACGTATTTGCTAGGTTGTCAGTTGGTGGATTTTCCCACCATATGTACGTATTTGCTAGGTTGTCAGTTGGTGGATTTTCCCACCATATGTACGTATTTGCTAGGTTGTCAGTTGGTGGATTTTCCCACCATATGTACGTATTTGCTAGGTTGTCAGTTGGTGGATTTTCCCACCATATGTACGTATTCGCTAGGTTGTCAGTTGGTGGATTTTCCCACCATATGTACGTATTTGCTAGGTTGTCAGTTGGTGGATTTTCCCACCATATGTACGTATTTGCTAGGTTGTCAGTTGGTGGTATTTTCCCACCATATGTACGTATTTGCTAGGTTGTCAGTTGGTGTATTTTCCCACCATATGTACGTATTTGCTAGGTTGTCAGTTGGTGGATTTTCCCACCATATGTACGTATTTGCTACGTTGTCAGTTGGTGGATTTTCCCACCATATGTACGTATTTGCTAGGTTGTCAGTTGGTGGATTTTCCCACCATATGTACGTATTTGCTAGGTTGTCAGTTGGTGGATTTTCCCACCATATGTACGTATTTGCTAGGTTGTCAGTTGGTGGATTTTCCCACCATATGTACGTATTTGCTAGGTTGTCAGTTGGTGGATTTTCCCACCATATGGTATTTGCTAGGTTGTCAGTTGGTGGATTTTCCCACCATATGTACGTATTTGCTAGGTTGTCAGTTGGTGGATTTTCCCACCATATGTACGTATTTGCTAGGTTGTCATTTGGTGGATTTTCCCACCATATGTACGTATTTGCTAGGTTGTCAGTTGGTGGATTTTTCCACCATATGTACGTATTTGCTAGGTTGTCAGTTGGTGGATTTTCCCACCATATGTACGTATTTGCTAGGTTGTCAGTTGGTGGATTTTCCCACCATATGTACGTATTTGCTAGGTTGTCAGTTGGTGGATTTTCCCACCATATGTACGTATTTGCTAGGTTGTCAGTTGGTGGATTTTCCCACCATATGTACGTGTTTGCTAGGTTGTCAGTTGGTGGATTTTCCCACCATATGTACGTATTTGCTAGGTTGTCAGTTGGTGGATTTGCCCACCATATGGTATTTGCTAGGTTGTCAGTTGGTGGATTTGCCCACCATATGGTATTTGCTAGGTTGTCAGTTGGTGGATTTTCCCACCATATGTACGTATTTGCTAGGTTGTCAGTTGGTGGATTTTCCCACCATATGTACGTATTTGCTAGGTTGTCAGTTGGTGTATTTTCCCACCATGCATATGTACGTATTTGGTTGTCAGTTGGAAAAGAGGCCGCGACGAATTGTAAGGATGGCGCTGAATATTTTGTTGGGTTTATCTGAATAGGAAAAAGCTAATAATTGAGTACCCTCCGAGCAGAGCCTTCTTCAACTCCACAAAACGAGAAGAAAAGAAGTCTCTGCAGTATTCGTGTTGTTTTCGTATTGAGCATGCGCCAACGGCTCGCCCAAGATTCTGGGCGAGTCAAGCCTGTTAAACCGGTTTATCAGCGCGCGGCAATTATTTTTGTTTTACGCTGATGACCAAACCTGAGCCCACCGCCATTGTTGCAGTGGTCTCAGGTTTGGTCATCAGCGTAAAACAAACAATTAGCCTCGCGCTGATAAACCGGTTTAACAGGCTTGACTCGCCCAGAATGGCTTAGGGACCATTGGCGCATGCTCAATACGAAAACAACACGAATACTGCACAGCCCTCTTTTCTTGTCGTTTCGTGGAGTTGAAGAAGGCTCTGCTCGTAGGGTAATAATTGAGCCACTGTCGTTACAAGTTAATTATAGATAGTTTCTGTTGTTTTCAGGTCTTAATTCACTCCAGTCTCTGGTTTCCTTAATTAAAATATTCCCTTGAACATTTAATGCTAAATATATCGTTGAATTATAAACAATCAGACCCACCTTGCGTTGCTACGGCTGTAACATACTTGCTAGAACCCAGGTCCACTTGTAGCCACTGGTCCTTGGCGTTAGCTGGACACCAGGCTCCCACTCGCTTAGCAGCAGTATTGTCCTCATAGTACAAGCGTGCATTGCGAGCGCCTGCGTCCCACGTTCCTAAGAATAATAATTATACGTAAGTAACGTTATCAAACCATTGTCGATTTGTTGGCTATTTTATAGAGTAGAGTGGGTATGGTTTACCTACCGAGATTAACGGCTGATGAAGCCCTGAAAGCACTATCTGGAAGTCTGTTGTCCCAACCGATTCCGAGGGGATTGGAGCATGGAGCTGAGGACGAGATTGAATAATAGTAGTGTGACTGGCAGGAACAGTCAGCCTGTGTTAATATACCTTTATCACGTGTTAATAGACCTTTATCACGTGTTAATAGACCTTTATCACGTGTTACTAGACCTTTATCACGTGTTAATAGACCTTTATCACGTGTTAATAGGCCTTTACCGCGTGTTAATAGGCCTTTACCGCGTGTTAATAGACCTTTATCACGTGTTAATAGACCTTTATCACGTGTTAATAGGCCTTTATCACGTGTTAATAGGCCTTTATCACGTGTTAATAGGCCTTTATCACGTGTTAATAGGCCTTTATCACGCAGCGGCCGCTTTGGCTACAAATAACGTAACAGCCATTGCACTTCCAGCCTCGACTCTGCCTTGAGAGTGCAAGAACAAAGGTTTTTCTTCTCCTGGGACGCAACATGGCGTGATCAATATAAATGTCTATATCAGCCGTTAGTGGGACTTATGTTTACGTTATTCTGTATTCAAAAACCTTAACTATTCATGAGCCAATTGACCAATAACAAGGGGGCATACTAGATCACATGACTACCTTTTAGTAGTGAAATAACGGCCTTTATCGGATGGTACAGTGAGGGTCTATATGAAGATTCGCCGTACGTGGGGACTCCTTACAAACACCAAGTCACCTCGTGGCCAATCTTTCTATAGAGCTGTCAGTGACCGGCGCACTTTGGTGCCCAACTCTAATTTTACGCTTTTCATCAAAATTTCAGAAAATATGTAGTTAGCTTTTTGAAAGAATCGTTTTTGAAGCCGTTCAATAAACTCGCATGCAGTACGTGTTCTCCGATGCGGTTATTAACAACAAATTAATGAGTTAATTAAGTAAAAGAAACTCGGAAGAAAGAGCAGTTGATTGCTCACCGTTAGGTCTGACGGGGGTGCGGTCACACAGTTGCGAGTTACAGCTCTTTTTGCAGTTCTTTTTCACGTAACTGTCTGTAGTACATCGGCCAGACGCCACCCATGTGGGACACTTGGTAGGGTTACGGTCCACACATTTAACTCCTTGTATAACAAAACAATGAATAACGTCATCATACAAGTTACTCCCGTCGCTTCCGTACCGCAGCCTGTATTACAGAAAAACTGGTTAAAAATATTCTGAAAGGTAAAATATCGATGCATGCCGTGTCGTAACTTGTGCGAACGCTTTTAATTATAAAAATGTTGTTATTTTGTTACGTTTTATGAATCTGGTTTAGATCATATAGACTGTCCATACCTGTTGGATTTGGCGGGATGGTAATTATTACTGGCCGATTAGTCACAGGCTTGGGTGGTGTCGGCGGCTGTGGTCGGTCAGTAGGTGGCTTTGGTCGATCGGTAGGTGGCTTTGGTCGACCGGTAGGTGGCTTTGGTCGACCGGTAGTGGGTTGTGGTGGGTTGGTAGGGGGTCGTGGTGGGTTGGTAGTGGGTTGTGGTGGGTTGGTAGGGGGTAGTGGTGGTAGTGTAGGTGGAGTAGGTGGCCTAGGAGGTTTTGTAGGCTTGGTTACTAAAGGAGGAGGAAGAAACAATCAGTGTATGACTGGCAAGTGCTATGGAAATTGTCCTGGACAATCTTGTTTAAGTAATGCTCCGGCTAAAAACGATAGCAACGAACGGCAAGGAATGAAGATGTGTTAATTTTCTATTCTTCTTTCTCGTAAATTCATTGATTGATACTCATAAATTGAATAGAAGACCATCGATGTAATGCACTTTCATTAGATCGATAACTTTTGAAGTTTTAATTTAGTTTTGATCAAACTAACTATGGTTTAACTTCAATGAAAACCAACCGTGAGGAAAGTTCTCACATTTGTGATTCAAATTTATTTTGTCTTCCCCCCTTCCTATATATTGGCTGGATGGTGTTTTCTTTATGTTTTCACAGTAAAAATGACCAACGTAACAACGCTGTGTCCTTTATTTTCTGCTGTAACTTTGACTGAGGACATCTCAGACAGCACAAGACACATTCAAGCAAAATCGTGCGAGAAGACAGTTACTCATTGCCACAGCCTCTTGGTCGACAGTTACTCATTGCCACAGCCTATTGGTCTTTTCCTCTAACGCGAATCATTACTTAATGATCAAAATATCTATGAACCTTAATATCGATTCTACATCAAGTGAATAATTGAATATTAGAATATAGTTTTTATTTACGTGTTGCTCCATGAGTTATAAAGGTTTATACTTTGAATATGGCAATGACTTAAAAGAGGCATCATTTATTAAACAACAACATGCTGGGTGAGATAACTGTTTATAAACATCCATGCTTGGCAGTGATTTTACCAAATGTTTTGTCCAATTCAGAAATAAGTTTCATTCACAAGAAGAATGAAATGACAGTAAATTCCTCTTTTGACGTCACGTCCTTGCCATATTCAACATTTAAACCTCACATGTTTTAACAAAAATACTATGTATTACCTGGGCAGCCAAACAGCTCAGCGCGCATGCAAATAGACGACTTCCACCTCGTGGGGTTGATGCGCACGTACCGCGCTGTTATTGGAGGAAAGATGGAGTTCTTGGTAACCGTGCTCATGTCTATGTTGCCAATGAATTCCTGGAAAGAGATATTTGGTCGATATTCTTTATATAATGCAACAACTCATTTAAGAATGTCGGAAACCGTTAGAAAACTGTTACTCATATGGAAAAGAGTAATGGGAGAGGTCGAGTGCCTTAAAATGGAGCAACTTGTGTTTGGTGGCTTGTAGGTTGGTAAGCAAAGATGAGTCACTGTCATTCGCTATAATGATGGGTTTGGACGAAACTATTGTATGTTTAATCTTCTGCTGAGATATGCGATGTTTCGTGTTTAAAAACATTACAATAAACCAATTTGTAGTTCTTGACCGTAGATTTTGATAGGTAACCAAGCCTTTGGTGACATTGAGGTGGAGTAGAGACAGCTCAGTTATAGGCCTAGGCTTGTATCTAGTTAGCATGATAACCAAAATATATCCACATTCATAGAAACAGGGTTTGTATCAGTGCAGGGTCAGCTCCAGCCTCCATGGCTTGTATCTAGTTAGCATGATAACCAAAATCTATCCATATTCATAGAAAGAGGGTTTGTATCAGTGCAGGGTCAACTCCAGCCTCCATGGCTTGTATCTAGTTAGCATGATAACCAAAATCTATCCATATTAATAGAAAGAGGGTTTGTATCAGTGCAGGGTCAACTCCATCCTCCATGTGAGGCCGAGGCTTGGTTACCTTTCGAAAACTACGAACCGACTGTTGTTATGCTAATGTTCCAGCCATGATAACAAAAGGCCACTTTGTGTCAGGAAACAATGACTGTCTGATTGGCACAACAACATGAAACATCGCTATTTGCTGCTTATATTTTTCATTGATCTGGCTAAACATCTTCACTGTTCCTTAGCTTCTTTGTGTCAAAGCAATTTCTTCCACTTCTTCTCTTCCATCATCTTTCCTAAGTAGTCCCTCATTACACACTATCTTAGGGAAACCAAGACACGCATACACAGTAGCCGTTCTTACCGTTGCGTATCTGGTCCAGGAATTGCCGTCATCACTATAGTGAAGGTAGTAGCTCTTCACGAATTTCGGATATTTGCTTACACGTCCTGAAATCAATAGGTCGCCAATAAATATTGCTAATAATAATGATAATAATAATAATAATATCAATAACAGAGTCGCTCGATTCAACGTCGGCGTTGACGGTTTAAATAAATTTAAGAAAATTAGCTAACTATTTAGTTGACTTCACCTACATTTTTTAATAGTGTAAAGCTGGAGTAACACGGGCAACATTTTCTTGCAACTTTTCTCGCAACAATTTTGCTTTGCGATTTGAAGCGCGATGTTGCACGTATTACCACCCACTCGAGCAACTTGTCACGCAACACATTTTCATGTTGCAAGTTGCAAGTTGCGGTAATCATGAATGAATCCGGCGCTGTGTTTGGCTAATGGCTTGTACTAATTGTTTGTTGAAACAAGATGGCGGCCGTTGTTGCGCGACAAGTTGCAGCGCCAGGTGGTAATACGAGCAACAAAACCAACATTTGTTGCTGCAACTTGCAGCATGGAAATTTGTTGCGTGACAGGTTGCTCGAGTGGGTGGTAATACATGTAACATCGCGCTTCAACTCGCAACGAAACATCATTGCAAGAAATGTTGCAAGAAATTGTTGCCCGTATTACTTAATTCACCTTAACGGCAAGACCAACGGTCACAGCGAAATCAGGGAGGCTAAACGTAAATTGCAATTTGAAAATAAGACCGTAGATTCATACAGATGTACACTAGACTTTGGTGGTGATTACAAGATACCGGTACAAACAGCGAGTCAACGTCTTCCTCTCGAGACCTGTATTCTGATTGCACCCATAATACTATACTTCTATTGTTTTTGTACTGCACTTTCTAAAGTTAGGGTGTTTTCTATTGTTGGGTAGGCCAATACTGTCGTTCGTTTCGAGAAGTTTCACCCGACCCGATCCGATCAGGAACGTTAGCACGTGACAATTCAAGCTAGATGACGTCAACTCAGTAATTTGAACACCGACGTTGGAGCGACTCTACTAATAACGATAAGTTAGGTAATCAAATGGGCACGAGTGAAATTAGGGATAAATTTCACGCGTGTTTGTCAGATTTTGAAAACACAAATGAAATTTATCCCTTATTTCACGAGTCACTATTTGATTACCATTAATATTATGGAGGGCAAATTACGATGCAGAAAAAATACAAATTACGCGTGAAATTTCAAGTTAAAATTAGGGATTAATTTGTCCTCTATGGTATTAGAGTGATTTTACTTGACCCGTGAAACAGAATCTATTAGTTAGTGTGTAATACCAAGATAAACACAAAAGAGAACAAAAGAATTAGAGTGTAATAGTGCGGTGTAATACGCTACTATCTATTTCACGGGTTAAGTAAATTCACCCTACTACAATAATAGTAATAATAAATAACATAAGTAATTGTTCATACCTTGTGTGGCCACGTGAGTAATGACAGTTCTTTTTCCCAAATCCACTTCCAGGTACTCATTTCTGACAGATCGTCTGGCACACCACGCGCCCACTCCTGTCACTCCAGGTTTCAGATTGAGCCTAGCCTCGCGTGGACCATGCCACCTAGAAACCGTCAAAAATACGTTTGCGTTTGGTAAAGTTGCTATATATTTTCCAGTCCAAACCGTTTTTCGATATGACAAAGGGAAGTCTTATTTTGGGAGTCCGAATCCTGAGTTTGTATGTCCACCATTACCCGAACCCGTTCTTGTGACAGAGCTAATTTTCAGCGGAAGTGACGTTATTCAGTACTCAGCACAACATGCGGGGTTCACACAAACCTTCACGAGAACTTATATATAAAGTACAATGGTTTACTATTTTCCGCAAAGGAAAGAAAAGAACGAAGTTTTTGAAAAGAAATATGCCTTTAAAAGAGTGACGTGTTAGAAAATGACGTCACGACAGCAAACCGCTGGATGAAAATCGCGAACTCTTTGGAACACACTTCAGTTAATGGCGTACGCGATTTTGACGGTTTAATTTGGTACTTTGGCAATATCTCTCACTGATTTGGATATTTCAGAGACTGTGTGTCCTTTTGGAAGACAAAAAAGTGTCAAAATAAATGGTCGAATTTCGTGGTAGTGCACTTTGAAGCAATGACTCCACTATGATACGCCGGCATCCTCGCACACACGCTTTGTGAGCTGCTGTTCTAAAAATAACTCGACTAGCAGCAGTTTGTCAAAGCACGTAACGGAACGTCTCCCACTCATGCTCTGTTCTTTACATCTCAAAGATAAAACATATACAATATAACTTAACACGCAGCTGTAATAAGTTCTAAGTTTAGTAATACCTGTTGTAACTGGACGATGCCGACAGATCACTGTCTGGAATCTTCTTGTTCTCAAATCCCAAAGGTTTTGGTGCTGTACATTGATCAGGCTTTGGTGGCCGAGTTGGCGGCGGTGGAGGGGTGATTGGAGGAGGGGTAATCGGAGGTGGGGTTTGGGGCTTAGGAGGAGTGATTGGAGGTGGGGTCTGGGGCTTAGGAGGGGTAATCGGAGGTGGGGATTGGGACTTAGGAGGAGTGATTGGAGGTGGGGTCTGGGGCTTAGGAGGGGTAATCGGAGGTGGGGATTGGGACTTAGGAGGAGTGATTGGAGGTGGGGTCTGGGGACGAGGGGGAGTGGCAGATGGTAGTGTCTGTGGTATGGGCGGTGTGTTTGGCGGGGGAGGAGTGGGAGGTTGAGGGGGGGCAGTTGGCGAAGCACCGATGAATCTTCTGACCCAGTTCACGAACTCGCTGACTCGGGCGTACACGGTATATTCGTTGCGGCCCGAACTGCACGTTCGGGTTCCCCAGCTGACAGCTCCGTGTAAAGTCCACTTTTTTTCTTTGCACACAAATGGACCTCCGGAGTCGCCGAAACAACCGCTGACCGCACTGCTGCCGCCGAAACCACCACAAATCTGAGCATGAATACACATTATGACGTCAGATAACGCGCCCTTTGGATGTTACGCGAATTTTAGGGAACAAGTAAATCTTTGCTGAAATATAAACTCGACGAATTTTCAATGAAGTATGCGGTACAAGACTGTTTATATCAAGACATTCGGTAACCGCAAGTTTTGTTAAAACTGAGTGTCAATCTTTTGTTACAGAGCCTTTCTTGTATAACTCTTCGATTAGCTTACCATTTTACTAGTGACGGCTCCCCACCTCCTCATTGCGTCTGCGCACTTCCGTTGATTAGCGATGGGCATCATGGCTTCCTGTAACACCGACGCGCCAGGCCTATTGTATCCGGTTCTTCCCCAACCTGAAATGAATGTTTCTGGGGATGCTTACTTATCTCACAACAAAGGAAACAACAAGTGTCAGTGGACCTGGGTTTCAGGTAGTTAAACACGTATCTATATAGAATGCACATACCATCCTTGAATACAACAACTTCCAGGGAACGTCTGTAAGAGACAACTGAGACCGTGTTGGGATTTCGTTCCTTTTATAACAAACGGTTTTTGGAAAAGGTGTATAGAAAACATGTGCGGTGAATATTCTCAACTGTTTAACTAACGATCACACTTTATTACTGAAAGGCTCGATTTCTAAATCTGGTTGGAGAATCGCAGGGTACGGTTATCGCCGGTTCACTTAATCGCCTCGCGCCGGTTAGCTCAGTGGGTTAAGCTTCAGTCAGTGTCATGCGGGAGGTTCAAAGGTTTTTATTTTCCACACATACAAATAATAATACAAACAACATAATGTAAAAGTTGAGCAAGTGGGGATGCACAAGTTAACAACCCTGAAGGGTTAAAGGGATCTCATGCACCCCTGTAACAAAAATTGACAGAAATTAATTAAGTCAAAGATGCTAATCTAATAGTCTTTTCGAATTGAAATAACTACAATAAATAACCAGATAGCCTAGTAATAATAAGAGTAATAGATAAAATAATAATAGTCTAATAATATATATATATATATATATATATATACAGCGAAGTGCAAAAACTTTGACCCCCCGCTCCTCAACTATATCAATATATTGGGTGCATTATGGGTAGGAGTAAGTTCATTAAAATGCAACTACAGCAGTAGTAGAGCCGGTAGTAAAATGATACCCGTTTTTCTTGCACAAGGACGTCAAAAAGCAAATTCAGAAATCTCCTTTTTGACGTCCTTGCACAACAAAAACGGGTATCAGTTTTACTACCGGCTCTACTACTGAGTAAAATGATACCACTTTTTCTTGCCCAGAGGCAAAATGATACGACTTTTTTTCTTGCCCAACGAAGGCGGATTAAATACTATTTATCGTATTTTTACGATATCGGTTTCTACCGCTTTTTTCCGGATTGGAGCAGTTTTGTTGTACTATTTTTAAATCGTATTTTTTACATTTCAACACTCTATTAGAGAAATGATTATTATACTGTATATCAACACACAAGGTTGCACCCACTATGGATTATATATCGTACCTCCCGATGGAAATCTTGACTAAGATCGTAGAGTACGCAGGCCCAGAATCATTCGCAAGCATCGCAAGGACATCGAAACACCTAAACGGTGCCGCATCTCTCGTGCGCTACAAAAACGTAGACCAAGAGTTCCGTAAACGAGTACTCACTTTCGGTCTTAGGTCTACTCGTAATGACAACGATCGAGACAATTTGGCTAGGACTTTCGGTATTTCCGCAAACTACATCGATGATAGCTTTCCTCTTGTCTACGCCAGTAAATATGGTAATCTTAACGTTATTAAGTGGCTCATTAAGCACTTATGGTTCGATAAAATGGGTGGACACACCGATTACGTTCTATGCGCTGCCTGTAAGGATGGCTGTCTTGATATCGCTAAGTGGCTCACTAAGCACTTCCAGTTCACCAAAGAGGATAAAGCCGTCGGGTTTGCTATAATAGATGCCTGTAGGAATGGCCATCTCAATACCGTAAAGTGGTTAATTCGACGCTTTCAGATAACTATAGAGTATGAATACGTTCATCATGCTCTACTATGCGCCTATAGCAAAGATCATCTTAATACCGCTAAATGGATCATTGAGTGGCTCATTAAGCGCGCCCAGCTCACCATAGAGGACGAAAACGCTCTACTAGATTACTACATAAATGCTTATGCTGCCACATAGGATCTCTCGCAACGTCCAAATTGTCCCTAGGCATTCTTTCACCTAAAGATCCAAACTTGAGCACAGCTCCGAAGCATATATTAACATTTATTCGACCACTTGGTTTATAGTGAATTTATTACATTTTAACATCTATTAGAGACGTGTGGTTATGAGGTATTATACCATAATTAAAACAACAATTATAGATACACTATCATAAGGTATATATCACACGATGACTGAGATAACGACTTGCGATTGGTTGATGCGTGGTAAGAATACGAAATGTATAAGGAATAGCTCGAAAACTTCAGAGTACTGTGCTCAACACAATTATCAGATACTAAAAGGTTGCACCATATTCGTTCCATGTTTGAAGTGTGGTCGCGGTTGTCGTACGAGTCATGGACTTTGTGCGAAGTGTGGAGCACCAGAGCGCCATATCATTCGCAATAAGAAAGCCCGAGACGTGAAAGATGCGAAAGATACGAAAGATATGAAAGATATGAAAGATACTAAGGATTGCCTTCCAGATGTATTGGTAGAATCGGATAACTTCGAATTGGAGAACTTTAAGAACCTTAAGATAGTCCAGTAGTTTATAATAAAGAAAAAAAGAAAAAGAAAAAAGAATGAAGAGAAACTGTGTATACCACCTCTCTTCATTCTTTTTTTTTTTTTTTTTTTTTTTTTTTTTCGACGCGTGAGAAACTTTCTATTCATAGACTTTCGTGACTATATTAAAATAATTCCAACGTGTGAGAAACTTTCTGGTGATAGACTTTCGTGATGTTATTTAAAATAATTCCGACGCGTGCGATCACTCAACCAAAAATTTAACAACTCATTTCCTATTTAACCAGGCATTTACTATGCACTATTCGATACCGGTAAAATAGGCACCCCGCTCGCTATAAAAAGCACTTCTTTCCCATTTCTGGTCACGATATAGATAGAAAAAATTCGAACTAGACCATATGATTTTAGTTCTAAGAAGAAGAAATCAAAACGAAGAAAAAGACCAAAAGCAAAACTGGACGTCTCCAGAACCTCTCTAGGAACCCACTTTCTCCTTCTTCCTTACTTCGCCTTTTCGTTCCTAGAGAGGTTTTTGCTTATTACCGGGCCCGGCTTACTGTATTCGGTCTACTGTATTTGGTCTACTGTATTCGGTCTACTGTATTTGGTCTACTGTATTTGGTCTACTGTATTTGGTCTACTGTATTTGGTCCTAACTGGTTGAGGCACAACCGGCACTCCTTGGAACCCTATTCGAGTATCTGTAAGCTCTACCCAAGCACCCGACCCAGGATTGACGCTGTTTGTACTGTATTCGTTCGTCTTCTGCCACATCGGCAGACGCGCTACGACTTGTGGGGGGCTGGAGGCTTTTTACCCCCCACAAACCGGTCTACCATGTATAGTCCCCAGACGGATTCGAACTCTGAACTGAAAGGGCCTCCATTTTCCTTCCAGTCCAGCGCTGAACCGCGAGGGCTATACATGCTAGACAGTGACGTAGGCGAAAAATATCCTACTTATGTTTTAAGCAATTGTCGTATGTTAATTAGCGCCGCCTACGCTATGTCTCGAAATTTGCATACGAACTCGCCATACAAGTTAATTTATACGAACCGCTTAGAAAAGCGTAAATATCGCCCACGCTCACTTTTCTCATATGAGATGTCAATTTTTACCCCAATTTTGCTATCATTTCTTCTAGCATTTTTTGCTTGACTTCGCCTCGAATTTGTTCCACCCTTTTTTCACTCATTCGGCTTAAATTAGCCGAAGTTTTGTGACGAATTTCAATCTTCATAGTTTCGTATTTATCTACCTCAGCGAGGATTAGGTTGTATTCGACGTCAGATATATTTTCATCGTGAAGGGCCTTTGATACTAGATCGCGAATCGTATTAATTTTCGCTTTAGCTAACATAGCGGTTTTCTCATGTTTAGAAACCTTTTTTCCAAGCTTTTTAGCCTCAAGGGTCGTAGCTGCTGAAATCATCCCACAGGCCCCACCAATAACACCGAATGGTAAACCAAGCACTATACCAAAACCAGTTAGAGCTGCTGCTAGTCCTGAACCCGAAAATAATACGGATAGACCTCCTGCTACCACAGCGACACCATGAACAATTCCTTGTGCGCGGGCGTATTTCTTACGCACACCCTCATAGTGTTTTTCTTGAGTTTCGATATCTGAAAGAGTATCTCGGACTGTTTGCAATCGAAAATTATGTCCACTGGCCAGCCGCGGATAAAGTTCTGGCGCTGTTGGAACTTCTTTAATCGAATCACTTGCCATTATGTTGTATCTTCGCTATATCTTAACTTACTCAATCTTCAATACGTATCTTCGCTATATCTTAACTTACTCAATCTTCAATACGTATCGTATAGGTCGACCACGGAAGTCTATAATATTTCCTTCTTCGTCTCTAAGTGTCAGGCGAAGGCTGTTTCGTCTTGTCCCTAGAGATCGTATGGGCAAGGGAAGCAATTGATTGTAAGTACATTCTGTAAACCTAAGGCCCACGAGATTAATGATAGCCAGCACGTTTGATTGCTTTCCATTAAGAATTGAGAAGCTAGGATCCACCACATCACAATAGATATATACATAGTGAAGAAGTTGTACCACCAGTTTGTATTCTCCTACTTTGAGTGACACATTATCCCCTTCTGGAGTACCCTTGATATTAAACAAATCGCAGAGATTCTTACTGAACAGGATTGGTTTCTTAATTTTTAGAATCCAAAACTTCCTATGATCGTGGGCTACGAATTCCAATAAACCAGCAGTAACCGCGGGTTTGAGGGCGTCCATTAAGATGTTTATATTGTAATTCCCCGGCTTAAGTTCATAAGGAATCCGTATCTCGCCTGGGGCATTCCAAGTGAATGAAGCTTTCTCTGATAGGTTCCACCAACCGTTCTCAAAAGCGACCGCGATTAGAGAAATATTATGGATGTAAATAGGTTCTTGAAAGTAGACCGTATGGTCAGCCGAGGTAGTGGTGACATTTAAGATTACCATATTAAAGCCTGAAGTTTACTTCGATATGATATTAACATACGTTCTTTACTTCACGATATTAACATATGTCGTAACTTTAATACGTATCAATATCAAACAGATTAGTCAAGCGGATGAATCGAACGGATTGATTGGGCCGGCGCCAAGGATAAGAAACCATGCCTAGTCTCCAAGGCAGAGTTCATTTCGACGGTGATTGGGGTGACTATATCGCACCTCGCAATGCAAAGGCTTTCGCGTCCTTTAAGGAAAATTATCCTCACGCGGACTTCGATAAGTTCTCAGCTAGGACAACGGCATCCGACATACATGATGAGTCTACATACGAGACTAGAATCATGTTTTACGATGGTGGGCAGCATTGGAATATAAGTGGTCTCATACCAGTAGATGTCAGAAATCATCTACACGAAGCGTTACGCGTGACAACGCAAAAACATGTGACAGTTGTGGGTTTTCCACTTCCATTCAGAAGGACTGATTTTAAGTATCCAGTTCCAGCAGTTCCCTGGAAGATTGACGCCAAAGACATAGACCCCTTTATGCGAATTCTCAAGATCTACGTAACGAAGGATCACTTCTTCATGTCGGAGCCGCGAGATATCTTACTAGGGCTGGGGTTCGATTTTCCTACTGACACCATTAACGACAACGACGACGATGACAAAGACGATAAATCCAAGAAAGCGACAGAATGGTTAGATGCTCTACCAATGAGGCATTGGCAGCAACAATTCTGTTTCGTAGTTTGGTGCGCAACGGCTGGCTGCGGAGTGTCGTTCGATGACCATCTTTCAGATGACGCACCAATCACTGATTACATCCGTAGCTTTTACCGCTTCCACGTGTACTACACAATCATGCGATTACTGTTCGAATTGGGAGTCCCCCTCCCCAGAGAAAACATCTTTAATAAGAACGACAACGTCCCATGGAACTCCGTCGTATACGACAGGCTCAGGAGAGAGTTTGGAGTCATTAAAGTTAACTTCGCCCTGCGCCGAGCAAGATTTACTGATAAGTCGTGGGGGTTCGATACGAGTGGGCCACTCGATATTCCGACGCGGTTCTATCGCGACGAAATGGCGAAAAAGCAGCACAATTGGTTCGTTCCGCAGCAGAGCAAGGGGCTGACTAAGGCTGGGGTAGTCCGAATTAATGCATCCGTAAAGGTCTACGTGTTTTGTATCCTAGGAGCCCAGGGTGTGGGAACTGTCCCGATCGTAGGGTCGCCAGGCTTGTCCCCCGGCGTCCAAGAAGACTTCAAAAAACTGCTGAGAGATACCATCATGGAAAAGGATTGGGATAGTTTAGTGCAATATAACAAAGCTCTGAATGACACGAACTCTCGTCTCGACCTAGCAATTGCTAAGGGTTGTATGTTAATACCCAGCAATATGAATATCAATAAAAAGAGTATAGTCGGTTATAACAACTACCTGAAAATGTCTAATAAGCCAGGCCTAAGTTTAGGAATAAATGATAGTATCAACCTCGATGAAAAACCACCACCGCCAGTCCACATGGAAGGACCAGCACCAAAAGGGCAACCAGGTACTTCGCAACTGCCAGTAACGCATAAGCCTATCGCAGGCGGCGGAGCCACGACCGCTACAGGCAGCGGAGCCACGACTGCTACGATTGATACGACACCACACAGTCAACAAAGTAGTGGCGTATCACCAACGAGTCACGAAACCAATTTAGCAATCGTGGGTATTGTGGCCGGCGTAGCCTCATGGATGATATTTCGTTAGCGCTGACGTTTCGACGATTTATATTGCTCTACTAGGAATATGACCACAGCTACAATGAGTATCCAGGCATTCTTGGCAAGGAAGCCGAAAACTTCTCCAGCTGTACGGAATATGAAACTCGCAATAGCGCCTATCGCCGCAGGTAGCACGTTAGCCAACTTTTTTCCAAGATCCTTCAAAGCACCACCAACTCCCTTAGCAACGGAAGCCAAGCCTTTTGTCAATATACTAACGACAGTACCAATTACGGCACCAGCGACAGCTAACACTCCAATCACCGTAAATCCATGTTTCTTGAAGATGGCTTTTATGCGGTCTCGTAACGACATACGATCTTTGATGGCTTCTATTTCTTTCTCGATCTCCTGTTTCTGATCCTCTAGTGCTACTACTTTATTCTTTGCCACTTCATATTCTGGAGTTCCCTTAGTTAATGAATCCATCTTTTTTATTTCCTTGGCCTTTCGTTTATCTTTTTCGGTGGCCATATCCTCTTTCATACTAATCTCCTTTTCCGCAGTAGGTCCAAGAGCGTCCCTAAGCGTTTTCGGTAATGCGTTGGGAGTGTCTACGGCATCCGACAGTAAGTATGGTCCAGCATTTTTACGATTTAGTTTTATCACGACCCTATCATAGTCATCCAAACTAGCAGTGAACTTCGTTAGATCTGCTTTTGGAAACTTTATAGTGGTTTGGTCCTGTGCATTTTCAGTCCGTCTTTCCAGTCTTTCAAATAGCGTTTCCACAGTAGCAGCTCCGCTGCCGCTACTGCCTGCCGTAAATTGCGTTTCCACATCATCACCTTGATTGACTAATTCTATATACTCGGCTGAACTGGTTCCCCAGTTACTACGATTTTTCCATAACCTATCACGTATGCTTTTCGTCGTATTTTTGAAGCTATGCTTAGCTCTATTCCACCAATCCATTTCTGCCTCGCCATCATCAGGTCTAATCTCCGCCCATTCTTCGGCAGTAAGATCATTCACATCGGCTCTACCTTCTTCAGATATAGGATCGAAGTCTAAAGTTTCTGTCATATTGAACACTTGATATGTGATATACTATTAGTATTCAATTGTGGAACAAAACATATTCAATTGTGTGAAACAAACATCATGATATCAACGACGCTCCATCCTGACTATTCTCCTAGAGAAGGTAGATCTCTTAAAGCCAGTCGTGTGTTCCATCGTGTAACTTTCACTCCTTCCTCAGCCAATCCAGGGGAAACTTTAATTGTTAATGTTCCTACGTTAGGCGAAAATAGACTTCTAGTACCTGGTAGTCTAGCCCTTAGTGCCAATATCACTCTATCCGGGGGTCATGCCGACAACTATTTGGTAGCCAACGTTGGACGTTGCATAGTCTCAAAGCGAGTCGTATGGATGGGAACTACTAGATTAGAAGATATAAGTCGACCCGATCTACTACAGGTATATAGCGATCTATACCTATCTGATGTAGAACGAGAGAATAGCGTAGAGCGGGGCATTCAATCTGCTAATGTGAACAAACTTCGTTCAAAGGCCAGTAACGCATCTACATCTAATGCGGCTGATAATGCGACACTAGCGGCATATGGTAGCGTGTACAAGATACCTATTGATCATGAAGTTATCACAACCCATGGCGTCTTTTATCCACATGCGATTCGAGATAAGATGTCATTTCATTTGACACTGGCACCGGCCATAGACGTCATAGTCGGATCTGACAGTACGAAAGTAGGAACGTACAAACTATCGAACATTGAACTAGAATATGAAGTCATCGAAAGTCTCGATCTTGCGTCGCAGGCAAATAGTACCTACGCCAGCGGTAAAGCCTTTCTGTATAACCATTATGAGTACTTCAAAACCGTCTCGATCAATCTAGGAACCGACACACTCGTATCTGAAAGCATAAACGTACTTCGTCTCTCTCTCAATGGCATTCTTCTTCTATTTGTGGATCCTCATGTGGCAGGCACTAGAGATAGTGAGAAATTCGTAAATCCAGGAATCACCAAGGTCGAGGTACACGTCAATGGCATTCCTAACGCTCTATATTCTTTTGGGATGCTACCAAAGGATTTATGGAAGTCAGCGAAGAATTGGTTTGTCCCGCGTTTCGGAGAGGCTGCCGCCGCTACATCCATGACGCATAAGAAGTTCTTTGAGAACAAGTTTGCCGCACTCATCGATTGCCGCACTTCTCAAACCAGTATAGTTCATGGAGATGGTTTAGCCCAACAAGATGCTGGAGCATCCATTCGCCTTAGGATTCATCGCAGTGGAGGCTCAGGTACGGTGAACATGCACATATTCGTGCTTTCTGATGCACAAGCAACTATTGAACAAGGAATGCTACAAAATGTTTATCACTAACGTACTCGTTAATGTACTCATTACCATGAACACATTGACAGATCAAATTCCCTTTAACGCACTCATAATTGGCCCCACAAACTGCGGAAAGACTCAGTTCATAGTTGATCATTTCGTTTTAAATTTGAATATATCGTATTAATTTGTCCCACCTATGCTAACAATAAAACCTATAAAGGCGTTGGTAAGGGAGATCCTCGCTTCATTGTCCTAGCGCCTTCTCAGAACGATATTGATGCAACCCTAGGCGACTGTGCTTGTTTTTTCGAAGGAACGAATACGCTTATTATCCTTGATGATTGTGCGGCAAGCAAGGATGTTAAGGGAAGGACCAATAAGATATCCGATTTAGCCTTTTCTGCACGCCACATTGGTATTTCGATTTGGGCCTCATCACAAACACAAAAGAGTATATGTAAGAACTTTCGCGAGAATTGCGCAATCGTTGTGGCATTTCGCATCGCAAGCGCACCGGGATTAAAGGATCTATTCGATGACTACGGCGCTAGCATATCCTTAGATGATAAGAAGCTATTCATTTCAGAACTTGAGACTAAGTTCGCACATATATGTTTCTGTTTGCGACATCCCTTTTCCACACTATTAGAGATACCTTCACCTATGGTATGTCACAATACGTTGAAGTAAGATGGCTAAAGATTTGGATGATGAATTAATGAACATACTAGCTGAATCCGGCGAAATAGATGTGACAGGTCCTCCACCAAGGGCCGAATGCGGCTACCGCAGTAGCGGCAGCAAAGCTGGCAGCAAAGATTGCCATGGCTTCGATGGCAGCTTGCTGCCGCCACACTGCGCTACCACCGATGAAGCGGAAGCAATCTTTCGTCGTAGCATAGAAATCATCGAACATAGGGAAGCTCTTTCTATTCTAGCCGTGACTGGTACGACAAAAGAATATCTAGGGAAGAATTTTTCTCTTGGAGACATTTCTAAGTTACCTGATAAAGACATAGAACGCCTATATCGGAGATACCAAGCCGTCTTAGCGAAGCAAATAAATGACTGCTTAGTGGATAGAGCACTAAGTCTAGCAACTTGTGTAGTCGCATATATGAGGCCTCTAGATTCTCGACAACAACGAAGGCTGTTGAAAGCTCTAAAGAAAGACCGCTTAGTCCGAAACGAGCTATCTGCACTGGCTGGCCGATTGGCCTACAAAGCAGGTCCACTTGTAGCACTAACTAGTGCCCTTTGTCACGTTGCTAAACATTCTATGTCGGCGGAACAGGAGTCCGAGGAGCAAGTATTGCCGAGCGAAAATGAAGTTGATGAAGTACTTGAGGTATATTCAAATTTAAAAGAATCTTAAATGTAATTAACGTATTGAAGTTACCTCAACCACTAAGTAATTACTCTTAACAAGATGGAAATTGATACCCATTCCGAAGATCGAAATGATCCCATCACAAAAGAACCAGTAAAGCCCCCACCAAATCCAAAACGAGTCGCTGCAGGCAAACTCATAGCGCAAAGGAGGAAAGAAAATATCGCCAATGTGGCGGCAACGCAGGCGGCAACGCAGGCGGCAACGCAGGCGCAGGTAGACAGTCATACCGATAAGCCAAGTTTGATATCAACTAATACCACACTTGCTGTAATTGGGGTAAGCATAGCATTTGTGGGTTTGTACTATCAGTATAAGCAATACGAACAAACGCAACGAGTTAACCACAGCTCCAATGGCAGCTTTGCTGCCGCCACAGACAGCTCAGCTGCCGCTACCAAAGAAACCCCAAAAGGTCGTAACCTAAAAACTCAAGGCATGATATAGCATTTGAAGCCACGCTGTAGACATATATGCAACGTCCAACATTGGCCGGTGATGTAAACGTTGTTCCAATTAGATGGCTAAAGAACTTATGAACACAATACAGGAAGCTGCTATATTGACTGGACTTGCGGCAGGTATCGGTTGGATCGGAAAGAAAGCAATCAAAGAACCTCTGACTAACGATCCTTCGTCTAGCGTTTTGAACTTCGTGAAGTGGATAGCAGTGTTATCTGGTAGTCTGGCTGCCAGGAAATACCTAAAGGACAAAGGGTATTTGAAGCCTGTTGAGTAACAGGGGCGACTCTACCTCGCCTTCGAAGCCATGGCATCAATAATATTTATGGGATTTGTCTTCGCCATAACTAGTGCTGCCGCTAGTATTGCCGCACACGAAATAGAAAAAGCAACTAGCGGGCCTAATGCTGCTGCCGCAGAGATGGTAAGACATGATAAAGCTCAGGAGAAGGCAAATGCCGCTATTGCAACCTATGAGAAAAATCGAGAAAAACGACTAGAAGCACAAGCCACCTGGAACCACTGGAAAGAAAATAACGCACACGTTGGACTTAAAGATAGAATCGATGCAATGCGAAAACTCCATATATATCACATACTACAAATGAAACTGGAAGAGCCTAAACTCTCAGATTATTATCGACCATCTAATTCGAGGAAAACTGCCGAATTGGTGGCCTTAGGTGGTAGTGTATTCGCGACTGGATACGTTGCCACTCGATTCTTATAAGAATTGGTTATAGCTATGCTTTAAAAAAAACGAGCTTTTTTACGTTAAACGTAATTACTAGATCACTTACTAGATTACTAGAGTATTACTAGAGTATTACTAGAGTATTACTATAAGATTACTAAACGAATCTACATAAAATAAGAAAAAATAAAAAAAAAGGATGATAACTTGTCAGCTATATAAAGTCTTTATCTCTAGTCGCTGGATACGCTATTAGTCGATATGCCTTTTAAAAAACGAGAATTTTTACGATCGACGAGATACTAAAAAAAAAAAAGAATAAGAACTAGTTGGTTAGATAAGTTCTTATTCCTTTTTTTTTCTTTCTTTTTTCTCTTCTTGTTGGAGGTTAGAATACATAGATATATAATGGATGCTAAACTTGCGAATACCTTCTATGGTCCTATGGGCTATTGGAAAGGTTATGCTGCAATTAGTAAGTTATCAATGGCTGCAAAAGTATCGGAAGATGTAGCTAAGGGTTGGTTAGAGAAACAAGCCATGTGGCAAATATATCTATCACCACCACGCTATATTCCACGACCACATTGGACTGTATCGAAACCTAATGAAGTTCATCAAGCTGATTTGATATTTCTACCTCATGATAGACCTAGCCGTGGAAGGAAACTATATAAGTATGCTTTAGTGGTAATCGATGTAGCTTCTAGATATAAAGAGGCTGAACCTTTAGCATCGAAAGATAGTGGTGAAGTGTCTGCAGCATTCGAACGAATCTATAAACGTAGTCCACTAGAATGGCCAAAAACATTACAAGTAGATCCTGGTAGAGAATTCATGGGACGTATGTCTGAAACATTAGCACTACGTGGTACGAAAGTTCAACGAGGTGAAGCTGGTAATCATAGAGCGCAAGGCTTCGTCGAACGAGCGAATAGAACACTAGCTGAGAGATTGTTTGGATATCAATATGCACAAGAGCTGGTACTTACTTCGGAAGGATCAGATGAGCGTAGTAGAGAATGGGTAGTTCGTTTACCAATGGTTATCAAAGCCCTGAACAGTGAGGTGACTCGACTTACAGGAAAGGAGCCTTCAAATTCTGTAGTGGCGCAACGAGTAGATCTAAAGACTCCTACATATTCGCGCACTGTTGGTTTGAGAGAAGAGCGCCTACCATTCGACGTTCTAGTTCGATATCTTTACGCACCAGGAGAATTGGAAGGGGGTGAAAAACGTAGAGCTACTGATCCTGTGTGGAGTTTGCAGATATACACCATTTCGCGAAGTGTAGTATCTTCGGGACAGCCTGTGCTTTACTACCTTGCGAAGCGAGAAGGGGAGAAGGATGCACCCAAACGTGGATTCGTTCGTGAAGAGCTACAAGTTGTTCCTAGGGATACGGAACTACCGCCGAAAGGAATTCTGTTTGTATCCAAGCGCTAGACAGCGTACTCTATTGGTTCGGTATGGATTCCATCAGGCAGAACGTATCTTTTGTCATAGTAAGCCGAAAGTCCAAGTTTCTGCTGTTCGTAGGTTGCCATACCTTCTGGTAGTAGCCGGAAGCCTCGGTTTTTCGCCACGTCAATATTACCCTGGAGCGCTGCTTCGAATCTAGCCCATGAAACGTCGTTGTGCCGTCTAGACATACCTTTGGTGGAATACTTCTTGCTGCCACCTACATCGACGTAGTAGGCTTTCGAACATAGGGCAATGGCGCGCTGTCCTTCGAATTCGAGCTTGAAGAGACCTGGTGTACGACTGCTCCACTTGTCCCAAGCTAACCACTCTTTTCTGTGGGCTGCAAAGTCCTCGCACAATTCTGGTCGTACAACTTCATCGATGGTGTTTCCTGAAATTGCGATGTAGGCACTGTCCGTATCCATCTGGATGTATTCGAAATCATCTCGAACGATGTACTTGTCGAGGAAGTCATAGTAGAACTCGAGCATGCGAAGTTTGGCAAGCTGGTACACGGCAATACCTACTTGGAAAGGGCGTTTGATTCGGATCTGGTTCTTTCTACTTTCAAGTTCGTATGCCAGACCAATCTCTTCCAGGTCTTCGAACCAAACACTTCGCATCGCTTTGTCGACGACCTTCTCGTCTTTGGTGTAGGTGACATTTGTTTGTCGCCCCAAATCTTCGATCAACTTTCCATAGGCACTATTTCCAAGTAGCTTGAACACGTCTGCTAGCAAGGTTTTACTTTTGTCTACATCTCCTGTACGTCGTGCTTCGGTGACTTGATCCACAAACCATTCGAATACTTTTTTGGGTTCGTAGTCTATCGTGCGGTAGACAGCAGTGATCACTGCGCCATGGTCTAGATACCAAAGTAGAAGAGGAGCATAGAGTAGCAACTTCTTTCCCGAGAGACTCCCAACTAGCTTCGTTTCCTCACTGCGCTTTCTACCCGTCTTCTCAAGGTAGGCCAACATTTGTGGAGGAATTGCTTCCTTGGGGATTTTCTTGTTGTAGAAGAAGGGGGGCATCTCCTCAAATTTCTTCCACAATTCTTTTGGTATCTCGATGTCTACCTCCGCATATCCAAACCACGCATAGTTTAGTAGACATTCGACAAATCCTTCGGCTTCTAGACCTGGCTCGTCGTAGTGCACAACCTCTTCTTTTCCACAAGGCATTTCTAATTCCATGGTAGAAAGATATAGGGCGTTGGCATCGTATCCAAGAACCTTGCGACACAACTTGGTTCCACCCTGATGACTACGAATCTTAGTCACTCCTGCTTCGTGGCGTCTGGTGAACACTATGCTTGGACCTCCCACGACAGCGTCTTTCAGCATGTGGTAGGCTTCCTTACTTGGAGCGCACATCTCAGCTCCCCTTTCTACACTACCTCGAAGCAGGAACTGTAGCGAGACTCCTGGGATGGACACTGCATCTTTCAGCATGTCTACTCCCTTCTCGTGATAGAAATCTCGCATCTTTTCGAGTGCCTCTAGGAATGGAACTACGTCTAGGTCGTTGTAGTATCGTAGCCAGTCTGCAAAGGTCTCCATTCCCTTGTCGAGAAAGGTGCGCTTGCAGTCTTCGAACTCTGACCTAGATAGTAGGTGTTGACCTTTCAACTTCGAACCCCACTCTCGATAATCTGGCAATCCAACGTGATCCAACTTGTCTGGAGAGTCGAACCACTCATATGGAAAGAAACTCTTTTGCAACTCACATCCATAGGCAGTGATCCAACGTTCGTAGGAAGTTCCAGGTCTAAGGTAGTTCATCACATCGAGGAAACGGAAATCGGGAGTTAAGAGAAACATAGTGGTGTTGGCTTTCTTTGCTACTCTGACTTTCTTGCATGTGTCGGCAATAGATTCTACGAAATAGTTTCTGATCAGGTTGAGATCGTACCTGCCAGAGTTGAAGCCTAGAACGGGAACTTGGTTGACCCATTCGTCGATTCTCATCCGTTGTGCCTTCGATAGGGTGTCGAAGGAGAATTCAGGTGTCTTGGGACAGAACTGTTCTGCAACGACTTCTCGGATTGCTTTCGCTCTTCGTTGGAGTTCTTCGATAAAGGCGGCTACAAGCTCTTTTGGATCGCGTCGACAGATGTGGGTTGGCGTTCGATCGTACGTGTCGGCAATTGATACTGATATTGGGATATGAACGTTTTCGATGGTCAATCGATCCGTTGGTTGTCTTCCTTTCGTTGTATCGAGATAGGCTTCGAAATCGTACACTATGGCGTGTGGGTAGGCAGTTTGCGTTGGCGTGGGGACCGGTTCGTTTGTCTCCTTTGTAGAGCAGCCCCAAGCCTCCACTACTACATAACCTGCCTTGCGTAGACTTTCGGTTCTTTCGCAGGTCTTGCGATAGAGCCTCGTTTCCCTAGGGAAGCATTTCGGGCAGCCATGGAAATAGCATCCATGAAATTGGAAGATGGTTTTCGAAAGAGGTTCGTAGCCGTCGACCGGCGCTCCTTCTATCCAATGCTCTCCACCATGTCCACAAGCTGCGTGATGAATGTGTTGCCCAATCCTTTCGGCTTCGCGTTTCAACCAGCGTAGAGCGACTTTGCTGGCTTTGTTGGAATCGCTCTCTGGCCAGAATGCTTTTTCATATGCCGACTGGGGTACTGTGATTGCTTTTCCAGGGCAAACAATCTTCGTTTCGCCACGACTACAACGATCTGCGTGGCGTTGGAGGCTGCCAGACTGTGTGAACCGTTGCTTACAGTCATTACATACGTATATGTGCCCTAGCTTTTTGACGTCCTTGATATAGAAGGCATGTCCTTCGTATATCCCAATCGTCATCGTATGCTTGTAGTGAGCTGCATGTCGCATCAGATGCCAAGCGCCAGCCTCCGTAGGTTCGTACACCCGAATGCCGATTCCAAAGTGTAACTCGACTTCCTCCAGCTGGTCTAAGGAAGTCTTGGGAACGTCTTGCGTGGGTGCTACCAAGCCATAGAAGACCTGGGCAAGTCTTCGAGCTGAGGTGTTACACTTGTCTGCACGGGCTCCTTTGTATACGGCAAGGCAGCGCCACAGACATAGGTTGTCACCATATCGATCGAGGGCAAACATTCCTTTTTTCTGGCGAAGCCATTGAGGTAGTGGGCCTGTTCCCAACAGAGGCTGCCGATCGATCACGACTTTGACATCCACGTAGATCCAACGCACAAAAGCCCATTGGGTATTTGGTCGATTGATGTTGTCGGGATTCAAACGAGCTGTCTCTTTGCTATTGATCCACTCTTCTGCATCTCCTAGGATGTTCACCCATGGAGAGCCAGGGACAGTCTTGGAGAATAGCATCACACGCCCGTCGTTGACATTGAGAATGCGATAGGTGTAGCTGTAGCGCAGGTAGAAGCTGGTGGTTACCTTTGCAACTAACCCTTCCATGATCCTAGGAGTCAAATCTCCTGCCACACCTTGGAAGAAGCGCCATCGAATAGTGCGGCGACCTATCTCCACTCCCTCGAGCATTCCATCTCTCTCATCGAGAATAGCACCTGCCTCTCGAGCTAGACTCCTTGGTAAAGGTTCGCTACGAGGTCGTCGGGCTGCCATTTTCTTTTGCAACCTTGTGTGTTGATATACTATATACAAATCATTTCTCTAATAGAGTGTTGAAATGTAAAAAATACGATTTAAAAATAGTACAACAAAACTGCTCCAATCCGGAAAAAAGCGGTAGAAACCGATATCGTAAAAATACGATAAATAGTATTTAATCCGCCTTCGTTGGGCAAGAAAAAAAGTCGTATCATTTTGCCTCTGGGCAAGAAAAAGTGGTATCATTTTACTCAGTAGTAGAGCCGGTAGTAAAACTGATACCCGTTTTTGTTGTGCAAGGACGTCAAAAAGGAGATTTCTGAATTTGCTTTTTGACGTCCTTGTGCAAGAAAAACGGGTATCATTTTACTACCGGCTCTACTACTACAGCCGATATCCGCGCGCGTTTGCAAATCGTCATAGCGAAGACTTATGCAGTTGATTTAAAGTTCAAGATTTCATCTAGAATACAACATTTTTACTCGGGACAGGCAGGACAGCTTAAATAAATCTGAGTATTTAAATGCACTGTATATATTTACTGTTAGATCGAATATTTGCAAAACAGAACATATCCCTGGTCGGCGGAAAGAGAACGGGAAATGATCATGCCGAAGTTTCAGGTTCGAAGCGTGAATTCAGAGCTATTTGTGAAGCTGTTAGGATATCTTCTGATGACCTAAAATATCGAGATAACCCATGAAGAGGAGACATGATTACACCTGATCTGTGGGTTCAGGGCCAATATCAATTCGTTTGAAACTTTGACATCAATGATTCTACATTTGTTGTCAGTGATTCTAAACCAAAACTGAGAGCGATGAAAAAATTCAGCTCGATATCAGCGCAGGTATTCCGTTCTCTGTCTTCTACTTCTGTCAAGACTGAACTGATCAGTGTTATTAGACTGATATAACGTTTCAAAGAGCAGAATGAAAGGATTCATATGTACTGACCGGAGCTGACCGGATGCACAGACTGCACAAGAGCCTGGCTTATAGTTGGAAAACGTATCGACAAAGCAAAATAAACACTTTATAGTGTAACGTAAGGAAACCTCTTACAGTTTGAACATCGAATCGTTTTCTTTAACTGTTGTGTAATGTTTATTTTTAGCTGATCCCGATGAGACGAAATTCACAATCTGATAAAAAACTGTGTTGTTTGGAGCTGCAATATAATTACAAAATGAAACTGAAATTAAATATTCAAAAGTTTGTCGCGGCTCGTTATCTACGAAATTAGGAAACTAGGCCCTAGTGAATGATTCACAATAAAGTGATGTTGTTAAATGGGACCATAGCTGCTAACGTTTTTGGTTTAATGACGAAGCTAAATAAACAGTTTCGTCACAATTATGAGATTTAAATAGCATACAAAATACATTTTTAAAATGAAAGAAAACTGTGCAACAATAATAAGAACATTCAGCGATGCGAATCCAAGAATTCCCTCCGAACCTTGAATAAAACTGGATAAGAGAATTTCAAGAGGAATAACTAAGAGTTTTTTTTTTTTTTTAGAATCGTTTAATACCATAAAATATGGCAATGATATGCGATACGTTAATTTCTATCCGTTTCTTAATCAAAATAATTAAATGTTTTATGAATTTGTTGTCAATAAATTTATGAAATTATGTAAACCTTTAAGCTATTTTAATCTCTTCAATTTTCCGCGAAACAGTTTCAAAAATAGCGTTGAATTATTACTTAGCAGATGAAATTCGGCATTATAGTTCCGTCCGCGTTACGTTCTGCTAACGTAAACATTAATTTATAATATAAAATCAGGAAAAATATTTGTCCAAACAGAAAATAGAGAGTGCATTTATTTTACTTTAAACTTTCCTGCCTGTTCCGAGTAAAAGTGTTGTATTCTAGATAAATTCTTGAAATTTAAATCAACTACACAAGTCTTCGCTGTGATGATTTGCAAACGCGCGCGGATATTTGGCTGTAGTTGCATTTTAATGAACTTACTCCTACCCATAATGCACCCGATATATTGATATAGTTGAGGAGCGGGGGGTCAAAGTTTTTGCACTTCGCTGTATATATATATATATATATATATATATATATCTACGCTGTTTTCACAAAAGGAGCCCTAGAACCTAAGACCCCCTTTTCTGAAAACAGCGTAGATCTTGTGTGCCTTTGGCTTTAAAAGGCAGTAACTCGTGTTTCTGCCGTTTTCTTGAAAGCGCAAATGACAGTTTACGACTTTTCTGGCCTTTCTTTCCAATAATTGATCTCTAGGTATTTTATGGGGGGTGGTGTGGGGTGGGGAGGAGTAGTTCAAAATGTTTCGCGAAAAACCAACTTTGCCTGACGTATGGCGCAACGATTTGCTTAGGGAAAGATGTACATTTCCCACTAGGTCTGAGAAAAAAAGTGCATTTTTGGGATGAAAACGTTGAAAAGTGGGTTGCTGGCTTTTAAAGCCAACAGGTACACATTGATTTACTTGTGTAACCTAAATTTCAAAGTGGCGCCATTTCTCGAGCTTTTGATGGGTTTCGATGCACTACACGGCAATACAACGGTCTCTTCCTGTAGATTAAGTTTAATCCATAGAATTTTGCTGTATTTTGAGTAACAATACCAGAAAATGGCCTTTTTCTAACCTAACCCTAACCTCTAGCTCTCAAATAAAGAAATTATGGGATAGATCTCACACAAGTAAATTATGGGATAGAAAGGCCAGAAAAGTCTTAAACTGTCATTTGCCGTTTCAAGAAAACGGCAAAAACACGAGTTACTGGCTTTTAAAGCTAAAGGCACACAAGATCTACGCTGTTTTCACAAAAGGAGCCCTAGAACCTAAGACCCCCTTTTCTCAAAACAGCATAGATATACATTTAGAAAAGTAAAAGTAAAAACGGACCGAGGTATGTCTTCAAAGATGGTATACTTTACTTAGCTGTAGTTTAATTTAAAGACAACAGGTATTTTTTAAATTCTTTTTTAAAAATAGCAAGGGATGTACTATTTTTCCATTCTAGCGGAAGATCATTCCAAACTTTAACTGAAGTATATTTAACATTCAAAAACTCATGAATAATTAATGAGCATTTTGTCCAATCAGATGAAGCAAATCAGTCACGTGCATGCTCCTTTATACCTGATAAAATCTCATCATTCTAAAAGGCCCGCGGAGGGATTTCAATTCTGTCCCAGAGGGAAACGGGGTTAATGATTGAGACAATGGAATTTCTATTGATGTTTCAGCTTTCTCATTGAATTGCTAATTAGGATGAACGTTTTATATAAAGAATACTAATGAACATGAAATTTTATATAAAGTTTCATCCTAATTAAGAATTCACTGATAAAGACCCAAAGATAGCAAAAAGTACACGGAACATAAGGTACCTAGATAATAAATTTTGCACTAAATTTACTAATATCAGCAGACTACCGAGATATATATACACAGATAATATTTTTAAAATGAAGTTATCCAACTACCATTACTTGTTTACCGAGCCACAGTTTAGTTCCAATTATTAAACCAAACTCAAAGCCGTAAAATAATAAAAACGTGCAGTAAACTTACATATTTTGTGCCGGACTCAAAAATTTAGAGTCTGCCGTCATATCAGTCACATCGCTTTCCAAGTCTTGAACTTTATCGAGGTAAACTACGACACCAAATCCTTCAAGTGCAGATTCTTCTTGCATTGCGAAACGCCGCTTCAAACAACATAGTATGGTAATTTCTTCATGTCATTCCCTTGAGATGTTCGTAATTACAGGCGGTGATTACTCGAATATTTTGCATGGCGTTGTGAATACAAAGGTTCAATGGTTCATTAAGTAACCATTCCCTTGAGATGTGCGTCTTTCTTTCATTGCATTCTTAAAGCGTTTTTGAAGCCGTTTAAAACACTCACAGCACGTGTTTTATCAAGTCTTGATAAAACACTGCTGTTCGTGTTTTAAACAGTACTTAAACTTACCATAGTTCAAATTTGCGGGTTCAAACCCCTGGCCTGACCAACACTCAGGGTCTTTAAATATCTGAGTAGAAGGTGAGACCTTTGTGAAACAATTTCACTCGGATAAGGACGTTAACTCGTAGGCTCCACGTCGGCCTCAAGTTTATCAGTCTCGCCAGACTGTTAGGAGTTACCGACGTTAAATAAGGTTGCATTACCTTGACGTACCTGTTATATAACAGTTTTTGCCGACTGGTGCACTAACTCCATGTCGAGGTAGACAAATCAAGCCAACAGCCTTGTTTAGGCGAGCAGGACGATTCAACATCAATAGAGCTTAAGGACAAGTTAAGAATACAAAAACATTAACCTATGTAATTAATATTACTCTAAGCTACTATCTGTGTGATTATAATTAACAAATAAAGAACCCTTAGCCATGTATTATACCGTCTTATTTCATTTTTGACACATTTTCTATTGTTATTCGATAACCTTTATTTCACTAAGGCCTACGGCAAACGTCGAACTAGCCATGATCTTAATTCAGTTGAACCTATTAATTTTGAAATAGGCCAGGCTCATGGATAGTATGACGTTTGCCGCAATTGAGATCGACCCTATTCAATAGGTACGAGTTCGGCATTAGGTTCGACTAGCCAAGTCGGGATTTACGACTCTGGTGCGACTTTGCGGTAAACGCCGTTCTTAATACGCACCGAACTAAATTAATAAATTATGTAAAATAATAAATGAATCATGCAAATCGTACGGATTGTGCCATCTCCCAAAACTGTTCTCCCCCTGGTGAGCATGCGCGGTACAAAGGCGATTTCCAAGGCGAAATTATGGCCTATCGGAAGTCATCGCCACATAACGCTCAGCCGGAAATGTATAGTTCGTGCTTTAATGTCACAAAATACATGTGCCTTAAATGCGAATTGCACATTTGTAAAAATGCTCAGTATTCGAAAGTAATGAAGACGCGCCTTGGATGGGCTGCCGGCAGAAGCGTTGGCTATTGCGAATGTTGCGATAGAAATCGCAAAAAAGTAAGTAGACCATACGAAGTCAAACAATCCAGAATGTCGTTGAAAACGGCGGCACTGATGATCGACTATTAACAGATCGAATAACGGCTAATAATTATAACGGCTAATAACGCCACTTGCAGTAACAATCTTCGTCTCTTATACACGGCACTGAGTGCTGTTTAGAACGCCATCAGTTCTGTTTCTGTTTTGTACATTCCACAGACAGGCCGGTCAATACAGACCTAGCGCTGTATTTCGCCATATCACTAGCCGCAATGCGCCAGGACGCGTGTTAGTTCCAGTGATTTATAATTAATTAGGCGAGAGTGAATTAAGATTAAGATTAAGATCGACGTTTGCTACCACGTCAGCCCGGCCTGAGTCGATCTTCTACCGAACCTATTTTTAATAGGATCGGCGTGACTTAAGTTCGACGTTTGCCGTAGACCTAAGATCCCAGTGAATTTCAATTTTTTTGTTCATTAGGTATTCAAGGCTTTTATATGGAGGTATTTATATGATATAAATACCTTGAATATCTAATGAGCTATATAAAGCTCTTGAATACCTAATCAAGTCTTTATATCGAAATTCAGTGGAATGTTAGTGAAATAAAAGTTACCGAATAACAATGAAATAAGTCAGTTAAATGCCTCGGTTCTCGGTATTTAACTCTTACACAAAACACATGTTTTAGTCCATCCACGGCGGGCACAAAGAACGTCAAAAACGGCATCAATAAACGTGACCAAATAATTGAAATTAGCACCATTTCTTTACTTATAGTTTAAATTTGAAGAAATGTTGGTGACTTGGTAACAAAATGAAACTACATATTTTAGGTGTTTTATGTTTGTATGATGACGTCGTTGTGACGTCATAAGCGATGCCTCCATTTTTGGTGAAATTCCCCCTTTAATAAACGTTACAAACAGACTACTCCATCAAAAGGCCTTCATTACACACATTCATTTGGTGAAAATTTGAACATTCTAACGACGATTACAGCCAAAGTTATAGAGGAATGACTGTTGCTATGATGTCACATTTAGTGACGTCAGGAGTCGT
This sequence comes from Actinernus sp. WN-2022, assembly GCA_030867875.1. NCBI lineage: Eukaryota > Metazoa > Cnidaria > Anthozoa > Actiniaria > Actinernidae > Actinernus > Actinernus sp. WN-2022. Next base: position 106,310,636 of record JAOWCC010000019.1, on the reverse strand, counting down.
ACCTAAATAAGGCTGCCTATTGTTAAAAAATCAAGAAAAGAAAACAATGTGACTTTTGTTTGCCAGACAAGTACATTTCATCATTAAAACTCGAAAATCACTCAAAGGCTTTTTTCTAAGGGCATGTATAAAATAATATGACGTCATAATGACGTTGTCGAAAATATGACTTCCATTTTAAAATGACTCGCGAATAAGCAAAAACCGTGGACGAATATCCTGCTTGTTGAACGTTGGATCTGTATGATCAGTGTAACCTCGGCTAGTACTAGGTCAGTCATGTTCGCTGACGATACCAAATGTTACCGCTCTCAGAAATCTCAGCAAGACCATTTGGCTCTCCAGTATGACCTAAACGGTTTGGTCAGCTGGAGTGTCAAATGGGACTTAGCTTTCAATTCCAGTAAATGCGAGGTTCTTAAAATCTCTAGAAGACGCAATCCACTGGTGCGTCTCTATAACATCGACCACGACGCCTTAAAAGAGAGTAGCTCTCAAAAAGATTTAGGTATTATCATTTCAAATGATCTGCGCTGGCACAACCAAGTAGTGTCGGTGGTAGCTAAGTCAAATAAGGTTTTGGGTTTCCTGAGACGTAATACCCCTAACTCTTTAGGGGTAACGCTGCGTCGTACCCTTTATCTTACGCTAGTGCGTTCCATTCTGTGCTACGGTAGTCAGGTTTGGGCCCCGCAGTCAAGCTCTAGAGATATCCAACTTCTCGAACGTTTTTATGGTCGTTTGTGCCCACCGTGATCAGAGTCTGTGTATATGTTATAAAAAAACATTGGTATATTTTTTGCCGCAAAGCATTTTTCTATCAGAGCCATACCTATGTCGTTGTTAGCAGATCTTCTCTGATACTCCGGGTGAATAATGATTCTTGTCACAGTGAAGTCCTGTTCAGTTGAATCACCTCGTCTAAGTTGGTGCTCACCTAAACAGACACCCATCAGCGTCAAACGAAGACAAGAAGTTGCGGTGAAAACACTGGTATTCTTTTGCCGCCGAGGATTGTCTCCCGGCACAACAGCCTGATATTCTGAGGTACTAACAATCACCAGTCACTATGGAGAGCCGGGGTCGTGCAGTAGTTAAGCGCTTCGCCTCTCACCTCTGTGGCCCGGATTCGATCCCCGGACGCGACGCCATATGTGAGTTGAGTTTGTTGATATCTCGCCTTTGCTTCGAGAATTTTTCTTCGGGTTCTCCAGTTTTCTCCCTCCACAAAACCAACACGCTAAATTCCAATTCGATCTGTGGATTAGCCGGGTCCTGACTTTGACCAGCCCCTATGGTTGTTTCAGGTCCCGTTAGAAATTCAGAGTTTTTTAACTGCACGGCAGCACAATGCGGCACAATAACACAAAAAATAACACTGTAAAGCGCATTTGAATATACATATATCTATATAGAATTTGCGCTATATAAAATGAATAAAAATGATCTAAAAACCGCTTTTTCTATTTCTAACACTTTGATCAAATACTAGTTGATTTATGGAAGGAATTGCGAAAAGAAAAAAAAAGTAGTTCGTCCAATAACAGTTTCTTTCCCATTAATTTAACAGTACTGAACCAGGATTTAATGAAGGAATCATGACGTACACTGGGAATTCCTAACCAAGAATACCCAATTATGATTTAATATTTATTTTGAGTCCTGCTGGTAATTGAACCAGCCCCACCCCCACACCCCCTGTTTCATTCTAAATTTAATGGTTAAACATTAATTACACATGTATACCCAAGGGAGGGGTGGGTGGATAGTTTAATGGTTAAACATTAATTACACATGTATACCCAAGGGGAGGGGTGGGTGGATAGTTTAATGGTTAAACATTAATTACACATGTATACCCAAGGGAGGGGTGGGTGGATAGTTTCCCAGAAACCGTGATTGCCCCAGATTTACTCACCGAGCCTTATGTGAACAGCAGACGAACTTTTTCCCTGCACGCAGTGGGCAGCCGTCAAAACCCACTGACGAGCCACGAGTGAACCACCACAGAAATGTGAACCAAACCTTGACTTGAGCTGGGCCTGCCACGGCCAACTGTTCTTAGCAGCATTCTGCCCATCTACCACCCTCCCGGGGAATCGTCCGTAGCGTCGAATTCCACATTGAGCATCTGGGAGGGATAGAAAGGTATTTTTTGTCAAGAACGACAATGATAATACTAATACTGCCCTTACTTACTATTTCTTCTCAATATATACCTCGGTCTAACATTACCCTCAAAATGAAGGCCGTCGCAAGTAAAGTGCCAAAACACTACTCTTTTCATACGCTCTGGAGATTGAGCAAAAAAACAATGCCAACCAACGACATATAATGATTTTTCTCTTTTCTTCTGAAAGACGGAACTCGGCATTGTACAGTGCGACTACTATAATCGGAGCCACTTAGACAACGAGAACTAAACACATTACAACTACAGTGTGACTACTGTAACCAGGGACACTTAGACAACGAGAACTAAACACATTACAACTACAGTGTGACTACTGTAACCAGGGACACTTAGACAACGAGAACTAAACACATTACAACTACAGTGTGACTACTGTAACCAGGGACACTTAGACAACGAGAACTAAACACATTACAACTACAGTGTGACTACTATAACCAGGGCCACTTAGACAACGAGAACTAAACACATTACAACTACAGTGTGACTACTGTAACCAGGGCCACTTAGACAACGAGAACTAAACACATTACAACTACAGTGTGACTACTGTAACCAGGGCCACTTAGACAACGAGAACTAAACACATTACAACTACAGTGTGACTACTGTAACCAGGGCCACTTAGACAACGAGAACTAAACACATTACAACTACAGTGTGACTACTGTAACCAGGACCACTTAGACAACGAGAACTAAACACATTACAACTACAGTGTGACTACTGTAACCAGGGACACTTAGACAACGAGAACTAAACACATTACAACTACAGTGTGACTACTGTAACCAGGGCCACTTAGACAACGAGAACTAAACACATTACAACTACAGTGTGACTACTGTAACCAGGGCCACTTAGACAACGAGAACTAAACACATTACAACTACAGTGTGACTACTGTAACCAGGGCCACTTAGACAACGAGAACTAAACACATTACAACTACAGTGTGACTACTGTAACCAGGGCCACTTAGACAACGAGAACTAAACACATTACAACTACAGTGTGACTACTGTAACCAGGACCACTTAGACAACGAGAACTAAACACATTACAACTACAGTGTGACTATTGTAACCAGAGACACTTAGACAACGAGAACTAAACACATTACAACTACAGTGTGACTACTGTAACCAGGGACACTTAGACAACGAGAACTAAACACATTACAACTACAGTGTGACTACAGTAACCAGGGCCACTTAGACAACGAGAACTAAACACATTACAACTACAGTGTGACTACTGTAACCAGGGCCACTTAGACAACGAGAACTAAACACATTACAACTACAGTGTGACTACTGTAACCAGGGCCACTTAGACAACGAGAACTAAACACATTACAACTACAGTGTGACTACTGTAACCAGGGCCACTTAGACAACGAGAACTAAACACATTACAACTACAGTGTGACTACAGTAACCAGGGCCACTTAGACAACGAGAACTAAACACATTACAACTACAGTGTGACTACTGTAACCAGGGCCACTTAGACAACGAGAACTAAACACATTACAACTACAGTGTGACTACTGTAACCAGGGCCACTTAGACAACGAGAACTAAACACATTACAACTACAGTGTGACTACTGTAACCAGGGCCACTTAGACAACGAGAACTAAACACATTACAACTACAATGTGACTACTGTAACCAGGGCCACTTAGACAACGAGAACTAAACACATTACAACTACAGTGTGACTACTGTAACCAGGACCACTTAGACAACGAGAACTAAACACATTACAACTACAGTGTGACTACTGTAACCAGGGACACTTAGACAACGAGAACTAAACACATTACAACTACAGTGTGACTACTGTAACCAGGGCCACTTAGACAACGAGAACTAAACACATTACAACTACAGTGTGACTACAGTAACCAGGGCCACTTAGACAACGAGAACTAAACACATTTCAACTACAGTGTGACTACTGTAACCAGGACCACTTAGACAACGAGAACTAAACACATTACAACTACAGTGTGACTACTGTAACCAGGGCCACTTAGACAACGAGAACTAAACACATTACAACTACAGTGTGACTACAGTAACCAGGGCCACTTAGACAACGAGAACTAAACACATTACAACTACAGTGTGACTACTGTAACCAGGGCCACTTAGACAACGAGAACTAAACACATTGCCAAACGAAATTAAAGCATTCCAACTTACACATCCTAGCAGATCCACATGATGCTCTTCATTCGAAAGACTTCAAAACTAGTCCACCAAATTCGCCTTTTTCCGGATTGAAGATCGAGCATGCATGTCGAAATGCTATTGTCTTGCAATCGACACTGATTGGCTCAAATAAATCGTAAGTTAAAATGATTTGTTTTCGTTCTGCGATGTGATTGGTTCTCGTTCTGCAATGTGATTGGTTCTCGTTGTCTAAGTGGTTACAATAATAACATAGTAAATGACTGGTGTGATGATCGTTCATATCATTTTATTCTACATAAGGGAGAGTAAGTCAATAGCGCGATACTATTCATAGGGCAGTTTTAGTTTTAAATAGTGCCATTAAGTCAAGATAATGATGGAATTCTCACCTGGCTGGGGTCTGGGCCGAGGAGTTGAAGGTCTGGGCCGATGAGTTGGGGGTCTGGGCCGAGGGGTTGGAGGTCTGGATCGAGGCGTTGGTGGTCTGGGTCGAGGCGTTGGTGGTCTTGGACGGCGGGTTGGGGGCCTTGGGCATAATCGGCAGCTCTTTCTACAGTTAACCCGCATGTAGGGGGGATTTCTTTTGCATTCTCCTCTATAAGCCCAGCTCCTACAATTGCGATTCTTGTCCACACATGTTCCTGTTCAAATTAATTGAAAGTTGTCAGAATCTTTGAGGAGGCCAGTACAAACTCGTCCATATTTTAGTGACAATAGTTCCCACTGAATAATATTGACTTAAGAAATTCAAAGCCGTACACATAACATCTTTGAAAAACCAGTATAACAGTATAACATAGTGGCACAGTTGTCAGATCTTGTAAATTTATGCAGAAATTGCTCTGAATTTTCTTTTCTTTATTTGATGCAGTCAAAGTTTTGCATTAACCAAACACAGTCCAAATAGAAAGATTGCTTATTCAAATAGCTACATTGCACCACTCAATCTATAAAACTGAACTGCGTAACTTTTACAAGGACTAAAAATAAAAATAAATACTATTCCAATTAAATACTAATTAATTGCTACTCTAGTGACAGTTAAATACTATAATTATACACTTCTTCCTTATACTTTTGCATTATACCACGTCATTTAACTCAACTACCAGAATCCTTTTCGATTTTTTTTCTCATCCAGATTTTTAAACTCCTTTGAGAATATCTGAAGACAATGGTCCACATTAGAGGAACACAAGGATCCGCGAAAGGATTATAGTAGTTGAAGTAGGGAGGCGGCCTTCACCTCCTCGGAACCTGGAATAGTACTGGCTATCCAAACAATGCCTAACCCTGAAACAATACAAACCCTAACCCTAAAACAATGGAATTCTTTGTCAGTGCAGACCAAATGGGGTCCAATAAAATGCGAGGTTTTGAGAGGTGAAGGCCTACTGGAAGTAGGTAACGTTATCATGCAAATGTCCTGTTGTGCTAAAAGCATAATTAAGTCAAATGGACGATTCAAACCTTATTGTATAACAGGCTGCTTTGGGCAATGAAGAGCTCAGTAAAGCACTTGGTCTTTAGGGTCTAATTAGGGAGCGATCAGTAATTATTGGGGGAGGGAGGAGAAGGGCTCCTATTTTTTTTATAAATTCGGGCCTAAAATTGGGCCCTCCCCAAAACCAGGGCTTAAAATATATTGACCTCCCCTAAACGTGCGCCCAGAATTTTGTGACCCTCCCCCTGTATACTTATATTGATAAATATGTTCTGGATCGATATCGGTAAATTCGACTCAATTGTTGTTATTATCATTCTTCACTTACCAAGTGATGTTGGGGGGATTCAACTTATAAAGGCAGGGAGAGGAGCTTATCTCATATCAAAGAATGCCTTGCTTCACTCTTATGCTTGGTAGTAATTACTTCTATCAAATGTTTTACTGTCAACTCTAGTACAACAGGTACAACAGTGTTGGAGATGTAATAAAGTACAAAAATGTTTTTTCTTTCAACCATTTTGGAGCATACAAAATTGTGACCCTCCCCCTTATCTACGCTCAAAAAATGTGATTCTCCCCAAACCGGCGCCCCAAAAAATGTGAACCCCACCCCCCCCCCCCCCCCCCTTCCCCCCCCCCCCCAAAAAAAAAAAGCCAACATAATTACTGACCGCTCCCTTACACGAGGAATTACAACAGCTCTACGTTTTCTAAGATTATATTTATCTTTGTTGTAAGGCTTGGGAAGTAAGTCAAGTCATGCAGTTTACCGTTATAACTATTAACAATTAAACCAGCTTTTCATTTGCTGTTTTACGTTTCAGACTCTTTCTAAGAGAATTACACTTACCGCGAACAGTACACAATCTACAGCTTTTTCTGCAGTTCACTCTTGCCCAGTTGGTGTAACACTGACGCCGCCGTACTGTATAGTAACAGTAACTATTCCTGTCTCTACACACCGCTGAAAGTGCAGATAAACAGTGTATTTCGTAACGCCAGAATGCTGATTACGTTGTTAATGCACATTGTTAAATCTTCAAGTAATTCATCGGACTATGCGATTCAGGGAATATCGGTTTTCTCGTACAATTAATAATAATAATAATAATAATAAGCCATATTTATATGGCGCCATATACCAGTCTCATGGCGCTTTACAATTTACTGACATATCCCGTCAGTGAATTGTTCGGACTGCTATTACGGCGCCAATGGCTGCCACGCAGTTTCCAATGTTGAGTGTGTGGTTAGTGCAATGGCCAGGCTGCTGTACCGGATGATAATCCCCTTCTCTTTTTCGAATAGTACAACAGGTTCTTTCACGTCCCCTTCAAATACTGATTAGAAGTAGAAGGAGACAAGGCCAACGGCTTATAAATGTCCCTGCCCAAGGACGCGGCCGGGTTCGAAACCCGACCTCCCGCACTCTAGACCGTGCTCTAACCAACTGAGCTAACCAGTGAGGCGGTACTCCAGTTACCTAGGTTAATTACCTAGTCAGGCATGTGATTTCCTATGGTATTGCTTGATAGTATCAGATAATATCCGATATTATCACTCATATCTAATATCTGATACTATCAATCACTATAGTATCCGATATTCGATACTGTGCAGATATCGCGCCTACCTCGAGAAATGAAGATGCCTTTATTGAGCCAAAAAAATGTGTAGGGTGCTGGGTTAACAGACATTGCGTCCAGCTAGGGACTAATGACCTGCCACAACCTGGTGTGCCAAGGGACAGCCCAATGTTCCCTCATCAGCATGCATACCTTCTAAACTATCCCTTTTGTATGTCAATGAGGGAAAATTAGAATCATGGTGATGAGGGAATTTATTGATTAAATGTCCCTGAACAAACAAAGAAAACCGAGGTGGTGATGGTATTACTTATCATATTTGTGGGATACCTGAGCTGATGAGATCTTTGAACAGGCTTAACCTGCTTGTAGCCTGCTTATGTCTTGTCAGAGTCCGGTAATTTGGATGTCAGTAAAGATAATGAATATTTTGTCCATCGCTTACCCTGGCTGAAAGAACAAAATTTACAGCTCTTTCTGCAGTTTGCTTGCACCCAGCGATCGTTGCGACACTTTCCTTGTCGGGCATAATAACCACAGTACTGATGTCTGTCGACGCACACAGCTACAGTTGAACAAGGAACAGAGCGGTTTTCGAGTGTCATAAAACCAAAACCAAAGTAATTAGAGCCAGGGCAGATTTAGGGGGGCCAAGGGTGCATGACCTCGCACCTCCCCCCCCCCCCCAACTGAATACTTCCCCCCCCCCCCCCCCCCCACTGGTATACATGCCCCCACACCCGCACCCCCCCCCCCACTGGAATACATGCCCCCGCACCCCTAGGCTCGGCTTACACCGCGGCCCCCTATTTCTGCTTTTCCTGGAATCCGCCCCTGAGAGCCAATCACGGAATCGAGTAAAAACTTAATGAGCCAATCCTGAACTGATGAAATTCATTATTGGTTTTACTTGAACCAATCATGAGGAAACGCAATCGACGAACCAAGACAATGTTGGTTTTAGTTTGGAATTGATTAGCTGATAATTTTTCATACCCTTTTTCTGTGAGACCTGTAGTCTATTTCATAACAAGATAAATATACGTCCCTTTCAAGATCGTACCTATTCCAGACTAAAAATGCGAAATTTATTACCCTATTTCAGACTAAAACAACTCGAAAACCACACCCTTTGGGTCGGCACATACCCGTATAGCTTATATATGGGAGTACTGCCCCGCCACCCCCGGCATTTGTCACAGCCAATAGAAAAGCTAAGCAAACGGAAAACCAAAGCAATCACTCATTACTTTCGACGCTCAATCGAAAACAGCTATAATTATAGATGAGTAGCGTGTTATCATAAAGTAAACGTTATCAAAATAAAGGATTTGGAAAATTAAAAGGTTACATTATTATGATCACCTTGCACCAACTTGTAATCACTGGCTTACCTCTCTTGTGGCGCACTCTGGAGAATTCTACGTTATTTTCAACTGCAACTTCAGCATCTGCCTCACGCCTTTTTCTTTTTCCTGAAAATCAAAAGAGGACACTCAAACAAATCATTAAAAGTTTCCCTACATTTTTTTACAATCAAACGAAAACAACGGGCTCGTCCCTTTCGCATCCTCTCGACTTGTCGCCTAAGCATTTTTAAGAATCCACAAAAAGTAAAAATTGCGCGGGGAGAAGGTAGCCTGAGTTTCGGCTTTTCTTCACCACTTTCCTCCATCCCATCCCCTCCCATCCCCTCCCCTTACCTCCCCCTTCGACCGTTGCCCCTGGATACCCAAGGATTCAAATGGCGTACGGATAAGCAGGAGTTACGGTTACCGACCTTTTTGGCAGTTCTTGTACATGATGTTAGTCTGTTGAGCATCTAAGTTGCTGAGATGTCTGTAGGGCCTCTTGCCGTTCAGAGGCCTCAGCGGTCTTAAGGTCTGCTTCCCATTCTTCGAGAACGCGTTGAATGGGTAATGCATGATCGATTCATAATCGTAGGCCAGATTCAACGAATCGATTTTGTCTCGACCATACTTCGCAAAGGCGGTTTCAAATCCTTTAAGACATATTGTTGAGGTGAGAAACATTTTACTTTAGATACATAATGATTGATACACGATATTTTATTAATGTTTCATAGCTCCAAACAACCTTGTACTGTTACATACCTGGCAGAATGTTCTGTCGCATAACGTACACATAACTGTCGCGATCCGGTCGGCTTTGTTCGTGCCAGAAGCCGACTGCATGACCGATCTCATGTACCATTACGTGTTGATACTCGCAACCGTAGCCAACAGACAAACGTGTCTTCCCTCCGATACGACCAACATTGCACCAGCATCTGTGTACAAGGAATTAAAATACAGGCGCAGGGGACTCATTAGTTTATGAATTGAAAGTTTACTTATGTCATGCCAGCGGCCTCCTGTTTCAACCCCTCGGAGCTGGAGAGTTTTTGAGTTTAACACTCAAGGTTGGTTAACAGTATAAGCCATAATGTCTCGATAATTGTCTTTTGTTAAACTATTGGTGACAACAGTAATAATAATGATGATGATAATGATATTGTTGACGATGACGATGAAGATGAAAATGATGAAACTGCATGATAATGATATAATAATCATATAATAATCATAATGCTAATGATATAATAATCATAATGCTAATGATGCTGATGCTGATGTGATAATGATGATAACAACAGTTTATTCTTCTCACCCTTTTTGCCTAAAGAACCAAAGATAGTCCTTCTGGTTAGTCCTAGGTACGAATCTTATACAAGTTTTGCTTTGCCATTCCTTAATGGCGTCCTTGACTGCTTTCATTGCATCCGGTAGATTATCTACAGAAACGAGGTAATGACGAAATAAGTAACAGAATATTCTAATTCAGGAATGGCTGACGGGTGAACATGAATTCATGGCAGAACAATGGATTACAAACAAATATCAATATTATAAAACTACTGGGTCGGGGTGTTTAAAATCTCGATTATAATTTCACCCTAATTTTACCCAGGATTGAATTCTAACCAACGATTAGGTTACCTACGATTAAACTGTAGGTTAATTTTAACCCACTGATTAACTAACCTACGGTTAAAAAAAATATTGTTGGATTAATTTGGAATTTGAAAAACCGGACTCTGATGAACACTTCACATAACGAGAACCGCGCATGCAAAAATGATTGACGGCCCCCACCAATGAAAGCAAAGTAGGAGTAGGAATGGCAGTGGGCGGAACGTTTTGGAATACGTGATCAGTATTAACCAATTATACGATTTGTTGTGAACGTTAACCAGCCTCTATCGGTCTCCATCTTTTGGATGAATAAATTATGTTTAGGAGCGCATGCCTCCTAATGCAGTTCTGTTAGGAGTCTGGGGGCGAACGGGTTGGACGCTGCGTGCGGAAGGAAGGGGACTAGGCCTAGGTCACGCGGCGGCCATGTTGAGTGCGAGTAGAATAGAAACCTTTGTTTTCTCCCGTCTAACCTCGTTCTGAAACTACTCAGTACGAGGCTACGCGTGGAAATCTATTGTTTCTAGCGACATGGCCGTGACGTGATGAGAACGAATATACAGCAACAGGGAGACATTTAATTAGCCTGAATTTCAGCCGTCTCCTCTGGTTCGTTCCTCCCGAGATAATGCCGTCCAGTGACGTCACTACCAGAAAACCTGGTAGTGATCTTTGATTGGTTCATATTCTATAATTTCGCATAATTAGCATAATTATCAGCCGAGAAGACGGCAGGATTCACTTTGGACTCGCGATTGTTGATAGTTGAGTTTCAGTGGAGTGATTGTCTTTGGCAAAGACCTTGAATTCGTAAGGAAAACATCTGGAAATGGATTGAAAGTGTCCTGCACAATAACCGGCCGACTGTCCTGTAAACATGTACATTTTATCGCGTCGCGTCCGCGGGGTTGTTGACAATCGATTATTTGTTCACACTCGCAGTGGTAAAGAATGTCGCTACTCTCTTCAAGGACTGTTCTTTCCCGTAAAAGAGTCTTCGTATTTCTTCGAAAATTCTCTATTATCCTTTCATGTTTGTCTAGTTTTCTGTTGCATCATTTACATTGGTAATATCTCGTAGCTGTGTTGATTCGAACGGCAGATCGCGAGACATGTACAAAGATCAACGGAAAGACAAAGTACAACTGTACTTTGCCTCCAAATATAATATAACGACTTGTTGCTTCGGAAAGGCTTTCACAACATAAGAGGCACTTGAGAAGCAAATGGGATGGAGATATATAATATAGGTAAGGCTTTTATTTTGGTCGGCATAATCTCAAATAAATATTTCTACCGCCGTGACAGTTTTATTTGCATAAATCCAATTGTTAATCCGCCTTGACGTCACTGGACGGCATTATCGGCTATTGGATTCAGACGTCTCTCTCGGGAGGAACGAACCAGAGGAGACGGCTGAAATTCAGGCTAACATTTAATATAGACAAATTACAAACACGTTAAACAAAACTGGTTACAGCACATAACGCATTCCTTACTAAGGCTGCAGTCTATCTCGTAGGGTATGACACCACCGGGCCATCGAATCTTAGTATTTTTACTGGCTGCCCGGCCGCCTTCCACGTGGCCGTACAGATCGATGTTACGGCGCTGTTCCTCTGTCAATGCGATGTCGGCTTCAAAGACATTGTCAGGAAGGGGTGGGCTGGAGATATCTAGAGGGAAAGTAACTCAACGTTAGATCGATTAAAGGCAAAGCTGGAGTTCTATTTATTAAATCTTGGAAGCCGTGTATCTACGATAACCGGCTTGACATCATGTTCCTCCTTAATTTGCATAGTAAGACAAAACAAACACATTCGATTTAGTTTAATAAAATAATAATAATAATAATTATTATTATTATTTTCATCCTTATACCATAAATATAGTACATGGATTTACATAACAATTGAGAGAAATAACACATATATGATAGCTAACCAATTGACTGACTATACGTTAATCAACTAATGCCATAATATCGTAAAAAATATTTTGCAGAAATCGTCATGATAGACTCATCATTCATAAAATACAGAAATAAAGATTTTGTAATCAAAGAAGTAAAAGCCATTATGAATTGTACATAATTTGTTGATAAACTTTCTCTGCATCATCTTTATGAAATTATTGTCCACATAATGATTAATGGTACTCATCTGATTAAACTCACAAATAGGACACTGAAATTCGTTTTTCGTGTGGAGTTTTGTTGTAACGCCCGGTCTCTACTGGCATCTTATATGTGCTCTACTAGACTATTGTAGCTGATCTAGACTATTGTAGCTGATCTAGACTATTGTTGCTGATCTAGACTATTGTAACTGATCTAGACTATTGTAACTGATCTAGACTATTGTAACTGATCTAGACTATTGTTGCTGATCTAGATCTAGACTATTGTAGTTCTGGTTGGGGTTCTATGGGTTGTCTCGGGGGTTGGTTCTATGGGTTGTTGTTGTCTCGCTCAACAAATTCAAAAACTTCAAAATAAAGCGGCCAGAATCATACTTATTCGAATTATGACATCAGATCCAAAGATATTTTAAACAACATTGGCTGGAAAGACCTGACATAAAGACGCCACCATCAGCTAGCTACATTCATGTTTAAAACCATTAATGGCGTGGTCCCCCAATATATTTCTCAACTCTTTAGGTTACTTATGATAGTTGTATAATAGTAGTTTTATGATTGTAATTTAAAATAATTTTCTCACAGCTCCGGCTCTGGAAGAGCATCTTTTATATTGTGTCGATGGGACTCTGTGATGAAATAAAGAGGTATGTGCTGAAATCCTCAGTTTAGTCACAGCCTGATGATGTTTACAATTTATAACATAGTATAGATACTTTTCAAAATTCAGATTTGACTTAAATAACCTAAAAGTACGCAATTGACCACTACTACTTTGTTGTAAGTCACTCTTGTTTTTCTGAACTTGACTGACTTTGCCAAAAACTGACATAACAATCAAAAAGCGTTGACCTTACATGTTTAACAAGTGTACCTATATGATTAGGGGGTACACCAGAGGTTTGAGATGTTCCCAAGTCCACATAATTGTAGTAAGTAATTAGTTAAATGTTACACTCTTAAACATAGCTTCGCGGATCTACCGACAAGCTAAGAGTATCACTAAAATTAGAATCACTTAGGCGTAACCAATATTTCAAGACCATAGTTGAAATCTGTACAATCAGCGGTGCTTCGGCTACCGAACTCGCCATAAACTGCCAAGTTAGTTGCTTTACAGTGGACACCTAAAACTCGCTTGCAAACTTTCAGATGAAGTGTAAACAAATTTTGATTAAAATGATCAAAGCTAGATATTTTCTTCAAACAGTATGTACACTCCCCAAATTTCACAACCATATAATAACACAGGAACTAGTACGGCATTGAATATTTCACAGGTACGTTTTCTATAGTCATTTGAAAGACTATGATAAGCGCGTAGAGCTTTGTTGTCAGCAAAATGAAATGTAACTATGCCTAAGCAGATATATTCTATTACGCATTAATTTAATAGACCGATTTAGCTTGTACATTTGTTGTCCCAATTCAGATCATGTGACAGCTCTCCATAGGATTCAGTGCTTTGTTTTCCAATTATACAAATGTGTACATTTCCTCTTGGAATACAGAAAAAACAAGAAAACATCACTCAAGGGAAGTCAGGTGACCTGAATTGGGACAACAAACAAACAAGTTAAATCGGTCTATTGTCAAACATACAAGCTAAATCGGTCTATTGTCAAACAGACAAGTTAAATCGGTCTATTGTCAAACAGACAAGTTAAATCGGTCTATTGTTAAACATACAAGCTAAATCGGTCTATTGTTAAACAGACAAGCTAAATCGGTCTATTGTCAAACAGACAAGTTAAATCGGTCTATTGTTAAACATACAAGCTAAATCGGTCTATTGTCAAACATACAAGCTAAATCGGTCTATTGTCAAACATACAAGCTAAATCGGTCTATTGTCAAACATACAAGCTAAATCGGTCTATTGTCAAACATACAAGCTAAATCGGTCTATTGTCAAACAGACAAGCTAAATCGGTCTATTGTCAAACATACAAGCTAAATCGGTCTATTGTCAAACAGACAAGTTAAATCGGTCTATTGTCAAACAGACAAGTTAAATCGGTCTATTGTTAAACATACAAGCTAAATCGGTCTATTGTTAAACAGACAAGCTAAATCGGTCTATTGTCAAACAGACAAGTTAAATCGGTCTATTGTTAAACATACAAGCTAAATCGGTCTATTGTTAAACATACAAGCTAAATCGGTCTATTGTCAAACATACAAGCTAAATCGGTCTATTGTCAAACAGACAAGTTAAATCGGTCTATTGTCAAACAGACAAGTTAAATCGGTCTATTGTTAAACATACAAGCTAAATCGGTCTATTGTTAAACAGACAAGCTAAATCGGTCTATTGTCAAACAGACAAGTTAAATCGGTCTATTGTTAAACATACAAGCTAAATCGGTCTATTGTTAAACATACAAGCTAAATCGGTCTATTGTCAAACATACAAGCTAAATCGGTCTATTGTTAAACATACAAGCTAAATCGGTCTATTGTTAAACATACAAGCTAAATCGGTCTATTGTCAAACATACAAGCTAAATCGGTCTATTGTTAAACATACAAGCTAAATCGGTCTATTGTTAAACATACAAGCTAAATCGGTCTATTGTTAAACATACAAGCTAAATCGGTCTATTGTTAAACATACAAGCTAAATCGGTCTATTGTTAAACATACAAGCTAAATCGGTCTATTGTTAAACATACAAGCTAAATCGGTCTATTGTTAAACATACAAGCTAAATCGGTCTATTGTTAAACATACAAGCTAAATCGGTCTATTGTTAAACATACAAGCTAAATCGGTCTATTGTCAAACATACAAGCTAAATCGGTCTATTGTTAAACATACAAGCTAAATCGGTCTATTGTTAAACATACAAGCTAAATCGGTCTATTGTCAAACATACAAGCTAAATCGGTCTATTGTTAAACATACAAGCTAAATCGGTCTATTGTTAAACATACAAGCTAAATCGGTCTATTGTTAAACATACAAGCTAAATCGGTCTATTGTTAAACATACAAGCTAAATCGGTCTATTGTCAAACATACAAGTTAAATCGGTCTATTGTCAAACATACAAGCTAAATCGGTCTATTGTTAAACATACAAGCTAAATCGGTCTATTGTCAAACATACAAGCTAAATCGGTCTATTGTCAAACATACAAGCTAAATCGGTCTATTGTTAAACATACAAGTTAAATCGGTCTATTGTCAAACATACAAGTTAAATCGGTCTATTGTCAAACATACAAGTTAAATCGGTCTATTGTCAAACATACAAGTTAAATCGGTCTATTGTCAAACATACAAGTTAAATCGGTCTATTGTCAAACATACAAGCTAAATCGGTCTATTGTTAAACATACAAGCTAAATCGGTCTATTGTTAAACATACAAGCTAAATCGGTCTATTGTCAAACATACAAGCTAAATCGGTCTATTGTCAAACATACAAGCTAAATCGGTCTATTGTCAAACATACAAGCTAAATCGGTCTATTGTCAAACATACAAGCTAAATCGGTCTATTGTCAAACATACAAGCTAAATCGGTCTATTGTCAAACATACAAGCTAAATCGGTCTATTGTTAAACATACAAGCTAAATCGGTCTATTGTTAAACATACAAGCTAAATCGGTCTATTGTCAAACATACAAGCTAAATCGGTCTATTGTCAAACATACAAGCTAAATCGGTCTATTGTCAAACATACAAGCTAAATCGGTCTATTGTCAAACAGACAAGTTAAATCGGTCTATTGTCAAACAGACAAGCTAAATCGGTCTATTGTCAAACATACAAGCTAAATCGGTCTATTGTCAAACATACAAGCTAAATCGGTCTATTGTCAAACATACAAGCTAAATCGGTCTATTGTCAAACATACAAGCTAAATCGGTCTATTGTCAAACAGACAAGTTAAATCGGTCTATTGTCAAACATACAAGCTAAATCGGTCTATTGTCAAACATACAAGCTAAATCGGTCTATTGTCAAACATACAAGCTAAATCGGTCTATTGTCAAACATACAAGCTAAATCGGTCTATTGTCAAACATACAAGCTAAATCGGTCTATTGTCAAACAGACAAGTTAAATCGGTCTATTGTCAAACATACAAGCTAAATCGGTCTATTGTCAAACATACAAGCTAAATCGGTCTATTGTCAAACATACAAGCTAAATCGGTCTATTGTCAAACATACAAGCTAAATCGGTCTATTGTCAAACATACAAGCTAAATCGGTCTATTGTCAAACATACAAGCTAAATCGGTCTATTGTCAAACATACAAGCTAAATCGGTCTATTGTTAAACATACGTCAAGCTAAATCGGTCTATTGTTAGAGTGGATTTCGTTTGTGAAGGGGAGTAGGACATTTTTACCTTGCAGCAAAAAATATTTTGTCTATATGTAGTGCACAAATATATATATATATATATATTTTTGCAGTCTCCAAATTTACTAAGGAGAGATTTCTCACAAAACAGCATTAAGTAGTTCTCAAGGGTTCTCAGTCTTTATTTGAACAAGGAACTAAGAACTGGAAGCAGCTACGCCCGACGCCCAGCTGAGGACCGAGTTTCTAGGGGTCGGGGGCATGCTCTCCCGGAACATTTTGAATTTCAGGTTCTCGGATGCGCTTTCCTGCACTTTCTGCCACACAATTTTATGCATTGTAGATGCGATAATATGTGTGTACAGTTAGGTGTGTGACTTATAAATATGTGTATGAGTTTAAAGGGAACCTCGGCTGAAAAACAATGTTTATTCTCAAGTGTTCATTATGCCGGATGCCTATAAAGACTACTTTTGTGTTTGTCTCCAGTAAATTGTACACTAGATGTCATTTATGCACCGATTTGTCTGTCGATAAACCCATTTGAATTTCCTGCGAGCCGCCATCTTGAATCTCATGACATCTCAGTATTGCCCCTATTGTTACACAACAAAAGAGCTACTGATAATAGTGGCAATACTGTGACGTCATATAATCCAAGATGGCGGTGCACAGGAAATTCAAATGAGTTTAATCGACAGGAAAATCGGTGCATAAAGGACATCAAGTCGGTACAATTTACTGGAGACAAACACAAAACGAGAATAACACATGCATAACAATCACTCGAGAACAAACATTGTTTTTCTGCCGAAGTTCCTTTAAAATACACTCAGGGGACGGTAGAAGGTCGGAGCATTTGGATATGAAACCAAGGTATAATATTTGGCATGCTCCCCGAAAAAAAACAATTCTAGAAGCTTCAGAAATGTTATTTCTAGCATTTTGAGGGCATAACAGTGCCACCATGGTTTTGCGCGAAATATATTTTTGGACTAGCTGTGTGCATGAACGATTTTTCCTTGCGCAAATTATTTCTGGGCCACTTTTCTAATGGTCCGCCCCTAATTTGATTGGATCAGAAAATTAAAAAAAACAGGGAAACCACTTCAATGTGATGGCATGTCGTACAGTAACCGTGCCGTAAGTCATTGCTGTAACTTCTGTAACTTGCCCACTCATTTTGAAATCCGCTCAAGTAAACCAATAGAAGTCTTGTTTAGCCATGCACTTGATGTTTCGTGTTGATAAACATTACAACCATGATTTCAAAAGACCGCTTTGTGTCAGGAACCAATCGATCTCGGGTTGGAACATTAATGACAATGGATAACGTGCAGTAAGTATCGCTATTAGTAATACGTGGAATTCTAAGCGATCATAAAAAGGTATTACTTACCGCTGGTGACGATCTCTAAGTTGGCCTGAAGGATCGCATCAAACGATCCGGTGTTGGTGCCAACACTTGACTGAGCCGTTCCCCTGTCCAGGCTGTCCAGGCAGACCAGGCAGACCAGCACCAGGCTGGCGAGGAGGCCGCGGTGCATTATCTACATTAAGATACGATAATAGCGGACTTAAATTGTGAGACGGCAATGGAGAAAGGAGTAGAAGGAAAAAGAGGAAGACCGAGGAAGAGATGGATAGGTAACGTGAAGAGGGATATGAAGGAATTAAACGGCCTGCATGTTACTACTAAAAAGGATACAGTGAATCATTCGAGGTGTAGCCTGCGAAACAGGCCCTCAGTGTTATTTCAACGCAAAGGAAGTGATAAAATACTTTCGCCGCGCGAAAATGGAAAAATGAGACTAGCGAGAGAGGCTCGCTCCGCTCGCATCACAACGAACTCGCTTCGCTCGCAATACCTACTTTCTGGGATCTCTTCTCAAAGCGCCTGTTCTGCAGGCTACCCGAGGTGGAGTCGAGAGATTTCCGACCCCATATTTCAAAATTGGCCTGAACTGTTGTCTTAAATAGTTCATCGACTTGTTGAACCACGCCCCTCACCCATAGTTATTTTTATTAGTGTAACTCATAGTATATATTATTAGAATATCATCTTGTTAATATTTTTAATTTAGCTTATTTATTCATAATATTTATTATTCATTGTATTAATATAGTTGACTTTATAGCTTTTATCTATTTTAGTGTTGGCAGCTTTATATAGCACTCAGTAGAACCTACATTTGCATAGTTTTGTAACATATTTTAATATGTTTATTAGCCTGCGTCACATCCGGACTCTGGTATAGTCCGTCGTCTGCGAAGCAGCGACACAAACCGTGTTCTAGACCCCAGCAGCGTACCGTGATTTGAGTACACGTTCTGATTGGCTTTTAAAAATGCTCATTTCT
Source organism: Actinernus sp. WN-2022 (assembly GCA_030867875.1). Classification (NCBI taxonomy): domain Eukaryota; kingdom Metazoa; phylum Cnidaria; class Anthozoa; order Actiniaria; family Actinernidae; genus Actinernus; species Actinernus sp. WN-2022. The sequence continues at coordinate 106,291,413 of JAOWCC010000019.1, read as the reverse complement.
TACACGTCTTCTGACTTGCCATTCAACTGTCACCAGCCTGTACTCGCGCCAGAACACTCGTCTGGCAGGAAATCGTTAGTGGAAATATAGAGGCTAAACTTAAAAATATGGATGTAGAATCGGTTCAAATAGCTTCGTATATAATCTGTTCTTAGCTTTTATCAAGAAATAACAAATATTTTGGAAGAACTCATTTATTTTTAGGCTGAACTAGTGAGCTCGTGTAAAATGCCGACAAAAGCGAGTCGTTGCTTATTTAATTTGTACATTTACGCTGTAATTGGTCTAGACAAATGGGGAATGGAATGTCGTGCTGATGTAACCAGCTGTTGGAGCTATCGCATGGCGTGACGATCCTAGTCATTTCAAAATAGCCAGTCAGAAGGCGTGTGAGAAAAAGCATTTTTAAAAGCCAATCAGAACGCGTACCCAAATCACGGTACGCTGCTGGTGGTCTGGCTGGTGGTCTAGAACAAGCTTTCCGTCGCTGGTTCGCAGACGGACTTAACCGGGGTTCAGTTCGGATGCGACGCAGGCTACTAGTTTATCAGTCTGTGACTGTAAAGTGTTTAAACCCTCGTTAAATAAAGTTATTATTATTATTATTATCCTTATATAAAACGAGCTTATCACTGAAAACGAAACATACATAAACAGGAGCCATTATGGAAATGTACTGACATAAATGATAAATAAGGGTTATAATCCTCTTTCAATACATACTTCTACTCCCTTAATTCGGGCCTGAACTGAGAGAGAAAGGAGACTCTTTTCTGTTTTTTTCTTCTTGATTTCAGAACTTTCTTTCTCTTTTTTCTTTCGCGTTCTCCGGCTCGAATTGTGGCCGCAAAGAAGTCAGGTTATTCCTTTGAATGTCTTGATAATACACTGGGGTACGCACCACCTTATATGATGAATAACAGGCTGCTTCCGATTGACATGTTTAGTTTTTATGGGGTGACAACTTTGATTAGTTCGTCCGGTTTAAGGGAATGGGTAACCCTACACCCCATATAGTTAATCACAACGACAACGACGACAACAATAATAGTTCGCACTCTCCCCTTGCCCCCTCCCTACGCAAGCTATTATAGAGACGAAACATTGCAGATAAGCGAATAACATGTTCAAAATTAAAAATTGCTTCTCGTCCGTTTCATAAATCTGATCTGATGGTCTGAAGAGAAGCTTTAATTTAAGCCGGAAGTTGATGTGAGCAGAATTCTTTAAGGCGGGGTTCGTAACAAATAGGATTGGGTTTTTATTGTCTTTTCGGAAATTGGACAAAACCATCTGTGACTGGGGCAAATAATAAAGAGAGAGCAATATGTAACATGACTAAAGCCGGCCAATCCATCTAGCTTTCCACCTTTTCATTTAAATCTTTTCTTCGCTACAAGAAATAGCACCAGTGAGTTTGGTGTCATTGTCACACTAACTCAGTACGCTTCTGCACGGAACATTATATATGGCACTAAATCCTCTGATCTAACGGCTCACAACAGCTTGGCAGTAACTGCCTTTGCATGGAGATCAAATGCGCGCTCTTGATTATTAATCGAAATATCAAAACCAAATGAGGAAATTGTACGATATTTACTCTGCTGAGGTCAAGTACAAACTACCAAGATTTAACTATTGTTCAAGAGGAAAATTCATCCATGTCAGTGACCAATTAAGCCTCAAAACCATGCAGTAACATTAATCATAACTACCTTAGGCTTGTGGTGATTATTCTTCCAATAAATCAGTTCCCTTCGAGTTCAATCAGTTTGGACTGCAGTGTCTTCGCTTGTGGCCTGCAGTGTCGCTGGCAAGCAGGATCGAGTGCAATGCATACAACTGTTATTGAGATTAGAAACATTACCCAATAAAAATAAATACGATACCATCAGCTAGTTGGAAATCACGGCTAGCTAGCTGGAAACAATTCAGTGACGTATATCCGGTTTACGTGATGGTTTTACATGTTTCGCAATGTACATGTAGGTGCGTCACGATCGTATCACATTCAGGAGGGGTGGGGATGTTTCGTAACCTTTGTAATATATGCAGGCTCACGCTCTGTACGCTCGCACTTTTGCGAGTCATGCATGTGAGTGCGCTTTGGGCCATCCTGTACCGCTCGAAACGAGCCACAACATTGGCTTTCCCAACAATACAAAACACCCTAACCTTAAGAACGTGCAGTACGAAAACAATAGAGCTACAGTATAATGGTGCAATCAGAATACAGGTCTCGAGCGGTACAGGATTACTGGGCGCTTTAGATTACGATCTTCAGGTCGAATTATACGGATCGGAAGTCAAGGGTTCTGGTTTATTGTTATGTTGGCTGCATTAGGGTTGGGACCAAGCGCGAAAGCAAGGGAAAGGTATGTCTATGCGAGGACGGGGAGAGCGCCAAAAGAAAGGCCGCTCCGTACTCCTGTCAGTGTCAAATCTTGGCATTCTTTCTCACCTCACGTTTCTGAGCACAGGTTGCCCAAGCTCCTTAAATGTCGATTAATAGTTACTGGCATACAGTCGAATCTCAGACACCACAGCCACCGTGGGGACAAAATGTTGTGGCCGTTGTGGAGAGGTAGGGGTGTAATTTGGCACCACATGTTAATGTATTAATGTACTGTATTTCAAGCATAAATAACGTTGAAACAGATAATTAAGAAAACGTTTCACAAGGCGAACTATTTTGAATGCAAACAGTTCCGTTGAACAATACAACTACAAAGCGACTTGAATCACGAAAAACAAAATGAAAGTACAGTGTGGAATTTCAACAACTGTACAGTATTCCCGGACAGTATTCATTCGTTGAGTGGCCGTTGTGTAGAGGTGGCCGTTGCGGGGAGGTTTCAATAACAGTAAATGTATGGACTGGTGGCCGGGACAACATTTCGTGGCCGTTGCGTAGAGGTGCCGGTTGTTGTGGGGAGGTGGCCGTTAGTGGAGGTCCGATTTTAGCTCTGCACACTGTACGGCGGTCGGGATAAAAAATCACACGAATACATTGAAATTGCAACCACGCACAGCCCATGAAGAAAGTTTTGTCAATTTTTATTCAATATTAGCTTTGAAAATGCAAGACTAAAATATCACATATAAATGCTAGCCATGAAATATTGCAAAGCCAAGGCCAGATCCAAGGCCTTTATCTGGAGATGTGGAGATTTAAAGCCGCCGGGGCTAAACGTTATACATCATGGGCGGCAACATTGTCGGTCACAACAATGTTAGACTGGTTAGCACCCTATGTTGGATGACAATGGGCCAACATTTTTTTGCTGGGCCAAATGTTTGATCAAAGACAAACTTTCATCCGACAAAATATGTTGGTGCAACATCGTCCAACACATAAAGTAGTATTGACCCAGTCTAATATTGTTATTGGAGCTTATGCTGTACAACAATGTTGGGCTTATGTTCTACAACAATGTTGACCTTACGTTATACAACAACGTTGGGCTTGTGTCAGTTGTACAACAATGTTGGGCTTGTGTTGTACAACAATGTAAGGCTTATGTTATACGAGGGCCTGAATGGGGTTAACTGACTACTGACAAACGGCCTTAAAAATAACTGACAACTGACAAATGACAATTTTTTTACTGACAACTGACAACCAAAAAATAACTGACAACTGACAAATTTGGTTTTTGTGGGTCAAACATTGTAAATTTTCTCTAGTAATGATTAATTAGGGCTAACTGACAACTGACAAATGGCCAAAATTTTAACTGACAACTGACATGTAGACCCCCCCCCCCCCCCCCCCCATTGAGACCCTCTTATACAGAATGGTGGGCTTGTGTTGTACAACAATGTTAGGCTTATGTTATACAGAATGTTGAGCTTATGTTGTACAACAATGTTGGGCGATTAACTTCAAGATTCTTCTCATTACTTATAAGATCTTACATGGGCAATTACCCAAATACCTAATATCGCGTATTGAAGAATACTCTCCTTCACGGACCAGACCGACATTACGATCCTCTAACCGCTCTTTACTGATCACTCCATCTGTAGCCTGCAATGCAGGCGTTTTATTTGGGAAAGCCGTACGCGTTTTATTTGGGAAACCGAAATATATTTGGACGAGGGAAGAATGGCGCGAGGACAAAAAGGAAGCAGGGGGGAGGGGAGGAGAAGGGAAGGGAACTTTGTCCTCGCTCCATTTCTACTCGTATGAAATTCATTCGTGAGCGGAAAACGTCCACGAAAGCGGGGAAAACCACTAGAAACGCCTGCATTGCAGGCTACCCCATCTGTTAAATCCAGTACTTATGGGGATCGAGCCTTATTTTCCTTAGCACCTAAACTCTGGAACACTATTCATGAAGAAATATAATCAACTAAGACTGTACAGGCATTTAAGACCAAGTTAAAGACAGTTTTATTTTGGAAACATTTCTGTTAGCCGCCGTTTGTTTAATTTGTTTGTTTGTAAATTAGTTTGTAATTAATTTCGTAAATAGGTTTTCTATTTTTACTTTTTACCAATGTAAGGCGCATGCGCCATATAAGAATGTAAATTTAGCAAATTTCCTCTGGTTTTCCGTGGTGTGGACTCTTAGTTACCACGATTTACGTCATCACATGGTCAAAATTTGTTGTGGACTCACGAGGCGGAGCCAAGTGAGTCCACAACAAATTTCGACCATGTGATGACGTAAATCGTGGTAAATAAGAGTCCACACCACGGAAAACCAGAGGAAATTTGTTTTTTACAACAATATTAGAAAACGTACAAGTAAGTTTCGTTACAAAGCGTGACAGCTTTGAAAGAGCCAGCGTTGTCTATAACTTTCTTGCGTCAGCACCGTTGTCTGGACTCTCATTTACCACCGTACTTCAACCAATCAGATCGCGAGATTACCGGCAGTTGTGGTAAAAATAATTATTATTGTTTGGAAAAGCTATTTCACAATTTTAGACAAAATTCTATTTTAGGAGAAACATTTAATAGATTAATTATAACAAGTTCTAGTTTAGCTCACGCTCAGCCCGTCCATATTTGAGTTACTTTCATTAAAACTTTATTTTGTTAAATTGGTTTGGAACACGAGCCTGTTTTTACTAAGGTCACTCAGTTTAGTTAATCTATTTATATATGTTTTTCCTAAAATAGATTTTTGTCTAAAATTGTGAAATAGCTTTTCCTAACATTATTATTATATTATGTTATACAACAATGTTCGATTTGAAAATTGTCAGCTTTCGCCGGTTTCATAGGGGAAGCGTCACATATTGATTTTCCCACGAGAAACGTCCAGCGAAGTTTCTTTTTCTAGTGCCTGCAATCTGATTGGCTCACAATCTCACAATCTATTCTGTGAAAAATCTAAACAATGGCCACCAAGTCGTCAAAGTCTTCTTCAAGTCTCAGTTTAAGATTGAACAACTAGTTCGTTTCTACTACATTCGATCGAACAATGGCACCAAGTACACAGTCTAGATTGGGGTAGACAAAAATACAGTAAATGTATGAATATGTCTATTCCAACCTCGACTTGGTGCCATTGTTCGTGGGCATTGGAGCGGAATGCGGGAAAGGTATACAGGTCTATTAGACTACTCGCTCTCAGTTTCTATAGCTGATAGCCAGTGTTATTCGACAACTCTCAGTCGATAGAAACTGCCAGCTTATAGTCTATTTGTTAATCATCACTGACTGCCAAAACCTGTGACGTCACACCTACTGTGAATTAGGACAGACCCTGTGCTAGTCAATTGCATAACAAATCATTCAGCCAATGAGAAACTGTGAATTAGGACAGACCCTGTGCTAGTCAATTGCATAACAAATCATTCAGCCAATGAGAAACTGTGAGTTAGGACAGACCCTGTGCTAGTCAATCGCATAACAAATCATTCAGCCAATGAGAAACTGTGAATTAGGACAGACCCTGTGCTAGTCAATCGCATAACAAATCATTCAGCCAATGAGAAACTGTGAGTTAGGACAGACCCTGTGCTAGTCAATTGCATAACAAATCATTCAGCCAATGAGAAACTGTGATTTAGGACAGACCCTGTGCTAGTCAATTGCATAACAAATCATTCAGCCAATGAGAAACTGTGAGTTAGGACAGACCCTGTGCTAGTCAATTGCATAACAAATCATTCAGCCAATGAGAAACTGTGAATTAGGACAGACCCTGAGCTAGTCAATTGCATAACAAATCATTCAGCCAATGAGAAACTGTGAATTAGGACAGACCCTGTGCTAGTCAATCGCATAACAAATCATTCAGCCAATGAGAAACTGTGAATTAGGACAGACCCTGTGCTAGTCAATTGCATAACAAATCATTCAGCCAATGAGAAACTGTGAATTAGGACAGACCCTGAGCTAGTCAATTGCATAACAAATCATTCAGCCAATGAGAAACTGTGAATTAGGACAGACCCTGTGCTAGTCAATTGCATAACAAATCATTCAGCCAATGAGAAACTGTGAATTAGGACAGACCCTGAGCTAGTCAATTGCATAACAAATCATTCAGCCAATGAGAAACTGTGAATTAGGACAGACCCTGAGCTAGTCAATTGCATAACAAATCATTCAGCCAATGAGAAACTGTGAATTAGGACAGACCCTGTGCTAGTCAATTGCATAACAAATCATTCAGCCAATGAGAAACTGTGAATTAGGACAGACCCTGTGCTAGTCAATCGCATAACAAATCATTCAGCCAATGAGAAACTGTGAGTTAGGACAGACCCTGTGCTAGTCAATTGCATAACAAATCATTCAGCCAATGAGAAACTGTGAGTTAGGACAGACCCTGTGCTAGTCAATTGCATAACAAATCATTCAGCCAATGAGAAACTGTGAATTAGGACAGACCCTGTGCTAGTCAATCGCATAACAAATCATTCAGCCAATGAGAAACAGTGTGTTAGGACAGACCCTGTGCTAGTCAATTGCATAACAAATCATTCAGCCAATGAGAAACTGTGAATTAGGACAGACCCTGTGCTAGTCAATTGCATAACAAATCATTCAGCCAATGAGAAACAGTGTGTTAGGACAGACCCTGTGCTAGTCAATTGCATAACAAATCATTCAGCCAATGAGAAACTGTGAGTTAGGACAGACCCTGTGCTAGTCAATTGCATAACAAATCATTCAGCCAATGAGAAACTGTGATTTAGGACAGACCCTGTGCTAGTCAATTGCATAACAAATCATTAAGCCAATGAGAAACTGTGAGTTAGGACAGACCCTGTGCTAGTCAATCGCATAACAAATCATTCAGCCAATGAGAAACTGTGAATTAGGACAGACCCTGTGCTAGTCAATCGCATAACAAATCATTCAGCCAATGAGAAACTGTGAGTTAGGACAGACCCTGTGCTAGTCAATTGCATAACAAATCATTCAGCCAATGAGAAACTGTGATTTAGGACAGACCCTGTGCTAGTCAATTGCATAACAAATCATTAAGCCAATGAGAAACTGTGAGTTAGGACAGACCCTGTGCTAGTCAATTGCATAACAAATCATTCAGCCAATGAGAAACTGTGAATTAGGACAGACCCTGTGCTAGTCAATTGCATAACAAATCATTCAGCCAATGAGAAACGAGATCGTGACTTAAAGTGGATATGAAAGCCCTTTCGAACTGATTAAGGATAGCATTTTCCGTATGTCAATAACTCATCTCGTTGCAGATATATTGTTTTGTTTTTTGGCAAATATGCGAAGGAGATGATTATGACATCAGTTGAGTATCACCGTGGCAACAGCATAACCTGCATGATGATGTGTGTTTTCCTTATTTCCACACATGTGCAAAGTTCAATTATTTTTACCAGTTATTTGCAGAGATATTCTTCGTTTTGTGTTTGTCTCTAGGAGTAGTATAGTCGGAGTTAAAATGATACCCGTTTTTTGTTGCACAAGGAAGTCAAAAAGTGAATTCGGAAATCCACTTTTTGACTTCCTTGTGCAACAAAAAACGGGTATCAGTTTTAACTCCGACTATACTACTAGGGTACTAAGGGTCATCCAAATTGTCACTAGACATTCTTGCACCTAAAAATCCAAACTTAAGTAACTGTTAGAGATATCCTAACATATAGTTATACCGAAGAGAGAATGGCGAGTTCAAAGCTTTTCAACGTAGGCGATGTGGTCGAAGCATTCGAAAGGGCTAAAGAAGATGGGCAATCCCATGGATCCGTCATATCGTTCGACTGGACCCATCCTAGGAACGGACCGAACGGATGCAAGTACGTTTCCGTATTCTTCGACATTGGCGATGGACCTCATCCGGCGGTCTTTCGGTTCGAAGGGGAAAAGCACGTGGGACGGATAGCACCATACAACGAAGAAGACGTAGGCAAAAAACGCGATCGACATCCTTGCCTACAATTTCAGAAGTGGAACGACTTTGTACATACGGAGGACGATGGAATCACGATTAAGAAAAATGACAATGGAGAATTGGATCTTCCTTCCGACGACAAGCTAAGTCCTACTTTCAAACTAGTCGAACACCTAGATTGGGCTTTCGATTGCGAAGTAAGTAAACTCATCGAAGACAAAAAGATCTGCATGCGCAATCCACGTAAACGCAGTCCACCTGGAAAGGACGACGCCATTATCGTCCCTAATACTAGGATAGCTCCAATGATTCAAAGGTTTATTTCTATGAATTCTACTGTTAATGCTGGAGGTCGACTAGCTAATCCTATAATGAGGATGAGAGCGAAATGCGACTACAAGACTGGAACACCTAACGGTCAATTCTTTGACAAAAGTAAGTCGTACTCCGATGGGGACAACACTACGTACGAACCTCTCGTCGATGAGAACTCTAGTGGTCTTAACATCGACAACATAAGCAAACTCATCTTACCAGGTTCTATTCACGATGGTATTTGCAACGCCTCAAGTATTTGTGCAAGTAGTATGGGACTTTCATACCCACTAGATGTTGAGATCGACATAGTACGACAACCATCGAAGAAGAATAGATACGACCAACGAGACGTTTATGCCGCCAATACTAAGCATAGTGCCAGTGTGGACGCAGCCGCAGAAGATGAGTGAACCGAACGCACGTAGGTAATGGAGGGCAAAAAAAAAAAAAAAAAAAAAAATGAAGAAAAGTCGTTGCATGACCCTTCTTCATTTCTTTTTCTTTTTTTTCCTTTTCTATGTCCAAATTGTCACTAGACATTCTCACACCTAAGAATCCAAAACTTGATAACCTATTAGAGATATGATTACTATACTGCATATCGATCTCTTCCACTATGGATTATATATCGTGCCTCCCTCTAGAAATCTTGACTAAGATCGTAGAGCATGCAGGTCCTACGTCATTCGCAAGCATCGCAAGGACATCGAAACGCCTAAACGGTGCCGCATCTCTCGCGCGCTACAAAGACGTAGACCAAGAGTTCCGTAGACAAGTACTATGTCTTGGTTTGAGGCCTACTCGTAATGATGCCGATCGAGACGAATTGGCTAGGACTTTCGGTATTTCCGCAAGCCACATCGACGATAGCCTTCCTCTTATCTACGCCAGCGAACATGGTAATCTTAATATTGTTAAGTGGCTCACCAAGCACTTACGTTTCGATAAAATGGATAGATACACCAATCATACTCTATGCGCTGCCTTAACGTATGGTCATCTTGGTATCGCTAAGTGGCTCACTAAGCACTTCCAGTTCACCAAAGAGGGTAAAGCCGTCACGTTTGCTATACTAGATGCCAGTATGAATGGTCATCTTAATATCATCAAGTGGCTCATTCGACATTTTCAGATAACCATAGAGTATGAATACGTTCATCATGCTCTACTATGCGCCTGTAGCAATGGTCATCTTAATACCGCTAAATGGCTCGTTAAGTGGCTCATTAAGAACTCCCATCTCACCATAGAGGACGAAAATGCCCTACTAGATTACTATGTGAATGCTTATGATGCCATATAGGAAGAAGAAGAATCCGATTGAATTTAACTGCACCTAAAAAGTCCAAACTTGAGTAACTGTTAGAGGAGTGATTAGTATGCTGTATATCACCACCAAATGGTATTAGTATATATTCTTTATTCCACGATACTAGCTTACGTTGTCATCTTAGTACGCATTAACACCATACAGATCGAACATGTCGAAGAAGAACTCGAACGTAGACGCCGCAGTAACTTGTGATTGGTTGATGCGAGGAAAGGGTACGAAATGCCCAAAGAAGACTTCGAAGACATCGAAGTTCTGTGCCCAGCACAACTGCCAAATCTCAAAAGGCTGTGCCCCATTCGTGCCATGCTCGAAGTGCGGTAAAGGATGTCGTACTAGTTACGGGCTTTGCTCAGGATGCGACCGTCTCGCCATCAAGAAGTGTTCCCATATAAGACGCACTAAGAAGTCCAGCAAGACGCTAGAGGAAACTCCACAGCCAAGAAAGGAGGAACTTGCAGAGCCAAACGTGGTGGAACCGGAGGAAGAGCCAAACGTGGTGGAACCGGAGGAAGAGCCAAACGTGGATCCAAATGAGACAGCGAAGACCGACTACTTCCGTGAGTTCGATACGTTTGCAGATTCAACCGTGGTGGAAGCGGAGGAAGGTTTCGACGAGGCTCTCACCCGTGCGTTCGACAGGAATGCTTCGATGAGGCTCTTAGCCATGCGTCCGACGGTAGCATTGACCGCGGAACCAAGAGTGCTGGAACCAGAGGAAGGTCTCGGAGAGTCTCTCAGCCATGCTTTCGACGAGGTGTTGGCTGCCTTGAGGAGCGAGAAGGACGATTAGGAATAGCCACGAAAAAAAAAAAGAATGAAGAAAGTCGTTGCGTGACCCTCTTCATTCTTTTTTTTCCTTTTTTTTTCTTTCTTTCTATTAAACGGATGACATCTACAGAGTATCATGGACGAGCTCATCAGATTGTTTGGTCCTGGGACTTGTAGAAGCCTGCATATCAAACCACAATTGCATATTAACACCAGTGAAACATGTTCTGATTGTCTCTGCCCCTTGGAAATACAAGGAACGGAATTCGTGTGTCCCACATGTGGTCTAGTTTCCGAGGTCGAACCATGTGAAGAAACGAAGATCGATGTTGCTACTACTCGATTGCGTATAGTAGGTCCGGACGGATTTCAGTATCAAAGTGATCTAGACCGCGCAAAACCAAAGCAAAGCGATAACACGAACCTGCAACGACGAACGCTCCTACGAGAACTACAATCGTACAACACTATTTACAAACAAAGTTATGACCTATCGTTCCCTATGAACACGTTAGGAATCGTAGCCGACGCATTTATCCAAGTAATGAAAGTTTGTCTCAAGCGTAGCGATGTTAAGAAAAATATTTTAGCTGCTCTACTCTACCATGCATGCATACAATGTGGGTTCGTCCGATCTAGAGGCGAGGTTGCTCGCTTCATGCAACTAAACGACAGAAGCATCTGTAGCGGAGAGGTCTTTATACGTTCTCTGTATAACGACGATAAGATTGATGTAGACTTGGATGTCGAGCACGTAGTTCCTCACATTGCAACGACTTTCCTTAAACTCGATCCTCAAGGAGTACCTATGGACGTTCAACAAATAGTCCATGAGGTTGTTACTACAGCGATAGAAAACAATATAGGCCCCAGATCAATACTTAAGACGAAAGTCGTTGGAGCAAGTTACGAGGTGCTACGTCGTTTAGGATCGTCTATGTCTCTTAACGATGTCGTTAAACGATGTGACGTATTTGGAAGTGCGGTCGAGCGTTTTGTCAAGGAGTTGTTTTCTTACCATTCCTACTTTGAGCCAATCTACACTAGACATGGGCTAACTAGCAGTAGGATTTAGCGAAGTGAAAGTGAGAACCACGTTCGTTCCTTTCATAGGAAATGTCGATTCTTACCCTACTAGGCTGCCAAGTTTTTCTCGCATTTCCTTTTGCACTTCTTGCTTGAGTTCGGCTCGAACCTGATCCGGACTTTTTTCACCCATGGAAGTCTCACGACGAATTTCAGACCTCATGATCTCATACTTATTCGCTTCGTTCAGGATGAGACTGTATTCGGAGTCGGATACGTTTTCATCGCGTAAGGCCTTCGATACTAGATCGCGAATCGTATTGATTTTCGCCTTTGCCAACATAGTTGTCCTTTCATGCTTAGAAACCTTCATTCCTAACTTCTTAGCTCCAATGGTCGTAGATGCTGAAATTAATCCACATAGCCCACCAATAACTCCAAGTGGTAGACCAATCACTATTCCAACCCCAGTCAACGCTGCGCCCAATCCAGATCCAGATAAGATCACAGACAGACCTCCAGTTACCACTGCGATACCATGAACTATTCCTTGAGAACGTGCATATTTCTTGCGCACACCTTCGTAGTGCCTTTCTTGAACTTCTATGTCCGAAAGCGTGTCTCGGATCGTTTGCAGTCTAAAGTTCTTTCCAGTGTCACTAGCAATCTGTGGATAGATACTTGGTGCTGAGGGAAACGGTTGAATCGAGTCGCCTTCCATTGTACGTTATACATATAACTTACTCAAGCTTCAACACGTACAGTATGGGTCGACCCTGGAAGTCTATCAGATTGCCTTTCTCATCGAGAATTGTCAGACGAAGACTGCTTTGTATCGTACCTAGAGCTTTGACAGCTAGAGGTTGTAGTGAGGCATACGTCGTTTTCACAAATCTATCGCCTCGGATATGTATTCTACTTAGGACTTTAGATTGCTTTCCATCTTGAATCGAGAATCTGGAATCCACCACGTCGCAGCAGATATACGCTATGTCGATTTCATCTTGGATGGACACTTCGTGCACACCTACTTTTAGTCGCGTAGCAATCCCATCTTTATTAATACCCATCAGTTTGCAGAGGTTTCCACTAAGTAGGATCGATTGCTTGACTTCTAGGTTCCAAGCCCTCCTATGATGGGGTTTCTCGATTTTTATGATGTCAGCACCAACTGCAGGCGCAAAGAATTGTCGAAGGCTCGCCATAGTGTGGTTTCCCTTAGGAACGTCGTACGGAAACCCTATACCTTCGGTAGACCACCAGAAGGTAGCATTCTCTGCTAGGTTCCACCAACTATTCTCAATAGTGACCTCGACTAGTGAAACGTTCTGTATGAGAATAGGGTTGTCGAAGTAGACAGTATGGTCGGCCAATGTTGTGGTGATATATAAGAGAACCATCTTATATGTTGAAGGTATAACTATACATACGTATAGCTTCAACATGACAGATGCATGGCAACAGTTCAAGTACCTATTTCCTAATGCCGTACTTAGTTGGTTCGAATCTACTTCCGATAATGTTAATTTCATTGATCGGGGAATGTCTCATCGCGTGTTCACGGAGGAAGGTCCTCCTACTAAGACGGGAGGTGGTAAATTGATGGGGTGGCTTGGTCGCACTGGTAAGGCTCTAGATGTAGCACTTGGTGGTAAGTCAGTTTACGAGAGCGTACTATTCGCGCGGGAACACGAAGGTCTTTCCAAACGCGATTGGATAGAAGAAAACGATAAGATCGCAACGTTGAATGCAGATCTATTAGCGAAGTTCGAGAAACGATACCCACATACGGATCTTCACAAGTTCTATGCCTCTACGGAAGTGAACGGTCCAGGCAAATATTCGACGAGTATTTGGTTTCGAGATGGAGATTCTAGCTATGTCGTTTACGGCGATGATGTCTCAAAGTTATCTGCAGTCACTCAAAGACGCATCGATGACGCATTGCAGGGAATGGTTGATGGTTTCCCATCTACGTTGACCCTAGATAAGAGTGCGAAATATCCTATTCGAGCAGTTCCTTTTACCGAACCGGCAGAAGATATCGATCTCACCAAGTTATGGATATACGTCACACCTACGAAGAAGTTCGAAGCAGGCGTTCCAAATATATTCAAGGAGATCGTTGTAAAGCATACGGCAGCAAAGGAGTCTCGTAGATGGTTATCAGGTCCGGATTTCAAGTACTGGCCTCAACAATTGAATTTCGCAACGTGGTGTGCAACTTCCGGATGTGGAGTATCGTTGTTCGACCCTACTTTCAAAACATATCCACCAGTCGTTCAGGGGTTCCTACGATTCCATGTTTATTTCACGATACGAAGAATTCTACACGAACTTGGAGCTCCTCTACCTGGTAACCGTGCTTTCAAGCAACTCGACAATCTCTATAGCAAATCAGTCCTTGAGAAATTGTGCATCGAATTCGGTATATCTCGAACGCCAGACTTTCGGTGGGATGGCTTAGGAGACGTCTACGTAAACTCTCATGGAAGAATGGTGAACTATACGGAGAAGTACGCACATAATACTTCGTACTCTGCGAAGTGGCCTGGTGGTGACTTTAAGTTTCCTGAGGAGAGTCGTACGGACTATCAGTTTCCTTTATCGTACATTAGCAATAACAACGGTAAACAATACAATTGGTTTACGCCACCAATCGGTAGAGGTTTGACGAATGCTGGATTGGGTAGATTGAATCGATCTGTCGAAGCTTTTGGATATTGTATTCTAGGCGCTCAAAACGATCTTAACGAATCCATCGTAGATAGTTTCAACGTCAAAGAAAAGTTTAAGAGCTTAGTCGAAGGCGCTATTCTCGAAAACGATTTAGTGGTGAGCTACAAAAACTATCCTACTGCTGTAACGACGACACATAAGAGGCTCGATCTAGCAATAGCTATAGGTGTGCGATTATTGCCAAGCAATCTAGTGTACTATCTTGGTAAGAAAGATGGCTATAGGAATCCAACCCCGAAAGCCACGAAAGATATGATGCTAGGCACTAACGACATCAATGCAGAAGTCAAAGGACGCCCGCTTCCTATGGAAGGCCCACCAGATAAGAAATTGGTGCCGCCTCTCGAGACGCACGAGAAACGAGTTCCTGTACCAAAGGCTATCCCACAACATGAGATCAATCTAGCGGTGACATCCATTGCCGCAGCTGGAATTGCATGGACGTTGTTTCGTTAACGTCGTTTGTATTGCTCCACTACGAAGACCACTGCTGCTACGATTAACAACCAAATGTTGTTTGCTAAGACTCCAACAACGTCAGCAGCCATACTGAATATGAAACTCGCAATTGGCCCAATCATCTTAGGTAGAATCTCCTCTAACTTTTTACCTATTGCTTTTAAGGCTTTGGCAGTTGTTTTAGCGACTGCTTTGGCAGCATCTCCAACTCCCGGTACTATCGAGGGAACTGCCTTCGTCAGATTGGAAACTATTACGCCGATCACAGTACTTACCGCAGCTACCACGCTAATTATACTGACTCCATACTTCTTGAAGATGGTTCTTATACGATCCCTAAGTGGCATACGTTCTACCATAGCTTCTTCTATTTGTTCTAGGACTGCTCGCTCCTCCTGAGCGGTCCTTATTTCGTTAGTAGCATTCTCTTTCTGAGTTTCAGTAGACGTAGGGTCTTTGAGTATTTCTTCATTCCGTTCGATCCTCTCACTCAATTGATCTTCAGCTACTATGACTTGCTCTACCATTTCTACCCTCGGAGGTCCTAGGACTTCTTTGAGACCTTTTCCAATCCTCACATATAACTCGCCCTTCGTGGTGGTCAAGGGGATAGGTTTATTTTTGCTTCCATACTCGTGGATAGCGACTCTACCGTCAGACATGGTTGCCATCTCGAGATGGCCACCTCGAATTCCCACATCTGGATATCGTTCCCAGACGGCCTCGAACATCTCCTGTTTCACAGCGTCTGATAAGCCTTGTTCGAAGACCACGTTTCTAGCGCTGAATTTAGGAGGTTTCTCATCTTCCAGATTTTTCATGATTCTTTGATGTCTAGAAGCGTTCGATTCCGGATCCGTGATCGAATCTATGTAATCATTCATAGAAAACGAGGTTTCCTGATCCTTCGGTCTAGCACCTTCTAGGGTGTAGTTGCGTCTGGTTTTCATTGGGACCATTTCTCCTGACTCTTCTGTAAACGTCATCGCTTTCCACTCCTCCACATCGATAGCATCGTCATCATCGTAATCCTTTCCTCTTTCAGCTTCATCAGTTCTTTCCTCATACCTCCCATCAAAGGCCATGTTAGACATAACTATATATATACGTATATTCAACATGATCTCATCAAAGTTGGATCCCACACAAGCAAGAAGAGAGTCTCATGCACTCAAGGCTCCGCGAGACTTGTATAGGAAAACTTTCACTCGATCATCTGCCAATCCAGGTGAGACTCTATACGTAGAAGTCCCAAAGCTAGCAGAAGGTGTAGTACTAGTACCTGGTAGCTTAGCGCTATTGGTCGACATCGTACTATCTGGTGGACATGCGAATAACAGAGTCGTTTCGAACGTTGGACGCTGCTTGGTCATACGTAGAATCTGTAGGATGGGAGCTGAAACAGTAGAAGACCTTGTCAGGCCAGACCTCCTACAAACGTACTCCGATGTATACCTATCTACGCAGGAGAGAGAGTCGAGAGTACAACAAGGCATTCAATCAGAGAATGTAAACAAGCTACGATCGAAAGCTGGTGACGCAAGTACTTCGTCTGCTGCAGACAACGCGCTCCTAGCTGCATGTGGTTCCAAATATAGGATTCCATTAGATGTCGACATTCTGACACAACATGGAGTTCTATATCCATACATCCTAGAAAATACCATTACGTTCGAGCTGACTCTAGCTCCTGCCAACGAGGTCGTAATTGGATCGGATACGACGAAGATAGGTACGTACCAACTTACCAACATCCAACTAGAATACGAAGCAATCAGGGACGGAACGCTGGCTAGTAGTGCACTTCACAAATACGAAATAGGTACTGCATTCCTATACAACTACGCTGTTCACTTCAAGACAGTAGATATTGCTAAAACATCCGATACTTTGATATCTCAAAACGTTAATGTTCCACGACGATCCTTTGCTGGACTACTTCTACTATTCATAGATCCACCTACCATTGGCACGCGAGATAGCGAATCATTCTCGAATCCAGATATTTTGAAGGTAGAAGTAGATGTCAACGGGATTCCCAACAAACTCTTTCCAAGCGGCATGCTTCCCCTAGATTTCTGGGAGGCTGCAAAAGGCTGGTTTGGTACACCCAATACTTCCATGACTCCAAAGAAGTTCTTTGAAAATAGATTCGCTATCCTAATCGATTGTCGCACAGCGAAAGATTCCACCGTTCATGGTGATGGCTTGACACAAACCGGCAGTGGAAAGGACATCGACATTCGCATACATAGAACTGCGAAGGGAAGTGGAAATGTGAAAATGCACATCTATGTCCTTGCGGATGCTCAGGTCACGATATTGAACAGATCTCTGCAGAGTATATTATACTGATGGATTCTCTCGTAGAGCACGTACCGTTCAACGCACTCATAGTCGGTCCAACGAATTGTGGGAAGACTGCGTTCCTCATAGAACAACTTCGTGGATCATTTCGTGGTAAGTTCGATTACATAGTACTGATTTGTCCTACGTATGCCCACAACAAAACTTATCGTGGATTTGCAAATCGAGATCCTCGTTTCTTCGTCATGTCACCACCGCAGGATGCCATCGATGCTACTTTGAGTATTTGCGCAACATTTTGGTCAGGTACCAATACTCTATTGATTCTCGATGATTGCGCCGCATCGAAGGACGTCAAGAAACGAACTGACAAGCTAGTGGACTTAGCCTTTTCTGCACGACATATAGGGCTTTCCGTTTGGGTGCTGTCCCAACAACTAACGAGCATATGTAAACCCTTCCGTGAGAACGTAGCTATCGTAGTAGCATTCCATACAGCATCGGCCGTAGATGGCAAAAGGATATTTGAGGATTATGGAGGCTCGCAAGAATGCAAAGAGTTACGAACGATACTTGGATCCCATAAGTTCGCTCGCATGTGCTTCTGTCTCCGCCATCCTTTCGAGGTAGTGTTAGAGCTCCCAGCACCTACAACATATTATCATGGATAAAGAAATACTCGAGATATTCGGTGAGGATGTAACAGGCCCACCACCAACCAACCTAGACGTCGTGTCAGACAATCGCGAATCACTTTCGATCTTAGCTGCAACAGGCGTAACGAAAGAATACCTAGTTAAGAACTTTTCCCTAGGAGACATCTCTAGACTTCCTGAGAAAGAAGTAGACAAGTTGTATAGGAGGTATCAGGCCGTTCTAGCTCAGCAAGTAACGAAAGGCTTAGTCGACGGCGTGACGCGTCTAGCTACCCGTCTAGTTGCCTACCTAGTACCAATAGATTCTCAAGAAGCCCTAATCAAGGACCTACAAGAAGACCCTCTAGTCCGCAATGAGATCAGTGCTGCGACTGGCCTACTATCGCTCAAAGCAGGTCGCCTTGTAGCTCTAGCTAGCGTCCTATTTCACATATCTGGCCACGTAGTCATTCCTGGTACAACTGTTGAACCTTCACATATACCTACTATATCGAAGCAAGATGGAAGGACAGACGGATCAGATAACTGCGAATCCTCCGACGACTGCACCAACTAAGGTAAAAAACCCAAAGCGCGTTGCAGCAGGAAAATTAGCTTGGGAGAAGGTCACTGCCCGTGCAAAAGAAGCTCAAAGGATGGAGATAGAACGTGAAAATGAACCGTCCAAAGAAACTGACGTAGAGAAAGGTCGGTTCGAAAACCTGACTATCCTCGCAGTCATCGGTACTGGCGCTACATTGTTTGGCACGTACTTTGCGTACAAGAAGTATGTAGATGGCAACACGCGAGCTGCCGCCGTTAGCACGACACGACCTGCAGCTCCGGCAAAGCTTACGATACTAGACATGGAGTAACTCTTAGAGACTAGAGACCATACTTATATATGTCGAGATGGATAAAGAATTTATGAAGACGGCAACCGATGCAGCCATAATTGTTGGACTTGCTTCTGGTATTGGGTGGATCGTAAAGAAGACTATCAAGGAATCTATGCTTAGCGATCCTTCTTCTTCCCTAGTAAATTTCGCAAAGTGGAACGCCGTGATACTTGGTAGCTTATACGCGAAACAATATCTTGAGAAACAAAAGATCATACCATAATGGCAGCAGCAATTGCTATGACAGTTTTCGGCGCTGTTTTGAATGCGACGGCATTTACTGGTGGTGGCATACTAGCTAGAATGATTGGAAAGGGTGATACAGATACGGAACGAGAGAGACACGATAGGGCCATCGAAAGACAAGAATTTGAAATGACAGCGTATAGAACCGAACGTCAAAGATTATACGACTTTGCACAAAATCAGGAAGGTCTTGAACGCGACGCATACAACGTTCAAAGAGATACCAACAAAGCCTTCGTGCAATCCGATAAGTTACGTAAGGCGCTAGAACGGCTCGAAGGAATGAAAGAACCCCGCTTATCTGACTACTACCGACCCTCAAACGATCAGAAGACTGGTGAGTTGCTCTACGTTGGTGGTGGAATGCTAGGCGCTGGATACGCTATTAGTAGATGGTTATAGAAACGTACTAGGTACTACTACTAAGCTACTACTAAGCTACTAAGCTACTACTAAGCTACTACTAAGCTACTACTAAGCTACTACTAGGTTACTACTAAGCTACTACTAAGCTACTACTAAGCTACTACTAAGCTACTACTAAGCTACTACTAAGCTACTACTAAGCTACTACTAGCTACTACTAAGTTACTACTAAGCTACTACTAAGTTACTACTAAGCTACTACTAAGTTACTACTAAGCTACTACTAAGTTACTACTAAGCTACTACTAAGTTACTACTTAAGTCACTACTAAAAAATACGGGGAAAAAAAAAAAAAAAAAAAAAAGGGAAAAAAGAAAGGAATGAGGCCTGGTTCTTATTCTTTTTTTTTTTTTTTTTCATCTGTTGAAGGTTAGAATGTATAGATGTATGATGGATTCTAAACTTGCGAATATCTTCTATGGTCCTATGGGCTATTGGAAAGGTCACTCTGCAATTGGCAATCTATCGGTAGCAGCGAAAGCATCAGAAGACGTAGCTAGGAGTTGGTTGGAAAAGCAATCTATGTGGCAAATATATCTACCACCACCAAAACACATTCCACGACCGCATTGGACTGTATCGAAACCAAATGAAGTCCACCAAGCTGATTTGATATTCTTACCACACGATCGACCTGGACGTGGGCGAAAGCTATATAAGTATGCTTTAGTCGTAATCGACGTAGCTTCTCGATACAAAGAAGCCGAACCTTTAGCGTCTAAAGATAGTGGTGAAGTTGCTGCGGCATTCGAACGAATCTACAAACGTAGTCCACTCGAATGGCCAAAGACGTTGCAAGTAGATCCTGGTAGAGAATTCATGGGACGTATGTCTGAAACGCTAGAACTACATGGTACGAAAGTTCAACGAGGTGAGGCTGGTAATCATAGAGCGCAAGGCTTCGTCGAACGAGCAAATAGAACTCTAGCTGAGAGATTGTTTGGGTACCAATATGCACAAGAGATGGTGCTTACTTCGGAAGGATCGGATGTGCGTAGTAGAGAGTGGGTAGTTAGTTTACCAATGGTTATCAAAGCCATGAACAGTGAGGTGACTCGACTTACAGGAAAGGAGCCTTCGAATTCTGTAGTGACGCAGCAAGTAGATCTGAAGACTCCTACGTATTCGCGCACTGTTGGATTGAGAGAAGAGCGCCTACCATTCGACGTTCTAGTTCGATATCTCTATGCACCAGGAGAATTAGAAGGGGGTGAAAAACGTAGAGCTACTGATCCTGTGTGGAGTTTGCAGATATACACCATTTCGCGAAGTGTAGTATCTTCGGGACAGCCTGTGCTGTACTACCTTGCGAAGCGAGAAGGGGAGAAGGACGCACCCAAACGTGGATTCGTTCGTGAAGAGCTACATGTTGTTCCTAGGGATACAGAACTACCACCAAAAGGATATCTGTTTGTACCCAGACGCTAGACAGCGTACTCTATTGGCTCGGTGTGGATTCCATCGGGAAGAACGCATCTTTTGTCGTAGTAAGCCGATAGCCCAAGCTTCTGTTGTTCGTAGGTTGCCATACCTTCTGGCAATAGTCGGAAGCCTCGGTTCTTCGCCATGTCGATACTACCCTGGAGGGCTGCTTCGAATCGATCCCACGAAATGTCGTTGTGCCGTCTAGACATACCTTTGGCGGAATACTTCTTGCTGCCACCCGTATCGACGTAGTAGGCTTTCGAGCATAGGGCAATGGCGCGCTGTCCTTCGAATTCGAGTTTGAAGAGTCCTGGGATACGACTGCTCCACTTGTCCCAAGCTAGCCATTCCTTCCTATTGGCTTCGAAATCCTCTCGCAGTTCCGATCGTACGACTTCATCGATGCTATTTCCAGAGATGGCAATGTAGGCGCTGTCTGTGTCCATCTGTATGTACTCGAAGTCCTCGCGGGCGATGTACTTATCGAGGAAGTCGTAGTAGAACTCGAGCATACGCAGTTTTGCGAGCTGGTACACAGCGATACCTACTTGGAAAGGGCGTTTGATTCGGATCTGGTCCTTCCTACTCTCGAGTTCGTATGCCTCGCCAATCTCTTCCAGGTCTTCAAACCAAGCACTCCGCAAAGCTTTGTCCACAATCTTCTCGTCTTTTGTATAGGTGACATTTGTTTGGCGTCCCAAGTCTTCGAGCAACTTTCCATAGGCGCTGTTTCCTAGTAGCTTTAACACATCTGCCAGCAAAGCGTCACCTTTGTCTACGTCTCCCATGCGTCGCGCCTCAGTGACTTGGTCCACGAACCATCCGAAGATTTCTTTGGGTTCGTAGTCTATCGTGCGGTAGACAGCAGTGATCACTGCGCCATGGTCTAGATACCAAAGTAGAAGAGGAGCATAGAGTAGCAACTTCTTTCCAGAGAGACTCCCAACTAGCTTCGTTTCCTCGCTGCGCTTTCTACCCGTCTTCTCAAGGTAGGCCAACATTTGTGGAGGAATTGCTTCCTTGGGGATTTTCTTGGTGTAGAAGAAGGGGGGCATCTCCTCAAATTTGGTATCTCGATGTCTACCTCCGCATATCCAAACCACGCATCGTTTCGTAGACATTCGACAAATCCTTCGGCTTCTGGACCTGGCTCGTCGTAGTGCACAACCTCTTCTTTTCCACAAGGCATTTCGAATTCCATGGTAGAAAGATATAGGGCGTTGGCATCGTATCCAAGAACTTTGCGACACACCTTGGTTCCACCCTGATGACTACGAATCTTAGTCACTCCTGCTTCGTGGCGTCTGGTGAACACTATGCTTGGACCTCCCACGACAGCGCCTTTCAGCATGTGGTAGGCTTCCTTACTTGGAGCGTACATCTCAGCTCCCCTTTCTACACTACCTCGAAGCAGGAACTGTAGCGAGACTCCTGGGATGGACACTGCGTCTTTCAGCATGTCTACTCCCTTCTCGTGATAGAAATCTCGCATCTTTTCGAGTGCCTCTAGGAATGGAACTACGTCTAGGTTGTTGTAGTATCGTAGCCAGTCTGCAAAGGTCTCCATTCCCTTGTCGAGAAAGGTGCGCTTGCAGTCTTCGAACTCTGACCTAGATAGTAGGTGTTGACCTTTCAACTTCGAACCCCACTCTTGATAATCTGGTAATCCAAAGTGATCCAACTTGTCGGGAGAGTCGAACCACTCATATGGGAAGAAACTCTTTTGCAACTCGCATCCATATGCAGTGATCCAACGTTCGTAGGAAGTTCCAGGTCCAAGGTAGTTCATCACATCGAGGAAACGGAAATCGGGAGTCAAGAGAAACATAGTGGTGTTGGCTTTCTTTGCTACCCGGACTTTTGGACAGGTGTCGGCAATGGTTCCTACGAAGTGCTCCCTGATCAGATTGAGATCGTACCTGCCAGAGTTGAATCCCAATACTGGTACTTCGCTGATCCATTCGTCGATCTTCGCTTGTTGTCTCTTTGGTAGGGTGTCGAAGGAGAATTTGGGCTTATCGAGCCGGTACCATCTTGCCATGGCTACTCGGATTGCCTGTGCTCTTTGCTGGAGTTCTTCGACGAAGGCAGCTATGAGTTCTTTTGGATCGCGTCGACAGATGTGGGTTGGCGTTCGATTGTACGTGTCGGCAATTGATACTGATATTGGGACATGGACGTTTTCGATGGTCAATCGGTCCGTTGGTTGTCTTCCTTTTGTTCTATCGAGATAGGCTTCGAAATCGTAAACTATGGCGTGTGGGTAGGCAGTTTGCGTTGGCGTGGGGACCGGTTCGTTTGTCTTCTTCGTGGAGCAACCCCAAGCCTCCACTACTACATAACCTGCCTCACGTAGACTCTCCGTTCTTTCGCAGGTCTTGCGATAAAGCCTCCTTTCCCTAGGGAAGCATTTCGGGCAGCCATGGAAATAGCATCCATGAAATTGGAAGATGGTTTTCGAAAGAGGTTCGTAGCCGTCGACCGGCGCTCCTTCGATCCAATGCTCTCCACCATGTCCACAAGCCGCGTGATGGATGTGTTGCCCAATCCTTTCGGCTTCGCGTTTCAACCAGCGTAGAGCGACTTTGCTGGCTTTGTTAGAATCGCTCTCTGGCCAGAAGGCTTTTTCGTATGCCGACTGAGGTACTGTGATTGCTTTTCCAGGGCAAACAATCTTTGTTTCTCCACGCCTGCAACGATCTGCATGGCGTTGAAGGTTCGAGGCGTTTCTGAACCGTTGCTTACAATCGTTGCATACGTAGATGCTGCCTATCTTGTCGATGTTCTTGATGTAGAAGGCATGTCCATCGTATATCCCAATCGTCATCGTACGCTTGTAGTGGGGCGCATGCGGCGTCAGATGCCAAACGCCATCCTCCGTAGGTTCGTACACCCGAATACCGATTCCAAAGTGCAACTCGACTTCCTCCAGCTGGTCTAAGGAAGTTCTGGGAACGTCTTGCGTGGGCGCTGTCAGGCGATAGAAGTCCTGGGCAAGTTTTCGAGCCGAGGTGTTGCACTTGTCTGCACGGGCTCCTTTGCATACGGCAAGGCAGCGCCACAGACATAGGTTGTCACCATATCGATCAAGAGCAAGCATTCCTTTCTTCTGGCGAAACCATTGGGGCAGTGGGCCTGTTCCCAACAGAGGCTGACGATCGATCACGACTTTGACATCCACGTAGATCCAACGCACGAAGGCCCATTGGGTATTTGGTCGATTGATGTTGTCGGGATTCAAACGAGCTGTCTCTTTGCTATTGATCCACTCTTCTGCATCTCCTAGGATGTTCACCCATGGAGAGCCGGGGACAGTCTTGGAGAATAGCATCACACGTCCGTCGTTGACATTGCGAATGCGATAGGTGTAGCTGTAGCGCAGGTAGAAGCTGGTGGTTACCTTTGCAACTAACTTTTCCATGATCCTAGGGGTCAAATCTCCTGCCACACCTTGGAAGAAGCGCCATCGAATAGTACGGCGGCCTATCTCCACTCCCTCGAGCATTCCATCTCTCTCATCGAGAATAGCACCTGCCTCTCGAGCTAGACTCCGTGGAAGTGGCTCACTACGAGGCCTCGCCATTCTCTCTTCGGTATAACTATACGTTAGGATATCTCTAACAGTTACTCAAGTTTGGATCTTTAGGTGTCTAGTGACAACTTGGGCTCGCGGGGTAAATAACACACAATCGGTGTCGATATAACTATATGCTAATGATATCTCTAATAGGTTCACACTTTTGGATTTTTAGGTGTAAGAATGTCTAGTGACAATTTGGATGACCCTTAGTACCCTAGTAGTATAGTCGGAGTTAAAACTGATACCCGTTTTTTGTTGCACAAGGAAGTCAAAAAGTGGATTTCCGAATTCACTTTTTGACTTCCTTGTGCAACAAAAAACGGGTATCATTTTAACTCCGACTATACTACTCTACGTTTTTCAAATCAACTAACGTCATAGATCAACTTATTTGCATATTGCAAAAACACGTATATCTCTAAAACGAGATGAGATATTGAAAAACATCCATAATAATATTTCGAAAGGGCTTTCATATGAGATGAACTTATTCAGCTTAATTCATATACACTTTGAACAATGTGTCAAATCCGGAGAGAATGAGGCAAGAGAACGAATCCCCCATACATGGGGCTGTTCCAATGATAATTATTTGAAATCTATTTTTAGATTAACAGAAGAGCCTGGTTATTTTAAGAAAGACACGTGATTGGCGTAAAGTGCATGTGGTGCTCTTGTGCTGAGGAGTGGTTTATAACGCTGCTATGAGGACCCAGGGGATATAAACAATGGGTAACTAACGAGGGTAGCCTACCAGGACGAGATAAAATAACTTACGTCACGTGTTGTAAAAATAGAAATAGATTTCAAATAACTATCATGGGGCATGGGGATTCGTTCTCTTACCTCATCCTCTCCTAATAGTGTCGTATTTTCAGTTCTTTGATTGTAATACAATTCCACTCTCGGCAGACATGTTCATTTTTTTAATATTTAATATGCGTAGTTTGCCCCAAGAGCAAACTGCTCATCTAGGGGGCTCACTGCGAGTAAATTAGAACCACAGTTCCAAACGGGACATTACACTATTATAATTTTTTAATACATGTGAAAAGTGTGCAAAAATAAATACATTTATATGGTTCTAAAGCAATAAAATGGTGTCGACAGATGGATGGCAAAAAAATAATTAAAACTCATGCTTTTAAAATCGATTAGATTCTTTAATAAAGCATTGGACAAAATAGAAAATATCAGCATTTTCATCCGCTGAAAGTTTTGAAGATCCAAACAAGAAAAGCTTTATTATCTGTAACTCAGACATTACCGGCCATCTGTCAGCAAGAATTTGAGCAGCAGAGGAGAGTAGTTTTAAACTAGGAGCAGCAAATGTCGGACAATGAAGGAATAATGATTGATATTTTCAGTTCCAAAGCGACAAAAACATGCCGGGAACATTTTACAACCAATTTTGAAAAGATAAAAATTAAGAGCACATACATCTAGACGTAGACGAGTGTGAATAATAGAATCTGTCAAGAGAGAAATTATATAAAGCTTTATATTTTGGAACATCAAAACAAGTGAACAAAGCTTTTTTGAAAGAACTCAGGGGTGTTAAGGCATGGGTCTCCAATATGGCCGCCACAAATCAAGAGGGGGTGGTCTATCTCTTTGTGCTTGTGAGATATATTCTTGACACTTTGACATATTTGATAAAGTCACAACCTTAACACATTTTTGTGAGAGTTTCCATGGAAACGTGTAATGTGACCTTTGAACTTTAATTTTAAGGAAAATTGGGAAAAGCCTCCTGGAGGTCGGTAAAAGTTGTTGATATAATAGATATGTTCATGCCAATGAATCAATGTTAGGGCACACTTCGGTGCTCCAATTTGAAAAGTTGGTTATCATTGGAATGTCTGTTAATTCGGTGGAAATTTGAGGATATCAAATTTCACAGTTGCCTTAGATTGCCTTCCCCTTAAAATAACCAACTTTTCAAATTGGAGCAGGAACGTGTGCACTAACCTTGATTCACTTGCATGAAAATATCCACTATATTAACAACTTTTACCGACCTCCAGGAGGCTTTTCCCAATTTTCCTTAAAATTAGAGTTCAAAGGTCACATAACACGTTTCCATGGAAACTGCCACAACAAGGTATCAAGGTTGTGACTTTATGGAATCTGTAAAAGTGCAAAGACAATATCTAACAAGCACGAAGAGATAGACCACCCCCTCTTGATTTGCGGCGGCAATATTGAAATAGTTTGAGACCCATGCCTTAATGCCCCTGAGAACCAACTGACTCAATGTTGCGTACTTCTGTATCAATATCGTTCCACAACTTGGTGGTAGATGGAAAAAATATATTTTTAAACGCTCAGTACGCACTGCAAATAGAAAAAAGTTAGAAGAAGTCCTCAAAGAATAATGCATTCGCTCAGACACCTGAATGGGAAGTACATGTAGCTCTTTCAAATAATTGGGCACTAAATTGTTAACAATTTTAAAATAAAATATCAGCTTATGAATGGATCGTCTTGTCTACGATCATATCTTCCCAACCAATTTCCTGCAACAAGCGACGCCTACTGGTACCCTTCATAGCCCCCGTAACGATTTTTGCAGCTTCATACTTTACAAATTCAAAAAGATCGCTTTCATTACCAGCCTAGTCCCTAGGCCTTCTGGCTTGGTATTTTGTCCGAGTGGGTTAATGGGCTCCCTGTGGTTTGTAATGGCTTGTGATGTCACTGCTCACTGTTACCAGGAGCGTTCATCTCCCATACTAGGTCTGTGAGTCAGCGTATGACCGGATTGAGCTATATTTAGAAGAGATCTCACGGGAGTTCACATGCCCACACTTGGGGAATCCAATCAAACCATAGTCAGGACAATGCAGCGTTAGTAAAATCACCTCAAAGAACAATAGAAGCATATGCACGATCGCAGCAGAGTCAGAAGGCAGTTACCCGGGAAACATGTTCTAAAAATAGCTCAGACCGGTCATACGCTGACTCACCCCAAGTACCAATCAGGGGGGCAAATTGTCTTCGATGTTTTTTAACTCCCCCGTGTCTCTAGTTTATGTTTATGTGTGATAGCCATTGCAGTCTAGCAGCTTTCGCCTATTTTTGTAACATTTTCTACATGGCACTCAGATCCAGTCTCCAGGCATGTTTTTGATGGTTCCAGACATATTTCAATATTTGGGTGTTACAAATATTCTAAAAACGCCACCAAAACGCGTTTTCTTTGTTGTAAGTATATGACTAAGTTTTTCATTTTAAGACTACTATCTTTAATTATATGAAAGTTGATTGAAAGATGATTGAAGTATTTAGAGCGCTTACTTAAAATTTCGTTCCCATTGCAATTTAAATATCTTCTAATGCTTGTTGTGAAAAGAGATTACTCAGTCTTTTTTACTTCATAAATTATGATTTGGAAGAGCACATACCCTGTTATGCCTGCCAGAAGACAAGAAAAGGAACCACAGACCCCCGCAAAGCTCAAATCCAAAGCAAGCTCAAGTTAGGATTTTGCAGCTTTTAATTCAATCCATCCTTTCTTTCCTGACATACCCATGTAAGCCGACTCCTACAAATCTAGTTCTTGACTCAATCACACATTAATTAGAACTAGACATTTTAAAGCCAGAATGGATTTTCTCTTCTTTTCTTAACAGCTGCCCGTCCATAACGGCCTATAGAAAACCATATTGCTCCCGAATTTAACTTATCCTTTCAAATCAGTGTCTGCAGTCATGAAAGACTGAGGTTAATCCTTATCTGCTGTTCTAGATCGAGCAAACAGGGTCAGTTATACATCATCATCTTCATCCTGCTGTCCACCGCAATCGTTTGGTCGATTCTAGCAGTCTTTAAGAGAGCACATGTCAGTACACTTGAGCCCATTGTGAAGGCAGGAACAGTCCGGCAGATGACAGGAGCGTTTACACTTGCATGACAGCAGTTGAAGCACAGCCTTAGGGGCGGGATCACCCTCCATCCAGTCAATTGCAAGCCTTGTGCCAACCTCGTCACTCTCCAGACACCAGCCTAAGCTAACAGGGGATGATAAACAGCTGGGCAGGCAACCAAATACTGCCTCCATACCTTTGCCTGGTAGTTTGCACGTTGGCAGTGCTTCTGAAAACAGTCAGAGCATGGAGGAAGCTGGTTGGAGTCCATGGCACCTTTCTTGGCACAGAAAAGCATGTAGCGAAGAGTGTTTACACTATCCGTACCTGGTGTTGATGAGCTGTACAACTGACAAGTGAATTTCTGTAACTTCTGGAAGAGGTCATGAGAAAGCTCCCATTGTGCACCGAGTTGCTGCAATGTCTCTTGAGCCTCTCTGTCCTGTTTCACAATGCACAAGGCACTCACCTTTCCCTTTACCAGCAAACGCACTGACCGTGTCAAAACCTGTGACTGTATGCAAGCCAGGCAGTGCCTTGCAAACCTCATCACCAAGCGTCTGAGCAATCTTAGTAATGTCGACATACCTCGTTCGTGTTTGAGTTCCCCACTTCTTGTAGGTTGAAGCGGTGATTTCACTCTGGAATGCGAGACAAAGAATGAAAACGTCTGTATCCTCACACACAATGATGACAGACTCGTAAGCAGCCTTGTATCTGCCTCCTCTTGCGTTGACTTCAGATCATCTACTGCCTCTACTTGCTCTCGAGATATCTTGACGCACCGACCTCGCATGCCACGTACAGTACTTTGTTATGCAACTTCGCTCTGTATTTATCCTGCTGCTATTCCGTACATAGGAAAGTCGTCAAGGCCTGCTTATTACCTGCAGCTGCGACAAATGTCCGCCACTGTTGCATCTTATGACCAGGGTTAATATTCTTGTATTTAGTACCGGCTACTGTCACTCTGTTTTGCCTTTCGGTATTCTTTATCGAATCTGGTCTGTAGACATCGAATACAACATCGATTCGTTTGCTTTGAACGCCTTCATTGAGTACCATGAGAAAAAGGTTATCTGCAACTTCCGAAAAAGTCTTATGGTCACCTCTAAGTCGTTGTACTAAGCTCATACCACCAATGATAGCTGCTGATGGTCGGCTGGATACACATTTCTTTGGAGCTCCCTTGAGAGAGCAGCTTTGTTGGTCTTTCTGAGGGAAGGGTGAAGCTAATGACCATGGCAAGGGCCCAAGTGGATGGGCTAAAACGTCACTCATGCTGAGATTTCTGCTCTCTGCTATTACAATCATCTGCCCAAACAGAACTCGGTCTGCTTTCAAGATCACTTCCTTTCCACTTTCCTTGCGGAACGCCTTCTTCTTGTTAAGTTCACTGAAAGTTTTCAATTTCAGTTTTGTTATTTTGCTGTGAAAATTATGCACAGGAGTACTTTCGATTCCGTTTTGACTGAATTGTTTGTAGGCCTCTTCCCCTTTCTCTCTGGCATGGAGCAGATCCTGCTCGACTTCAGATGGCGCAACCTTTCCCGTAGAGAGGCAGACGAGATCCTGTTTATTAGGATCAAAGGGATTGATCCATGTGGTCTCGGGCAAGTCCACTACAGACTTCACGTCTCCTTCATCTCGTGCGATTCGGGTGTCTTGGAGATCAGTGTGGTTATAGTAAGACTTCAGATGAAGCATCTCTCGTAGGTTGCCAAGGAAGATGCTTCTGTATTCTGCAAGTCAGGGGTGTTAAGGCATGGGTCTCCAATATGGCCGCCACAAATCAAGAGGGGGTGGTCTATCTCTTTGTGCTTATGAGATATATTCTTGACACTTTGACATATTTGATAAAGTCACAACCTTAACACATTTTTGTGAGAGTTTCCATGGAAAGGTGTAATGTGACCTTTGAACTTTAATTTTAAGGAAAATTGGGAAAAGCCTCCTGGAGGTCGGTAAAAGTTGTTGATATAATATATATTTTCATGCCAATGAATCAATGTTAGGGCACACTTCGGTGCTCCAATTTGAAAAGTTGGTTATCATTGGAATGTCTGTTAATTCGGTGGAAATTTGAGGATATTAAATTTCACAATTGCCTTAAATTGCCTTCCCCTTAAAATAACCAACTTTTCAAATTCGAGCAGGAACGTGTGCACTAACCTTGATTCACTTGCATGAAAATATCCACTATATTAACAAATTTTACCGACCTCGAGGAGGCTTTTCCCAATTTTCCTTAAAATTAGAGTTCAAAGTTCACATAACACGTTTCCATGGAAACTTCCACAACAAGGTATCAAGGTTGTGACTTTATGGAATCTGTAAAAGTGCAAAGACTATATCTAACAAGCACGAAGAGATAGACCACCCCCTCTTGATTTGCGGCGGCCATATTGAAATAGTTTGAGACCCATGCCTTAAAGGAGCTCATTCAACCAAGATGCATTGCGAGCTCAAAATTCTCGAACCGCCATTTTCGGGGCCCCCGATAATGGCTCTGGAGAGCTTCTTGAAACAAATCCTATTCCATCGGTCTCACAGGGGCATACCAGTTGATTACTTATAGGGGGAAATGTTCCTTATTTATTAGCTTTTGTGTTCAGTCATATATTTCCGAATTTTCACCTGCCAGGGGAAGTATTGAACGTGCTCTGGTCAGTGAAATTATTACTAGAGCCTGTACTGGAGTTAGCCGACTGTTAATTCCTACAGTTTATCCAAACCAGGGCCTTTCTACAGTGGCTTGATCGGCCCGCAGACCTAAATGACAATAAATTTAAAGGTCAGAAGAGCTGAGCCTTTTGCTTATCATTATCGGACACTTGCAACATTTAAAGCAAATTGCTTTGACTGAAGACTCGAGTACGCGGTACACGCGCGGTACATGCAAGAATACAAATCTCGCAGTTTCTGTCTTAGTCTTATAGTCTTGGTTTTCGCTCAATGTGCATGGACAACGCTGAGACAATTAAAGTAAGTAAAAGTGAAATGTTGTGTTGATATCTGCACGAGCGGCTGTAAAGTGGAAACCTATTTTATAAATGCTTCTTTGCTGATGAATGAACTTCAAGTTCAATCAAGTGCCGCTGGGCGCTCAGAAAACTGATTGATCGATATTTTTTTACCCAGCATATCCAATGTACGATTAACGGAAGTCAAGGGGCTTTTAAAATGACACAAACTGGCTGAAATTCAGGCTAACAAACAATTAACATACGGATTCGATTCCTCAAATTTGATTTCAATTTTGCATATTGCATTTGCGAGTCAAAATGTGGTAATGTGGTATGGAGAACGCACGAACCTTGAACACAAATAGAATGTGGCAAACAGTACTTCAACGTTTCAAACCAGCATTTTGGCAGGGACAACCTAGCTCCTTCCTTTCGACTACACGTTCTTGTATGCACAAGCCTAGGAAGGAAAGAACTCTAAATGTATAACGCTATCGTAGAATTGATTAATTTCCTTGCCACACGATCTGCATCGCTGGAACTTGGTCCAGAAGTTGGACAAGTTGGTTCGCTAGATCGAGCATGGGATCGATTGCTAGCATCACGTCGAGGAATTTTTATCGGAGAACCGTAGTAATTCCGCTCATTCTATTATATTTCTTCAAGTATAAAGGCAACCGATCTCCCCGCCGATCTCGGCCATTCAGTTCAACTCGTAAACTCTATTTATAAAAGCCCGATATCACATTTCTGATTGGCAGCTGTCCGATTTCAAGTAGTTTCCCGTATGAAAACAATAACAGTGACTCGCAATGCATCTTGGTTGAATGAGCTCCTTTAATGCCCCTGAGTAACCATGTAGTGCCTGCCAACAGCTCCAGGCTTGAGACTAAACCCCTTTGTGCCACCTACTATTTGTGTGTCCTTGTTGACAGTTTCCTCGCAAGCCTGGTCGACTCGAATCCTTCCAAATGGGTTGTGTTCTCCAATCTGTACGGAGAACCCTCCTGCTGTAAGATGGCTATTAACGTCAGGATGCTCTTGTTCGAGATGCGACATTTGAGAAAGATATGCTGACAGGTACCTGGCATAATTAAGGTTGTCGTATGCAAAGCACCACGGGATCAGCGCCCTTATTGCCGATAAGTGGAGAATCCAGTCTCCTTGTCGGGAAGCTCTTATGAGATTCAGCATGATTTCTACCATGTCTATATATGTCAACCAGAATGCCGACAGGATCCCACTCTCACACCGAAGATAGTCAAGGTACATTTAAAACAACTCAGCAATGCAGTAATATGAAGGACTTTCCTTTGCATCCTCAAATTCTCTGTGACAGAAATTCTCGCAAAGGCTTTCCAAATCGTCCATAACATCATAGACAATGTTCTCCTTATCTCCGTGAAATGTCTGAAGCCATGATTTAAAGCCCTTCCAAGCAACTCGTAAAATAGCCTCGTACATTAGCTTGTGAAAGCGAACGGCACGATTGTAACGATGACCGTCAAAGACCCCATTTACTGAGCCCTCGGCTATCACTCTGGATTCGACACACACATCTCTCAGCCCAGCATCTTGAAACCGCTTTCCAATCACTGCAAGCAGGACGCAAATAGTGTGAAACACGCCCAAGCGAGGAACTATGTCCTTGAATTGCTCTTCTCTCTTCTAGATTATCTCAACAGCTTTCGCATAGAGCGCTTGGACAAATACAACCACGATGCTCTTCAGGGAGAGCGTATCCTTGATCTTAACAGACTGCAATAGCACTTCATAAACAGTGGATAGGTTAGTGGCAGGTGCATCGATTGTCGGTAGATAGCCAATGTTATCTTGTGACACTGTCACATCATCTCGACAAGAAATGTTAAAGCCTGTCCAGCTGCTGATGTTCTGATTGGCTTCGGCGTGTAGTCGGGTAAGTATCCACAGGAGATTCCTTTTCCAAGCGTTGTGCAGCACAGTTTCAGACTTCACCTCTATATACTTTCGCGACGGAGGACCTACACGTTCGCCAGCATTATACACTGGAAGAATTGTTGGGGGCAGCTCAACACTCCGTTTTCTTCCTTTTTCGATAACGGCATCTGGGCTTGGAGGGAGATAAGGACCAAAGACCTTTGGTTGTACTGCGATCCCGTTAAGTCTGTGTGACGTTCCTTCACCCTATAGGGCGCATGGAATTATCCTGTTTTTTGGTGCGTTATGTTAATTTTTGGTGCGTTCTCATTAATTCAATGACGTCACGGTTCTATTGTCTTAGACTCATGAATAAAGTGGTGAGCTCATGAATAAAATGGTGAGCTCATGAATAAAATGCGGCGCTCTCATTATCTATTGTTCCTTTGGATGAGGTCATCGATCTATTCGGGCATGTTTGGGCAAAGCCTATTGTTTGGATCAGCTATAAAGCTAGCACCGATCGGCCCTGAATCCATGCAAGAAATTGAACTTTGAACAAGATCGATCGGCCCTGAAACCATTCGAAGTTGAATAAAAATAAATAAAACATACCTCGCAATATCTAAACCCCTTTATAGCATAAATAGTAAGAACAAACTACTCGTCATAGGTCTATTTTCCTTTACAGTTAATAACTCATAAGATAATTGTATACAAAATCCGGTATGGGTCATTAGATCAATAACTGAAGGGCCTATTGTTTTGAGAAAAACGCTTGAGATGCAAATTCTTCTCTAAAACTGAACTATAATTACCATAATCAACAAAACAAACTACTCGGAACAGGATTTTATTGATTCAAACCATGATAAGCGATACGATTTACATCGAGGCATAAAAAAATAAAGAGTATTTTAGCATTTAAGGTTTATTTACAATCAGTCCTCATCGTCACTTGTTGGGTGATAAGTTTCTTCCTTTTTACTTTTGGGATGAATATGCCGTACTGTTTGACAATGTTGGCATCGTACCAAAATGTTCTTAACCGACTTGGTTGTCAATGGAAACTCATTCTCGCAAATGGTACATGTGGTGATGGCATTCTTAACAATCGGGTCAAGTAAACTATCATGCCATAGACATTTGGGGCAGCCAACAACACCCATTGCGTGAACATTGGTAGAGTTACAATGATCACAAGAGGCATTGATTTTATTTTCGTTGTTATCTTCACTGTCCTCTTCATCACTACTCTGTTCTTCCTCGTTTGCAATAGTACTATCTTGGTTTTCGGCATCACTGTTATTGTCACTCTCCTGAGACTCGTCATCATTTTGACTCTCTTCTTGCTCACTGCTGCTAGTTTCAGGTTCCTTTTGCTGGTATGTTTTTTCTTTTTCGATAAGATCGCTCAAAAACTTTTTGTTGTGAATTAGACGTTTGTTGATTCCTAGCTCAGCAAGACCCTCTAGAAATGTATTGAGAGCGCGAGGTCTCAGCATATCTTTGTTATAGGGAAGTAAGACATATTCTACCAGGGCCGCTATATTAGTCACCGGGATTCTACGATTGCTACGAAGTAATTCTCCTCTTGGCGTCCAAAATAAAATATCCTTAGGAGAGGCCATACTGTGCAATAAATCCGAAGCATCTTTATGGGAGACGGCTCTCGGAAGATCATCTAAAACATCTTTAATTCTTGGTTCCTCTTCATCCTCACTCTCATCATTCGAGGTGTCACTTTCTTCACTTTCCATGTCAATGTTTCTCTTCATGTTCACCGCAGAGTGACTTCAGTAGCAAATGATCTTGAAAGACCTAAGACTCCCCTATTTATACCATCAGAAGCCCAGTGAGAATAGGGGCTAACAAATGTTCAATAAATCCACCTCCCTCTTGAACTAGTAATTGCTTCTTTTCTTTGAATGGAACCTCTGGATCCACGAGTGTATAAATAGATTCTCTTTGTGGAGTTAGTCTTCGCCTGTCTTCCTCACTGATAGGTACATATCCTCTAACAACATTATGTGTCGCTTGGACGAGCGAATGTACTTGTTCTGGAGATGCCGTTTCGAGGAGAAATTGACGTTGATGGTCGGGACACGAAGCTAAGAGTTCTAGAAACCCACGATTTCTCTTTACTGTTCGAGACATGGTTGAAACTGATCTGAGATTTTCGTATGAGGGTTATTTATAGTGAGGAGGAGGAGGAGGAGGAGGAGGATGAGGGAGGAGGAGGGAGGAGGAGGATATAAATCTAGAGTATATAGTGTTTCGGCTCATTCATCTAAAATCTGTTATATATTATACGAAAAATGCAAAGCTTGAAGGATGATATGAATAGGGTATTAAACCGTAATGATCTCAGTCAGACCCAGAAAGCAAGAAATTATGTCACATCAATTTGTACACACTTCAAGGTGATAAACAACATGATGTTAATAGAAATTTGCCCCCCGATTTGGTACTGAGAAAGTGGCTCGGCTCATGGACTAATAGTATATATGGACGCTCCTACCAGTTAGTGACGTCACAAGCCATTACAAACCACAGGGATCCCATTAACCCACTCAGATAAAATACCAGCCAGAAGGCCTAGGGACTAGGCTGCAACCATCCCACAATGCATCTGCATATTCCATCAAGGGACAAATAAGAGATCTCTTATTCGACATGTTCATTTCTATCAGTACGTAGTGTTGAAACTGTCACCCTTAGAATACTGAACCATGTTTACAAGTATCTCAGTCTTGTTCTATTTTGGTATCGGCCTTGTTATCTATATATATTATAATTAGTAATTAGCAAGGTTTGTGGTTTATTGACGTAAATATACATAATTTATCTTGTTTTTGCTGGCATAGCGCCCAAATTTGTCAATTTAGAAGGCTAAGGTGAAAACATGAGTAATCTTCTTAAATCTGGTTGTTTCAGTTTTCTAACTCGTACGCGAGCTGCGAGTTGTGAATGATATACACACGAGTAACATTTTAAATCGCTGAGACAGCTTTGTAAAACAAGCACTTGAAATACATATTTAATATTTAATACGGTCCTAGCCAGTACTCAGTAGCTCATTTATACGGCACTAGAAACCACCGTAGGACGGTCCACCACAAAAAGTGAACTTCTCTGGTCAAATGAATAATATTTTATCAAGTTGTTTCTACAGCTTCTCTGATTCTTAATGTGGAACAGACGGAAATGTTAAATTAAGACATTCAGTTGTACATAATAAATAATTAAATATAGTGTTTTAAAATTTTATTTCCTAGAAAAATTATTGAACGTTCCAGTTCCTGATTATGAATATGAATAGGAATTACTGAATAACGAAATGCTGGGGTTCGATCAGATACGCAAACTAGTTGCGTTGAAAATAGTTCGCTAAGACGCAATGCGGATTTGTTAATTAGTAATCTACAGCTGTGAAGCCGGAATATACATCTTGCAGTATCAGTTATTAAATATTAAAAATCATATGCTGTTATAAAGTAAAATAACATACCAATCCCCACAGAAACATTTCAATATATATTCGTCACTCTGTGGAAGAGCTCCGAAACTTCAGTTTCCTCGATGATAACGCAACCATCGCTGGTCTTGTTGCAGAGCTTCCCCATTACTTAGCAGTGGCTGATGGCACAAATGTAGTGGATGAAGAGGAGAAAGTACAGTGGTGGGGAAGGCAAGAACGGACTCTGCCTAATTGGTCAGCTGCTGTACGTAAGTTGATCCTAGTGCAGCCAAGTTCCGCCTCTGCTGAACGTGTTTTCAGCCTCATGAAGCATTTTTTCACCCATCAACAGGACAATGCACTTGAGGAAACCGTAGAAGCATCTGTTATGTTGCGTTACAATGGCAACCAGAGGAAAAAGATCCCAGTCTGAAATATAATGGACCATAATGCGTTTGACACTCTGAGCACGAGATCAAGATCATCACATTGTGATATTTGCAGCTTTTCCAGTATTGTGCTTGAATTTGTAAATAGTTAACTTAGGCATTCAGTTTTGTTTCAGAGTTCGAACTTGTTTCGTAAATAATGAAAACCGACATTATGGTATCTTTATGGGGTGTGTACTACCACCACCTGTTGTTAATCACGAATATGGTCGTTATATGACTATGCAAACGTCAGATGTTACAAAATTATCTATTGGAACAGTAAAAACGTGAAATTTAGATATTATACTCAATTATTTGAGTTAGAGAAACGAGCAACTTCTGAGCAACTTTTTTAAAAATTAAGCAATTTATAGGCAACTTTTTAGGATTTATGGGGAAACTTTTAACAGAAATTCGAGCAACTTGTGGAAAAGCCTACTGGCCACGGTACTCCTATAACTGGGCACGGCCCTCCAAACAGGCGGGCCGAGACTACCTTTTCACATGAACATTTCCATTTACACGGGAAAAAAAAGAGGTGCCGATCCGAACATTTTGGCGCTCGTACCAAACATTTAGAAGTGACGTGCCCAAAATACTTGTCGTATATACCAGGCTAAAGAGGCAAGCTATGAATGGGTCTATTGAACAGAAGCCCTACGCTTACTCTGAAAATATTGTCATTGCGCTGCGGTCCATCGGAATGACGTCATATATGTTTCAAGGGGTCGTTCAATAGTTAAGATCCCAGTGTTTGTGTTTTAGTCCCCGTGTGAAAGGAACCCGTGCTTCAGTGGAGGGACATGTGTCTTGACGACTGATGGCGAGTCGTCCCTCTGTGAGTGTCCAACAGCGACAACTGGTGCCCGGTGTGAGCAAAGTAAGTAATTACAAAATACATAAGATTTTTAAAGGGGCACTGTGAACCCCCTAATGGGACAATTTTTATGAAGGATGGCAAAGATTCGACTGGATAAAAAATTCTTCCTTAGGAAAAAAATTAGAGCATCTTTTTTTAAACTGCTGTGAATCGCCTTTTACATATATTGTGCATATTCGGCCATATCCCTTGGGTTGTATGCAACGAGCTTCGCTACAGAGAATGTAAAATGAAAGACCTAGTTTACGGTTCATGCGCAGTTTACGGTTCATGCGCAGTTGTTCAAGTCTTTTGTTTCAACTTGCAGGACACCATTGTCTAACATCTGCCTACCCGCAAAATAAACAAAGGATTTGTATAACTGCGCATGAACCGTAAACTGGAGTATACACATTCGCATAAAGCAGTCGCCCGTGTGCATACTGAAACATCAAGTCACTCGTGAAATATTTCACGGTCAATAGTATCTATCCCTATACGTCCAGGTATAACCTTGTGGTTATCATATTCAGGTATTACTACAACATCGCAACCGACTACAAGTCAACCGACTACAAGCCAAGGCAGTCAAGGAATCGGGAACCAGATCGGAACCATTCAGGACTATACTGTCCCCTCGACAGGAAATTACGTCATTAAGGCTGGTGGAGCACGAGGCGGCACCCATATCATTAATTATGGATCTTATCCAGGCAGCTACTACGGCGGTAAGGGAGCCACAATGCAGGGCACATTTCCTCTCACAGCTGGAACAGTGCTTAAGCGTGTTGTTGGAAAAAGAGGCGGCGACTCGGTTGAAGTCAAAGGTAGTCAAACTACAACTGCAACCGCAGCATCCCTTGGCTTGTCAATTGAAGATAACGCAGGGACTGGGGGTGGGGGTGGTAGTTTTGTTTATACATCGAGTAATATTCTGCTCATAGCTGCCGGTGGGGGTGGAGGTGCGTCGAGTGGAGTTCATGGTGTTGCCGGGCAGGCCTGAGCAAAATGGAGCAGCGAGTGTGAAGCAATCCGGGGCTGCTGGTGTTGCTGGTGGGACGGGGGGTCAGCCGGGGCTCTGCAATACAGAGGGCGGAAATTACCATGGGGGAGTAGGGGCAGGTTGGCTAGGGCAGGGATGCGCACGAAAAACTGTCAGCCATGGGGAGAGGGGAGGGTCACGACTTCAGAATTGGACAGGCGGACAGGCAGGCAAAATGAATAGCGGAAACAATGGCGGTCCCGCTCCTGGAGCTGTTGGGGGATTTGGAGGAGGTGGAGGGGGATCTGAAGACAACGGGCCCTCAGGTGGCGGTGGGGGATACTCTGGGGGTGGTAGTGGTAAATTAAGTAACTACGCCGGAGGGGGAGGGGGTTCGTACTGCAGTGGCTCATCATGCTCGGGCGTAACCGGAGGGAATATAAACGATCAGGGTTTTATAAATATTAATCCTGTTTGAACCTAATGATGTACATCACCAGAAGTCCATAACTAGGTTATGGACTTGTGACCGCATCACTCTATACTCTCTTATACAGACCAGGCACAGGTGGTTGTTATTAGTTACTGTAACAGATTAGTTATTATTAGTTACTGTATAAAGGCGACAAAAAGTATTCAACCCTGCAAAAATTGATTTCCGCCTTCAAAGAATATCTAAATAATCATACTTGAATGATCCGACAAAGGTATCCATGATATCTATCCTATTCCCAAAAATTCCTAAAACGAGGGACGCCAACAGAAACCTACAAAGGGGCAAGGGTAGGGATGGGAGATATGAAGTAGGGTTGGGGTTGGAATGGCATGCAGCCATTTGTCAAACTGTGCAGGCGGTAGTGGTTGCTTAGACCCCCCCCCCCCAAACTGTGAAATACTGTGAAGTGGGTTTTCTGTCGTGTAGACAAACCACGGGCTACCCAAGCGTAAGGTTTTTGATTAACCGTTTATTTTACAAGACTTGACTGGGAATTGAGAGAGTTTTTAGAAATTGCAATAATTCTGTAAAAATTGAAATAAAATAAACAGGAATTTACCTGAGTGTTGGTCAGTTATTGGGCTGTGTGTGTGTGCAATTTCAGCGCATTTGGGTGATTGGTAAAGTCTTGTTTCTTTTATTTCAATATTTACAGAATTATTGCAATTTCTAAAAACTCTCTCAATTCCCAGTCAAGTCTTGTAAAATAAACAGTTAACCAAAAACTAGTTATAAATTGTCAAATAGCTTCTAATATAGTCAATTGTTGTCTCTCGGAAGTGAATCATATACACAGAAATGCAGAGTAACGAAGAAAATTAACACAGCAAGTAATAGACCATTTCGCAGTAAACTCCGACATTTTGAAAAACGGGGTGCAAACATGGCGCGAAATACAGTGTTTGTATGGGAATCCGATGCCAAATAAAATCTGTAAAATCGAATTTATGAAATATTCTTCAGATACAAACTTTTAAAAGATAACAGGTAAAAGATTAACATATCGAAACTTGAGGATGTAGCTGTGCTGGGAAGCGTGCAATCGTGTGTTCAGTTTTCCATACATTGTCTGTAAATTTTCACGCGGAATTTGACTCGTTTTTACAGACAATGTATGGGCGCTTCCCATTCAACCAAAACGACCGGTTAGAAGTTTCGAAAATTTCGAATGTCGAATGGAACGGGATCAGTTTTCGAATTAGACAAACGGTCGGAAAAATACGCGTTCCATTCGCAGAAACTACCCGGTTATTAGTAGCCTCGATTTCAATTCTCAAAACTGGCAAATCACAGCAAATCTAAACCGGGAATTTTTTAATGGAACAGAAAATTTCGGTCTAACCACAGGAAGCCCAAGCTCTGTTTATGTAAATTTATTTATAAGGGTTTGT
Source organism: Actinernus sp. WN-2022 (assembly GCA_030867875.1). NCBI lineage: Eukaryota > Metazoa > Cnidaria > Anthozoa > Actiniaria > Actinernidae > Actinernus > Actinernus sp. WN-2022. The sequence continues at coordinate 106,250,562 of JAOWCC010000019.1, read as the reverse complement.
ATGGGAATTTTTTTAATCTGGCTTTTCGATAAATATACTGTAATAAAGTGAATAAAACTTACCTGGTGTCTATGATCTGTGTCTTGGCTGTGTCTGTACGTAGTTTCAGCGAATTTGGGCGAATTTTGAATCCCTATAGTCTACTAGTTGGCTGCAGAATATTGAGCGCCATTGTTAGCTGCCGGGGCTTGGCTTTGATCGTGAAAATTACAAAGATGCTCTTCCAGAGAGCCGTGTGTTTAGTTCTAAGTTAATGATAATAATAATAATATTAACAAGATTAATAATAATTAGGTAATAACAAGTAAGAATATTCTATTTAAATATGTTAGCTTCTTAAGAGCGGCCGTCTGTAAATATCGCCCAAAGTGTTTAGGATGAAAAAAAAATGAAATTCCTCAAACTTTCTCAGAATAATGGCCTGGGTGAGTGATTCATATAAATATAACTTTTGGTTGAATCTGATTTTTATTTTCGCCAAACGGCGACAAAATCGGTTTTACGGCTCTTAGACCGGTTTTTAGGAGATCGATACCACACATCGATAACGGCTCGCCTAAAAATGAAAATAGAAATTTATAGCAATACTGTGCAGCTAAATACAAAGAAAAGATAATGATTTCTCTTTTCATGGGTTGTTTATTACAAATTAAATATTTTATCAATTTTTAATTATTGTGTTAATTTTAGACATTTTTGGTACGCAAAATAATGACCAAATTGAGAAGCTAAAATCTCCAATGATACATAACCTGGCTGTATTAGAGTATAACCTAGCGAAAGAGCAATGTTTCTTCTTCAAATACATGCAATAAAATTTTTGGGCAATTAAAACTACGAATTTTCAGGGCATCAAACGCAAGTGACACCGACGTGAGAATACTCTCTTTTCTCGCAGCGTTCGAATGCACATAATCTGAGATGAACAGAGGAAAAAATATGATATCAACTTCTATGAGGTTAAATTTAATACTAAAGAAGCCTGGGTACTTTCAGATAGATTATATATCGGTTTCTACCAATTATGTACAAAATCAGTGGCTTTTAGCGGTATTTTTGCGATGACATATTGTTGAATCTTTACTCATGCCGGAGCGCCGACAACTTTCAATTGATAGACTTCTAAGTCAATCCGAATGATCTACAGTTGAACTATTCACTGTTAGGAATGTTAAAAGTAATTAGTATGGCTTAATATGTACCTTTCATGTGGTTTCGTAGAGAATTGGTAGCTTTATAAACAGGTCTGCCGTAGTTCAACTGTCAACAGCTGAGATTGCGTTACACACAGGAAGCCCGAATGAACAACGTGTTTACGAAGCTAGAAATCTATAACTGTGGATTTCTGATTTACATCAGTTCCGATCCGGGGAACTAGTTATATTCGATATAGGATCTCAGTGTAACTGGATTTGGCTTTTATTTTTGTCTTTGAGTTTCAAACTGTATGGGAGATGGAGGGTACTTGTGCGGCGTCGGCCAGGTGTGCGGAAAGTAGCTATAAGACTGTCAGAACTCTTTTTCCAAAATGTCGAAGAAACGAGTGGCGGAAGTCACAAGTATCTACCTCTCATTATCTGAGTACGAGGTCCGTACCATACGTTATGAAGAATGAAATGAAAAAGTCTAAAAATATATAACCCTACCAATAAGTATGAAATATTTTGCCCTTCCCCCTACAGCCAACCCTTTTTACGACCCTCTATTTTGGGGGGTTTGAAAATGTATGACACTCCCCATGCTAAATTATATCCCATATGCCCGTTTCTCCGATCGCAGCGACCGCTGAAAAAAAGTACTTGTCAATCGTAGCGATTATATCTTGCTATCAAATGGAACTGAACCGAACTATCGGGTACAACAATAAATTCTATCCTGGCGATCGTAATCGCTATGACCGCTTGAGAGTAGATTCCATGTTACCACTACGATCGCTATAAGGGACCGGACATTATTTAGCGTTGGGGGAGGGGGACTACTAGATTTGTAGGGGGTCACGATTTTTTATGCTCCCATTTAAGGGGGGGACAATTTTTTTTATGCTCCTCTTTTATAGGTTAAATATATTTATAGGCTTATCTACGGGGAGGGTCATTATTTTGTGAGACCAGAGAACTGCAAGGTCACATTTTTTGGGGCAAGCCACAATGCAGAACTAGTAGCCCCCCCTCCCACCCCCTACCGCTAAATAATGTCCGGTCCCTAAAGCCGACTCACCTTACAGCGATCGCAGCGAACGACCAAATGAAAACCAGCCTACATTCGCGATGAAAGCAAACAATACGTATGGCATTATATATAAAATCTAAAAATAAACGATAACGATCCGGGTAATGGTCGGCCTGTTTATGTCTAAAGTATGATTTGTTTCGCTAAACACGCTGGAGAATGCAGGCACCGACTGTAGGAGGAAAAGTGTATCATGTGCCAAGCAGTACTAGTAGTAGTATAGAAGTATTTTTTCTGGAAGTAGCTATTCAGTCTTTATCAGCAGTGAATATATTACTTTGATGTTAAAGAGATGTTGATTTATGTTCAAGTTCTGCCCAAAAAGACAGCAAAAATGTACCGAAGGCGCTTAGGACTTAGTATTCTGTTCTTCGTTCTATCTAAGCGCTTGTGGGATCGTTTTACGTTTTTTTAGCCGATCTAGAGTCATCCACTACTGATGAAGAAGAACTCATTCAGGGACGGATCCAGGATTTTGTAAAAGTAAGACGGTTTCATACCGAGAACCGAGGTTCTAAGCCCTAAACATCCCGAGGGCCGAGCCCCGAGGGATGTTTAGGGATTAGAACCGAAGGTTCGAGGTATGAAACTGACTTATATCACATTTGGCGAGGTTTTCTCAAATAGAAAGGAGGTTTAAAACTGAATTATAAACCTCCCTGTAAAAGTTATAAACCTCAGATTGACGATTTAATTAGTCTATTGTTCAACGGGTTTATACCAGAGTTTCACCCTATGAAGAACAAAGAAAACCGTGTCAAGTGTGATATAAGGTGGGTTAAGCGAGTCATAGGGGGGGGGGGGTGCAAAATAATAGTGTCATACTAGAGAACTATACTTACAATATGTAACAGGTTTCATATGATATTTCTATGATAATTTTTCATGTCTGAGTAGCATACATTGAAATATGTATTTAGCTATTCATTTCTGAGTGATATCCAGAAGTAAGGGGGAACCCACTCCCTGGATCCGCCACTGTATGTCATCTATCATTTACCAATCATAAATGCGACATCTGTTTAAGTTCTTTGGTACCTTACCTACAATGTAAGTCAATATTCTTGCAAGTTTCCATCAATATTGAGTCTTTTGGGTTCGCGAGAGATTATCAAATTCAGCAAGTTTACTATCAATCAGCTGTTTTAATACCAGGCATGGAAATATCCGGGATGGGGGAAGGGTAGCACTTGCAAAATTAATTAAATGGTAGAGGTGTGTGAAAAACGTAGTTGTGTTGGCTAGAAATAACTGACACCATAACTGTACGGTATACGCGTTGGTATAGAGCATGGGAGTCCGTTATGTGGCCATGGCTGTACCCTTTTTATTGAATTCTAATTAAAATAATTTAAGGGGACAACATAAGAATGAAGTTGACCACAATAGTAATCCGTGTAAGGCTCAGAAGACTGAGAATAATAGACTGAGAAGAATGTCTGTTGACCGCATCGGATGATTTAGCCTTTGCTGCTATCTATACCATTTTGGCAGAGTCTAAACATAAATAAGCGTCCCTTTTTATCTTAATGCATGTAATATGGTGGCTCAACTGGCCATGGTAAATTCGAAATCCGGTCACTATGCTAAATAAATCAGTCAGATATGTGAACAATATATTAATCACAATACGGGTACGTACGTATGTGCCGCCATGGGGTCCGATCCAGATCCGGTTTTCAGAGAAAGTATAGTTCCAAAACCCGATTTTCCAAGTTATTGTGAAAACGAACCCGGATTTATGTTTTATTATTCCGAGTCGTCTATAACCTGTCTTTTTGTGAAAAACACGTACCCGGAAATCATAACCGCCACACAGTCCTCCTCCCACGGGCTCCATGGATTGTACAATCGGCAGGATAGAACTATAGATCGGTTTCCATATGTAGATCGTTACGATCGCTATCTATGATCGCTGCGATCGTAACGATCCTATGGTAAACCGGGCTTTATAAAGTATGACTCGTTATCTCTCTAGCAATTCCAAACCTGCCCACTCCTCCCCTCCCCTCCCCCCCCCCCCCCCCCATTTGTGGAGCATTTGATTTTTGGGAATCAGAGCTTTGCAAATACCTAACCGTGGGGCTTAGGAACGAGTGCAAATCTCTAATAAATATTGATGTAAAAATATATGCTCCACTCGTCACACACAAAGGTTTCAGTATAATGATGCTCCAGGGTAATTAAATTAATTTTATTCTTTGTTCAAATAATATAATATATTTAATTTACCCCGGAGACACATGTTGAAACCTTTGTGCGTGATAAGTGAAACATATATCGAACGTGGGCTATTCACCACCCCAACTATTATTTGCTGGTAAAATGCCCCACCCTGGGACAGACTGCGCGGCCAAATGCTACACGTATACCGGGGGGGGGCAGATTTGGAATTGATAGATACATTAACTTCTCTTGTTTGGTCAACCTACATGGCCATGGCTGCAACACCATTAATCATAAAATTACGCTTATGATAGGCAAGCGAAAAGTAAACTCACGGAAACCGAACCATAAATAACGCGGTTGCATTCACGTTTTTTTCACTCGGTGGCCATATTGGATCCAATGCGAGGTTTTGCTTGGCTAAACTCGTTCTAATATCCCTCAGTGCGAGGTTATAGCGTTACTAAAAAAAAACTGATTTTCTCGCATTCGATCCAAGATGGCCACTGGGTGAAAAGATTGAATATACGTAATTACCATTTTAGAACTCCCGAGAGATTATTATGCGGCCGGCGTCAGCTTCGGACATTCACACCTGACCAGGTGTGCGGAAAGTAGCTATAAAACACTTTTTTCCAAAATTTGGAGAAAAAAAGTCTTACGGATTGCTACATTTTTGCTTCAGAACCGTACTTGGGTTGCGAATTATAATAATCGGTCGGGCTCGCCAACGTACTGGTCATACCAAAAGAGTCAAGAGACATAACATAAGTACTCCCGTCTCCCCCCTACGGGAGATAAGGTTACGTGAAGCTTTGATTTCAATTGGCGACCAAACTCAAAGACAAAAAATAAATCCAGTGATACTGAGATCCTACATAAAATATAACTAGTTTCCCGGATCGGAACGTAAACCAAAAGTCCATATATAGTTATATTACGCGTTCATATTTCCTGATAAAGCGGGCTTCCTGTGTGTAACGCAATCTCAGCTGTCACAGTTGAACTACGGCAGTCTTGCATTTGACAACCTCTAGTTATACTACCGATTCTCTACAAAACCACATGAAAGGTACATATTAAGCCATTACAATTACTTCTTAACATTCCTAACAGTGAATAGTTCAACTGTAGATCATTCGGATTGACTTAGAAGTCTCATAAAGGTAGTCTATCAATTGAAAGTTGTCAGCGCTCCGGCATGAGTAAAGATTCAACAATATGTCATCGCAAAAATACCGCTAAAAGCCACTGATTTTGTACATAATTGGTAGAAACCGATATATAATCTATCTGAAAGTACTCAGGCTTCTTTAGTGTTAAATTTAACCTGATAGAAGTTGATATAATATTTTTTTCCTCTGTTCATCTTAGATTCTGTGCATTCGAACGCTGTGAGAAAAGAGAATATTCTTACGTCAGTGCCACTTGCGTTTGGTGCCCTGAAAATTCGTAGTTTTAATTGCCCAAAAAATTTATTGCATGTATTTGAAGAAGAAACATTGCTCTTTCGCTAGGTTATACTCTAATATAGCCAGGTCATGTATCATTGGAGATTTTGGCTTCTCAATTTGGTCATTATTTTGCGTACCAAAAATGTCTAAAATTAACAAAATAATGAAAAATTGCTAAAATATTTAATTTGTAATGAAATTAAATAAACAACCCATGAAAAGAGAAATCATTATCTTTTCTTTGTATTTAGCTGCACAGTATTGCTATAAATTTCTATTTTCATTTTTAGGCGAGCCGTTATCGATGTGTGGTATCGATCTCCTAAAAACCGGTCTAAGAGCCGTAAAACCGATTTTGTCGCCGTTTGGCGAAAATAAAAATCAGATTCAACTAAAAGTTATATTTATGTGCCTCACTCACCCAGGCCATTATTCTGAGAAAGTTTGAGGAATTTCATTTTTTCTCATCCTAAACACTTTAGGCGATATTTACAGACGGCCGCTCTTAAACACTAAAAGATGATGCGGGAGAATTTAAAAAAAGAGGCTACAAGTATTTTAAAAACTGTTTAATACTTGTAGACTCTTGTGCTACTTTAGGTAGACTGTTCCATAGAGATGCCCCTCTGTATGAAAAACTCTTTTTTAGGGCTTCGGTGTTGGGTCTTGTAATGAAGAGGACTATTCTGAGAACGGCGCAAACTATGCTGATGAATTGTGCTTGTTTTGGTAAATAAATCAGTTAGATATGGCGGAACTTGGTTATTCGTGGTTTTGTACATAACGCTTCCCAATTGGCAGTGGCGTCGTTCTTCTAAGTCTTTCCAATTAAGCATGGCTAAGATGTCTTTTGATCTAACGTCGTAATTAGAACCTGTAATGATTCTAGCTAGCAGCTCTGTTTTGAAGTTTCTGAGAAAGGCCTTTACCCAGACTTCCCCAGACAGTGCTACAATAATCACAATGTGAGACTTATCAGTGAATTATAGATAGAAATTAAAAGATTATGAGGCACGAATGGCTTGAGTCTTCGTAATACACCAAGTGCCTTGGCAATCTTTTTAGAAATGTTGTCAATATGAGTCTCCCATGTAAGAAACTCATCGACGTGAACACCGAGACATTTATAAGATTTAACTCTATTGATTTGACAGGCATTTGTGCTTACGTTCGGATCATCAGGTATTGGGGCACAGTTTGGCGCGCGTTCCAAGAAACATGCATTTAGTTTTAGTAGTATTTAGACTTAATTTATTGGCGATAAGCCATTCTTGCACACTAATTAGATCATTATTCATAGCAGAGAGAAACTCCTCCTGATTACTAGAGGCAAAAGTAAAGTTGGTGTCGTCTGCATACATACGTACATTAGACATTAAATCGTAATTTGGCAAGTCGTTAATATAAAGCAAAAAAAGTAATGGGCCTAGAATAGCCCCTTAAGGAATTCCACAGATCAGACAGAGTGCCCTTTGGATACGATCGGTAAGGTAGTTCGAGAACCAGGATAGGGTTTTAGATTTTACTCCGTGCATGGTCAATAGTATCGAAGGCCTTTTTTAGACTGTGGAATGTAATGGCCATCCCTTCATGTAGGACGACACGAATTGCTACCAAATTGTATTCTATTGTATTGTATTGTGTTGCGTTCTATTGTTGTATTGAATTGTATTGTGTTGTATTCTATTGTATTTTTGGTAAAAATTCGTGTCGTCCTACATAAAGGGATTGCCGACATCCCGGCTAAACTTCTGAAACATTGCGCCTCAACCGTAGCAGAGCCTTTAACACACATCTTCAACTTATCTATCAGGCAAGGCATCCTACCGTCAGACTGGAAAAAAGCCAAAGTCTATCCCATACATAAAGAGGGACCCAAAGCCATCCCTAACAACTATAGACCCATTTCGGTTCTTTCAGTTGTCGTTAAGATTCTAGAAAGAGGCGTTTTTAATCAGTTTTACACATACTTAGTTGAAAACAATCTGTTAAATAAGTTCCAATCGGGCTTCAACTCGGTTCGGCTTCAATAAATTCCGACCACCACAAATCATGGTTAACAGTCGGTTCTTCATCGACACAGCACCGATCAGGGGAGTCATGCACACCTCCTGAAGACTTCGATAAATGTTACCTAGAAGATTTCGAGGCAGCATCACATCTGAACGAGAAAAAAAAGTACTTATCGAGCGCACAGATCCTCTGTCTTTGAGTTTGAAGAACGCGGAGATTTGCTACAGTTCGCCGCAGTTTGCCTTCGCTGTAAGCTTATGCTGATTGGCTACGAAACAATGGTCCAAGCCTTGCCCCTGCAAAAAGATGTTTTGTGGGGGGGGGTCCACAATCACGTGACACCAAATCTCGAATCAACCGACTAATATAGGGGTTGCGTTCTGCGAACGCGATAAACAATAGGGAAACCATTTCAATGTCACGGCGTGTCGTACAGTAAACGTAACTTCCCCACTCATATTACACGCGGTTTGTACAGGTTTATTCAACTTCCACAGTTAATTAAAAGGTTTTGTAAGCGGAATGGGCTGTTTGAGTACTTTTAACGCGCGAAAAAAATGTTCCAGTGCGCACGCCCAAGATGTTTCTTCCGTAAAGGCTGTAATGTAAGCGAAAATAAAAACATTCCGTGTTAGCTGTCGTACAATAAACAATACACTAAGGTGGGGAGGCAACTAGGGGTGGCGAATGGTGTCAAGAAAATCGGTGGGTCTCGCAAAAAGTCGGTAAAGTCTCGAAATCTCGCATTTTATAGGTCGGGTCTCGGAGTCTCGATTTCTTTTTTAACTTTGCCCGTCTGGGAGTCTCGGATTTTCTTGGGCTCGCGCCTTTTTACTCTTTTTATTAGCTTTTATTGGAGTTACGGTTTTTTGGCGGCATCTGCATGTGTTTTTAAGATACGCGAACGACAGCTAATTGGTTGAATGGTGAATTCCTCACCTGAAAGGCACTGGGTGTTTTGTCATGATAACTACAATTCTCGGATTTTGAAAACAGATGAGCTCGGGCTCGGATTTTGAAATCTCTTTAAAGTCTCGGGCTCGGATTCTGAAAACGCAAGTCTCGACGTCTCGCAAAGTCTCGGATTTACCATTCGGCACCCCTGCAACTGCCCTACGCTACTGTGCGTAAAAAAAAACTAAAAATACGATGATTTCAGTACGTGTGTCGATATCGCCTCTCAGTCAATCTTCTGCCTTATTGGACAATAGAACTGATTCAGTAATTTTGTGCTTATTAGTATTGTATTCATGTATTATTACAGTCAACTCTCTCTTAAGCGACCACCCTTGGTTTACGGACAAAGTGGTCGCTTACGGGAGGTGGTCGCTAACGGGAAAAAGCAACACAGGTAGCCCAAGTGCTTGCTAAACGGATCAGACTTCTAGCACAGCTCTAGCGCGCTGTCACCACAACAACATACATGTAGCTAAGCACGGGAGTTCGAGCTCAAGTTTTTCCAATCTTTTTCAGTTTCTTATCTGTCAGCGTCATTAAAAATTGAACTTTGTGGTATTTGAGTAATGATTTTTTTTAAATACAGTACAATCTACTTTGGTGGTCGCTTATCGGAAACAAAAAAACAATAGAAAATGTCAAGTGTTGAGACTAAAAAGTGGTCGCGGTCGGTTAAGAACTTTTGCCTTGGTCGCTTACGAGAGAGTTTTTACAACAGAATTTGACTGAGAAAAAAAACGGTTCTTTGGTAAAGTGGTCGCTTATGGGAGGTGGTCGCTTACGGGAAGTGGTCGCAGGAGAGAGTTGACTGTATCTATGTAAACCAGAATTAACTCAGCTTTTCAAAACCGTTCTGATCCCATAACCAGCGAAGCGATTTCATTTGTATTATTGGATGATCTCGAGTAATTATATCCCATAACTATGATATTTTGGCTCTATTAAACTGTTTTTGTTTGGAGGGATCATGTATGCCTTCCCGGTAAACGCCGCTCGCGCGGGTGAAGCTCTTTCTAGTCACTTTACTGAAAGTACAACCCCTTACGGTACAACTACTGACTGTAGTCGCATATCTTAATGACATTTACTCCATACACGTGCGTTAAAAACAAGTTCGATTATATAGCCGACCCCATTTAACGAAAGGATTCACCCTTTTACCTACATTCTATTTATTATAATACTAATGGAACGCAGCTTCTTCGGTGAACAAATTTATGTTTATTTTATTACACGTAACTAATAGCACTACAGCTTAGAACTTCAGTCAACAAACCTGATTAAGTCTTGAAGTCTATTAACTAAATGTTGGCTTTAAAGTACATCGCCAGATAGTGAAGAGCTGCATACATTCTCTACATTATTTCTGTTTATTATCAGTATATAGCACTACAGCTTCTTCAGTGGACAAACGAAGTACTGATAGTCTTGAAGTCTATTAACTAAACGTTAACTAAAGTACATAGTGAAGAGCTGCTGAATCAGTACTGAGACTCTCGCGAAGGCAGCCTAAGCTCGCCACTGGAACTTCTTCTTGTTTTCATCTTTGACCCTGATAATAAAATGTCGAGGATTATCAAAGCCGACTCGGGGGGGGGGGGGGGGGACTTCCTATATGGCCCTGACGGGGATTCTCGTCGTATATACCTTTTAGGGGTTAAACATGCGTATTTTGCGTGTTCAAATTCAAACGTCCACAGTAGTAATTATCGTGGTACCTTTTAGATTATTCAAAGTAAGCCGGAAAAGTAAGACAGGAACTGCTTATCAGAAAAATAAGATTTTGTGATTTGAGATTGGCACCTTCGCTCAATCCGGTTTCTGGGAAACTACCCATCAACCGCTCCCTTGGATACGCATCGTTCTATTAATGATTTAAAACCATTAAAGGTTAGGGTGAAGTGTGGGGGAGGGCTTGGGGTTTCCCAGAAGCCGTGATTGATCCGGCACCTCTTTGGGGTAAATATAAATTTCGACGAGCATCTCCCGGCGTCACCTTTACATGGGAGCCCCCCGTTCACTAGGGCTGATAAGAATGTCTACGCTTCCTGACCGGTCAATAATGATACCAATATCAATGATTCTGCTGCAAGGACTGGACGTCGCCATTGCTAAGCCTTGTTTAAAGGAGAATTGAAACCTAAATCAATCCGGCGACTATATACAAACTTGTATTCAAGAGAAATAAGTTCTGTTTCTTTGTGGTGCACGTCTAAAAAGAGGAAATGCGTATATAGCCGATTCTCAGCTGATAAAGCTAGTTTGTGTGGCGGCTCAATTCAGTGCTTTTTTCCCGTATCGTACGTCATGCATACCAAGAAAAAAACAACCACACCTTCAGCACAAAAAAGCACAATAGTGCGCCGAGAACAACATGACAAAACTAATTTATTCCCCGTATAGTACGTCACAGATTACAGGAATTGAGCCGTCTGGCCATAGCAGCGGTTAGGGTTAGGAAGATTTGCAGTTTTTCTTTCCTTTGACGCAAAACACGGTTAAATTAATTTTGGTATGAGTCTTTTCATGTTTAGAGCTACTCGTTGAGCTAAATTTGATTTTAGGCTTCAGTTCTCCTTTAAGAAGTCAACAACATCAAAAATAATATTAATCAGGATTAATAGAAGATAATATAACTTGGGAATAAGAGATATTGTAGTTGAGTCTACGAATAGCAGTTTCAGCGGTATTGACCCGAACGCCTCACTTCAATGTAATGAAGCGCCATTGAAACCATCATTCTTACACGACACCAACACCCTCCTAAACAAGCACGACTAATTTAGATACACAGTTTGAATAGCGCTTCATTACATTGAAGTGAGGCGTTTGGGTCAATACCGCTGAAACTGCTATTCGTAGACTCAACTACAATATCTCCTATTGTGTAAGATCTCCTGGTTACTGGGGTCCTTTAATCACAAATAGTTATACTTAGCTGTCAATAGTTATACTTATCTGTCAATAGTTATACTTAGCTGTCAATAGTTATACTTAGCTGTCAATAGTTATACTTAGCTGTCAATAGTTATACTTAGCGGCTTGATAATAAACACCAATATTATTGAACCGAACTGAAACTGATCCACACAACTAATATCGCATTTTGTTAGCATAACTAGCTGATCAATCAAGCGAAATTTTTACATCCACCAATTTTCTCGCAATCTGATTGGCTAATGTTCATAATCAATAAGAGGACAGATACAGTTGACGTCATTCGTTACTCAGTGCGCGCCTTTCGGTGCGCTCTGTAGAGATTTGCGAAATCAAATTGTGTAAAGTTCTTATCCAAAAAGCAAGAAAATTAGGATTTCATAATGAAGCTGATTTCATCACTGGGAGAAGTTAATCTGTGTCAACTTCTTTGATGATGGCACTTGTCAACATTTGAGGGCTTAATTGCAGAATACCCTGCCACTTCAGGTTTGTTAAAATTGTTGGGTACGTAAGCTTTGCATGGAAACAATGGAAAATGAATTATTAATAAGTACATTCCTAAAGTGGCAGGGTATTCTGCAGCTGTTGCTCCCTCAGGAAATGTACATCACGTTCTCAAGGGAACCGAGAAACAATGTTTTATGTCGAATGTTCCTTATGCCTACATCTATTGTTGTATCCTGAAAATTGTACCCTTACTGTCAGTTATGGACAGATTTTACTTTCTAAAAACTCTATAAAACAGCCATCTTGCATGGATCTTATGACCTCACATGATTGCCTCAATTGTCAGAAAACAATAGCTCTTTAATTTGTTAAATACCAACGCGGACAACATATACTGGATCATTAATGCCATGGCGCTGTTCAGAAAAAGATGCTTTGATGAGCCTCACCTTAAACGAATTTGATATACACAATGCAACAATAACAGCATAATAACAATGATATAAATAGTACCTGATCTATCACCGAAGAATTCAGCTCTCAGTGATATGTGGTTGTGCCAGGTCTTAGGGTTTATACGCGCAAAGCGAGCGAAGATCTCGGGCTTGATATCATGTAAGACTACTGAAGTTTGATCGTAGTTGGCATGTAGTACCTGTCAAAAAACGATTGCATAAAAACGTTATCTAACCAAAGATGCAGAGTTGTCGCCAGAGCGGCAATTAACTAGGAGGGGCAGGGGGCGATTGGCCCCCTTACCCAAGGAACTGCCTCCCCCTCCCCTCGGAGTCTCGAACATTTTTTTCCCATTTGTTTTCTGAATTTGCCTGACCCCCAAATATTTCCCCCATTTAATTTTTTTTTCACCATCAGTTCTAATTTTGCCTGACCCTACCCCCAGGTCCTGGGGACAATCCTGAAATGCCAAAGGAAATTAAATTAAGCCTTTGCCAAACCACGTCTTGGTGATAAAAGTGATTCTGTAAACAGCAATACCGCCACATGCGTTGAAGGGGCTGTGTCACGGTAATAGACTTTACAGTCGCGTTCCGGACCAGAAACAGCTATTTCCACCGAGTTTGATATGAACTAACGAACCTCTCGGCCATGTGGGATACTTAAAATCAAAGCAAATATGCAAAAATGACTAACAAACAGTGTATATAAACAGTCTCCAGGGAAAATATTGAAAATCCTTTCAATCAAGCATTGAGGGAGGGAAGTTTAACTGTTTGTATGCAATTAACAATTAACAATTAACACCAACCGAGCGATTACTCAACATATGCGCTATACCATGACACAGCCCCTTTAATTATCGCTGGTTTTCAATCAATCAGAGATTCAAATAACAAAGACGTGCGAGCAATCATTTGTTAACGTCAACCAAGATGGCGGCGATGACGTCACGTGAAAGTGAGCAATTATTAGCCTTATCAGAATCGGGAGAAACTATTCTGCACTCAGTTGATGTATGATGGCACACCGCCACTCTTAACTGGGAAGAATCCAAACAAACCCTAACCCTGATTTTAAACTAACCCTAACCTCACCACTACGCCACGAGGGATTTCGCTGCCAATGATCGCTTTTTTATAACTTTTATCGATCTCGGTTTCTCATTAGCATACACTATGTATTGTATTTTAGTATATACCACACCAGTGAATATGACTTTTCGCGCGCTCTGATTGGCTACTCAAACAGTGAATATAATTTCAAATTCACCTCCGAGCAAAGCAGCGATCATCTCGCGCGAGTTTTTGTCCATTTGACAGAAAATAAAATAACTATTTGGTGTTGGCTATTCACCTGGAGTGTGGTATATACTAAAACAATTATTCACCTCAGTGTTGGTGAATTGTGGTGGATATTGATGTCTGAACACGCTGGATCAGTATAGGGAGAACACAAGAAAAACTTGAACATCACGAACCCACTAAAACGAGTCATTTTCAGGTTTTTCGAGTGTTCTCCTTTATATGAACATGATTTTAAGGCAAATTCCTCTATCTTAAAATTCGTCCAATCGTTTATTATTATTATTATTCAATCATGTCGTTTTAGTTGAATTATAACCACTTGTAGCTGTGTTTTTTATTAGTCTTAGTATATTTTATTACTGATGGACGATAATGTTTTACTGAGAAATAAACCACTCATAGAAATCATACGAAACTACATCCGGGTATTGAGTATCATCACTAGTGAAAATATCGATGACGTCACGTTTGTCGCCTTTTGACAGTAAGTAAAATGAATAGATAAGAGTTCTTAGAGCAGTTTAATTGTCCATATAATAAAAAGAAAATTACATGGTGGTTTGAAGATATGAAGTTTATCCTCTCGAGTCCAAAACATTTCACTCGTTCGCTGCGCTCACTCGTGAAATGTTTTCGACTCTCGAGGTTCATATCTTCGCACCACCGTGTAATATCCTCTATGTACGTCCTTTCTCCTTCTTTCTTCTCTTATTTTTTTTTCCTACAAGGTCAATGCTGAAAAAATGTATTTTTTATTTACGTAAGCCCTCTAGATGAGCTACCAACTCTTGGGGCAAATGTAAAGCCTAAATACATATATATATACATGATTTTAGCCAATCAAAGCGCGCCCTCTAAGTGTTTTTTTTAAAGACAACTGCTTGACTCACAGCGACTGCTGTTTTGTATTGATAGTACTGCCAGATGATTCCATCTTCACTGTAGGACAATGTGAAGCTCTCCACCCACTGGTTCGCATCCTGCCGGCCTTGTGTAGCCACTCCAGTTATCTCCACTACTCGACCGAAGTCAACCTGAAACCACTGATGCTTATCGTTAGTCTTCGTACACCAGGCCCCAGTCCTTCCTCCACCGGCATGGAAATGCAATCGACCATTGGCAGCTCTGGAGGTTGCATTCCACTCGGACGAGGCAGAGATTTGTTCATCTTTAACGAAACCATTTTCAAGACCAAGGGGATCAAAGCAGATCGACTGTGGTGGTAGTATAAAACCTAAAGAACGTAATGATACTTCGTTACCTATTACATTGGTATGTTCCTGGCACATACAGTGTAATTTTACTTTGAGACGTACACAGTATAATCCGCAACCTTTATTAGAGTGGATTTCGTACGAATAGGCAAGTTGTGACTTACAGCATGCCGTAAAATGGTTCCCTATTGTTTTTTTCTTTCTGATCCGATCAAATTACAGAGTTACGATACAGTACGCGGTTAACGGTAAGGCTACAGAAATGCCGTATGTTTGTATCCGCCTCTACAGCAGTCACCATTTTGGGATAATGATCAACTAACTTGCCTCCTTCAATCTCTTCAAGTCTGTTGTTAAACCCTGGGGCCAAGTTTTCAAAACGTGATTAATCTAATCCAGGATTACATTTTGATTGATGATTCCCGTTCTCTTGGTAACTAATCAGGTGTATTTTCAGTGCATTTCTCTTTGTAATGCTTGATGGCTTCTCATTCTTTATCAAACAAGAAATTCAGTATCTAGCAAGTTAAAACAAGAGGCTGGGTGCAGCCTTAACTCGGGCTGTATACACATGAACGACACCCGTGCCTTTTCCTCACCCACCCCCCCCCCCCCCCCTCCATAAAATATATATACATTATTTACATTCCAGACATTCCATTCTAGGGCGTGCTCACTGGGGAGGGGTAGTACTCCACTCCTATTGTTCATTAGGGGTGGGGTAGGAGAGTTATCAGTCGCGGTGACTTTCACTCTCTGCTTCCCTAGTATATATATATGTAATTTAATATTTTTGTTTTTCATCATATGTAAATTAGAGATGTGTAAATTAAAGAAGTTGACTGCTGTTCTGTTGTACTGCAGGTTCCGAGTACTTAATAGATGATTGTCTCAATG
This sequence comes from Actinernus sp. WN-2022, assembly GCA_030867875.1. Lineage (NCBI taxonomy): Eukaryota > Metazoa > Cnidaria > Anthozoa > Actiniaria > Actinernidae > Actinernus > Actinernus sp. WN-2022. Next base: position 106,234,482 of record JAOWCC010000019.1, on the reverse strand, counting down.
TTTATATTTATCCCATATTATAAGTTGTATCCTGTCCATCCTGTGATGGAGCTGTCACTATATTTAACTACTGTTAATTCTTTCTACAGTCATGTTAATTGTATTCGTGGTCGATTCGAGTGCTTCTGTGTAACTTTATCTGCTGTTTTCATAACTCCTGAAATGCCTGTTGGTTATCTCTAATTAAAAGCTTTACATTCATTCCCAAAACTTCAGTCTGCTCATTATATTACTGGGCCCGGTTCCTGAAAGCCAGATTAGCGCTAATCCTGGATTAACTCTCAACATAACATATTAGTTGTCGTGGTAATTAACTGTGGATTAGCGCTAATCGGGCTTTCAGGAACCGGGCCCAGAACTATAACGGGTAACTGTTGAAAGCCGATCTCGAACCAAAACCTCACTCGTGAGAGGATTCTCGTTTAACAGCTCTAATGAAAGTTAAGCATGCGCCAATCATCTAGCGGCTGATAGGGAATTGTGCTGTCTCCGAACTTCTCCATACGATTAAAATAAAAAAAACTATTTAATTAATTCTATCCGCAGTCTGTGGCTGTTGACCTTTAACGATTATCTCTCATCGACATTATATTAGGGAGGGACCATTTGAAAATTGATTGAAATTTGAAAATTTTGCTTGAACAAAAATCCTGCAAAAATACGTTGGATCCGAAGTGAGGACCCATACAGCCAAAAGATAAACGATTAAGAATGAAAAGTCCGAAGACTATACAGCAAAGCTGATATACAACGTAAAATTCTAACACAAAGCACTACAGTTAGCTAGGCCTGACACGAAAAGTGCTCGGACTAGATTGCAGCCATAGACAGCTGTTTCGTTCTTATTAGAACTCGTCAGTATGGCATAGCAAACAGTACGCGGGCTTCGGTGCCACTGCACTACCGACCCGGACTGCGCTAAGAAGCATCTAGTTACGAGCTCACAGAAAAGCTTGGTTATCGGGTCACACGTCATTACGTGTGGCGAAAAGCCAAAAACCAAGCAAATCTGAACTAAACGTGTCAGTACTTTGCGAGAAATATAGTTATGCTGGCCAGCTTTATAAAAATGATGACAATAGCAGGAATAATCGGATCTATATAAGACCTACGGTATAAAAATCCACAATAGAAAATATATAAGCAAATACCGTGAACAAAAATCCTGCAAAAATATGTTGGATCCGAAGTGAGGGTCGTCTATACATCCAAAAGATAAACGACTAAGAATGAAAACTCCGAAGACTATACAGCAAAGCTGATATACAACGTAAAATTCTAACACAAAGCACGGCTATGGTTAGCTAGGACTGACACGAAAAGTGCTCGCACTAGATTGCAGCCATAATAACGGAAATAATCACTAAATTTACTACAATTCAGTAAACGTATCCGTAGTGTTGGAATTTCCCAAATTCATTTTTACTTCTACATTTTTTCTGTTTTCTTACCTTCGTGACATCCATAAAGTTCCAGTCTCATCGAGATGTAGCTGTGCCAAGTCTTTGGTAGAACCCGAATGTACCTAGTTATGATAACTGGCTCTAACACGTGACCAACAACAGTGTTCCTGTCGTAGTTCCCTACCAACACCTTGTTGCTGTCGTAGTCTTGGAAATGGCCTCCATCTTGACTGAACTGCAGACTGTAACTTTCGACCCACTGGTTAGCATCCTGGCGGCCTTGGGTGACAATACGAGTTACCTTGGTTACTTCGCCGAAGTCCACCTGTAACCACTCACCAAGTTCGTTTACCTTGGCAGACCAGGCGCCCTTTAGTAAACCCTTGCGCTTCAGATGTAGTCTCGCACGAGAAGGTGCATGATCTGAATCCCGCATGGACGAAGCGGTAATGTGGTCATCAGAAATAATAAATTCTTCGAGACCAAGTGGAGAAACGCATTTTGAAACTGGTATGTTAAATTCTGGAAAAGAAAAATTACATATGTGTTCAAACTCCGGCGGACCAATAATAAGGGCCTTAAAATAACCGAGTAGAAGGTGCTGCCATTGTGAAACAATTTCATTCTCTAACTGCATATGGTTAGATCTTGATTACGTCAGTCTTCTCTGATAAGGATGTACATTTTAGGTCTCACGTCGGCCTCATGGTTATCAGTCACATCAGACTGTGACGAGTTACCAACGTTAAATAAGGTTGCTCTACCGTTGCTTCTAACACTGATGATACTTATATTACTGATGGATGTCTCTGATAAGGACGTACATTTTAGGTCTCACGTCGGCCTCATGGTTATCAGTCACATCAGACTGTGACGAGTTACCAACGTTAAATAAGGTTGCTCTACCGTTGCTTCTAACACTGATGATACTTATATTACTGATGGATGTCTCTGATAAGGACGTAAATCTAAGGTCTCACGTCGGCCTCATGGTTATCAGTCACATCAGACTGTGACGAGTTACCAACGTTAAATAAGGTTGCTGTACCGTTGCTACTAACACTGATGATACTTATATTACTGATGGATGTTCCTTCTTACAACATAGGTATATGTCTTTCAAACAGGATGTTAGCAGTCAGTTAATGTTCGTTTGATGCATCAATAATGTAACAGGAAGCTGTTCTAGATTGGCAGTCAGAGTAAATAAATAACAGGCACCTGATGTAATTCCATAAAATTCCACTCTCATGGAGATGTGGTTCGTCCAGGACTCAGGTCGAATACGTACGAACCGAGCGATAATTGCGGGCTTGATAACATGGAAAACTACTGTATTGCGATCTTTGTTGCCTCTAAGAACCTAAAAGAACAAAATAGAAAAACACGACAGTCAAAAGAAATTAATGCAAAAGCCGCAAGAAAAGCCATCAAGTCCAACATATACATTGCACCTGAAAGAGTGTATACATTACGTCACAAACAGGACTCACTGGTGAATGTGTATAACGGTCGGTATACGGCTTCTATTTCAACGCATTTTACAAAGCTGTTGCTAAACAATTGCTTATACCAGCTTATGAACAACGTAAACAATTAGTATAATATGTATAAATCCCTATAAAAAGCTGCCGATAAAAGAAGAAAACGATGATTTGTCTACTTACACCAAGTTTTCCTTTCCTTTCCAAATAAAACCATGATATCCCGTCGCGACTGAAGGATAGCCAGTAGGTCTTCACCCATTGGTCCATGTCATATCGGCCTTGTGTAGCGACCCCCGTGATCTTCACCAGATGATCAAAGTCAACCTGCAGCCACTGATAAGCATCGTTTCTTCTAGCGGACCAAGCACCAATCCTTCCTTTACTACCGTGAAAATGCAGTCTGGCGTTGGCAGCTTTGTAGTGAATATTGTATATAGAGGAGGCTGTAATCTGTGCGTCTTTAATGACACCATTCTCAAGACCAAGAGCATGAAGCCACTTTGGCAAACTGATCACTAAAAAGGACATTAACGAAAATGTCATCCCACCGTAAAGCGCCCATTGATATTTCCACAAAGACTTCACTTAAGTTATTTATTCACATTCAAAGATTACTTATAAAGAAACCCTTGGTGCTGTCATATTTTGCTTTCCTAAGAATTACAAACATATGGAAACTTCAATATTTCAGAGATTGCAAACCCCATTTTTCTGTTGTGCATTCGAATGTCGACTTTTACTTTTCTTTACGTTGATAGGCCTGGTGAAATGTTATCTGCAACAGGTTACTGAAAACAAATCAGCAAGGAACTATTAACAATAGGATCGCATACCTTTGGTCTTTATTACGTAAACGTCATTTGCCAAAGAACCGCCAACTCCATCGTGGCAACCACGCGATGCACCGTATTTGTCAAAGTCCACGTTTTTATCGGGACCGGAGAAACACTCACCACCATTTTGTACGGCAAACACCCTGTAACCAGACGCCTTGGCCAGCTTGAAACATTGGCGAACAGCATCACGCCTTTTGAAGGTTTTTAATAACCGACCAATCGCTCGTCTGAACTTGTCCTTATAGCAGCCGATCCTCGTGTAATACTGAATGGGATTCGGAGGATGGAGTGATTGCACACCTTGCAAGACGAGAAATAAAATACATCTAGAGATTAGACTTTTGAGGTGCATTAATCTTCATACAGTTTAGAAATATGTAGTAAAGGAAACATGATATTGTATTGTTAACAAGTCAATCAGACTAGATCATCTGATTCACAACGCCAATTACAATGTCAAAGTCAAACAACATACTTGTTAAGAAAACCGTGTAGACATCGTTGGACCAAGTACCACCGACTCCACCATGACAGCCGCTCGATGTTCCGTATTTGCCGAAGGTACTTATCGCATCAGCACCGGAGAAACATTTGCCGCCATATTGTACAGCGAACACTTTGTAACCCAGCTTTTGGGTCAATTGGGCACATCGTCCGACAATGTTTTTGCCTCGGAAGGTCTTCAATAATCGACCCACAGCTCTCTTTCGCTTATCTTTGAAGCAGCCAATCCTTGCATGGAATTCAAAATGATGGCGTTCTGGGGGAACAGGAGGTGACGCGCCTTAAAAAAAAGTGAAATCTAATCATGTTTAGGACAAAAAACAAACTAAGTAAATACATGTATGTTCACATTACAATCCTCTCACTTGAACTTATATGGGTCGATTCTCGCATTTAATAACATATTCTCAAATTCATATTCTCCTATTTAACTTCAACTACCAAAGAAGTTTCTTTGTTTGTGGAGTTCAACATTCAATGACCAAGATTATCTTAAAAAAAAATTAATGAATGTGTTTTTCAGTACCATATATATATCCATAGAATTCGGCTCTCAATGAGATGTGCTTGTGCCAGGTCACTGCGTGAATACGAACCAAACGGGTGATAACCCCTGGCTTGATGAGGTGGAAAACCACTGTATTGCGATCTGTATTTCCTTGGAATATCTAGAGAACATCATTTGTCAAAACAAATGCCACACAAAAATACCACTTATCAGTAATACAGAAAACGATAACAATTTATGGCAAGATATTAACATCCAATTATAGGCCATGAAAGCGTCGCTTAGAAGTGAAGGTGTTCTAGACGAACATTTCCAAGGTGAATATAGTAAAGATGGAGAACATTCCTCTCTGTCCTTCCAAAATTGTCAATTTCTCCATCTATAGAAGATGGTTTTTTTCTTTTAAGAAATGTTCGTCCTGACCATTTGAATATTTCACAAAGTGAAGATTCTCACTTACAAGGAGTTGTTTTCCCTTTTTCAATGAGTTCCAATGGCTTCCGTCGCGACTGAAGGATAGCCAGTAGGTCTTCACCCATTGGTCCCTGCTATATCGGCCTTGTGTAGCGACCCCCGTGATCTTCACCAGATGATCAAAGTCAACCTGCAGCCACTGATAAGCATCGTTTCTTCTAGCGGACCAAGCACCAATCGAGAATAATTTGACCTTCCGTTGACCGTGGAAATGCAGTCTGGCGTTGGCAGCTTTGTAGTGAATATTGTATATAGAGGAGGCTGTAATCTGTGCGTCTTTAATGACACCATTCTCAAGACCAAGAGCATGAAGCCACTTTGGCAAACTGATCACTAAAAAGGACATTAACGAAAATGTCATCCCACCGTAAAGCGCCCATTGATATTTCCACAAAGACTTCACTTAAGTTATTTATTCACATTCAAAGATTACTTATAAAGGAACCCTTGGTGCTGTCATATTTTGCTTTCCTAAGAATTACAAACATATGGAAACTTCAATATTTCAGAGATTGCAAACCCCATTTTTCTGTTGTGCATTCGAATGTCGACTTTTACTTTTCTTTACGTTGATAGGCCTGGTGAAATGTTATCTGCAACAGGTTACTGAAAACAAATCAGCAAGGAACTATTAACAATAGGATCGCATACCTTTGGTCTTTATTACGTAAACGTCATTTGCCAAAGAACCGCCAACTCCATCGTGGCAACCACGCGATGCACCGTATTTGTCAAAGTCCACGTTTTTATCGGGACCGGAGAAACACTCACCACCATTTTGTACGGCAAACACCCTGTAACCAGACGCCTTGGCCAGCTTGAAACATTGGCGAACAGCATCACGCCTTTTGAAGGTTTTTAATAACCGACCAATCGCTCGTCTGAACTTGTCCTTATAGCAGCCGATCCTCGTGTAATACTGAATGGGATTCGGAGGATGGAGTGATTGCACACCTTGCAAGACGAGAAATAAAATACATCTAGAGATTAGACTTTTGAGGTGCATTAATCTTCATACAGTTTAGAAATATGTAGTAAAGGAAACATGATATTGTATTGTTAACAAGTCAATCAGACTAGATCATCTGATTCACAACGCCAATTACAATGTCAAAGTCAAACAACATACTTGTTAAGAAAACCGTGTAGACATCGTTGGACCAAGTACCACCGACTCCACCATGACAGCCGCTCGATGTTCCGTATTTGCCGAAGGTACTTATCGCATCAGCACCGGAGAAACATTTGCCGCCATATTGTACAGCGAACACTTTGTAACCCAGCTTTTGGGTCAATTGGGCACATCGTCCGACAATGTTTTTGCCTCGGAAGGTCTTCAATAATCGACCCACAGCTCTCTTTCGCTTATCTTTGAAGCAGCCAATCCTTGCATGGAATTCAAAATGATGGCGTTCTGGGGGAACAGGAGGTGACGCGCCTTAAAAAAAAGTGAAATCTAATCATGTTTAGGACAAAAAACAAACTAAGTAAATACATGTATGTTCACATTACAATCCTCTCACTTGAACTTATATGGGTCGATTCTCGCATTTAATAACATATTCTCAAATTCATATTCTCCTATTTAACTTCAACTACCAAAGAAGTTTCTTTGTTTGTGGAGTTCAACATTCAATGACCAAGATTATCTTAAAAAAAAATTAATGAATGTGTTTTTCAGTACCATATATATATCCATAGAATTCGGCTCTCAATGAGATGTACTTGTGCCAGGTCACTGCGTGAATACGAACCAAACGGGTGATAACCCCTGGCTTGATGAGGTGGAAAACCACTGTATTGCGATCTGTATTTCCTTGGAATATCTAGAGAACATCATTTGTCAAAACAAATGCCACACAAAAATACCACTTATCAGTAATACAGAAAACGATAACAATTTATGGCAAGATATTAACATCCAATTATAGGCCATGAAAGCGTCGCTTAGAAGTGAAGGTGTTCTAGACGAACATCTCCAAGGTGAATATGGTAAAGATGGAGAACATTCCTCTCTGTCCTTCCAAAATTGTCAATTTCTCCATCTATAGAAGATGTTTTTTTTCTTTTAAGAAATGTTCGTCCTGACCATTTGAATATTTCACAAAGTGAAGATTCTCACTTACAAGGAGTTGTTTTCCCTTTTTCAATGAGTTCCAATGGCTTCCGTCGCGACTGAAGGATAGCCAGTAGGTCTTCACCCATTGGTCCCTGCTATATCGGCCTTGTGTAGCGACCCCCGTGATCTTCACCAGATGATCAAAGTCAACCTGCAGCCACTGATAAGCATCGTTTCTTCTAGCGGACCAAGCACCAATCGAGAATAATTTGACCTTCCGTTGACCGTGGAAATGCAGTCTGGCGTTGGCAGCTTTGTAGTGAATATTGTATATAGAGGAGGCTGTAATCTGTGCGTCTTTAATGACACCATTCTCAAGACCAAGAGCATGAAGCCACTTTGGCAAACTGATCACTAAAAAGGACATTAACGAAAATGTCATCCCACCGTAAAGCGCCCATTGATATTTCCACAAAGACTTCACTTAAGTTATTTATTCACATTCAAAGATTACTTATAAAGGAACCCTTGGTGCTGTCATATTTTGCTTTCCTAAGAATTACAAACATATGGAAACTTCAATATTTCAGAGATTGCAAACCCCATTTTTCTGTTGTGCATTCGAATGTCGACTTTTACTTTTCTTTACGTTGATAGGCCTGGTGAAATGTTATCTGCAACAGGTTACTGAAAACAAATCAGCAAGGAACTATTAACAATAGGATCGCATACCTTTGGTCTTTATTACGTAAACGTCATTTGCCAAAGAACCGCCAACTCCATCGTGGCAACCACGCGATGCACCGTATTTGTCAAAGTCCACGTTTTTATCGGGACCGGAGAAACACTCACCACCATTTTGTACGGCAAACACCCTGTAACCAGACGCCTTGGCCAGCTTGAAACATTGGCGAACAGCATCACGCCTTTTGAAGGTTTTTAATAACCGACCAATCGCTCGTCTGAACTTGTCCTTATAGCAGCCGATCCTCGTGTAATACTGAATGGGATTCGGAGGATGGAGTGATTGCACACCTTGCAAGACGAGAAATAAAATACATCTAGAGATTAGACTTTTGAGGTGCATTAATCTTCATACAGTTTAGAAATATGTAGTAAAGGAAACATGATATTGTATTGTTAACAAGTCAATCAGACTAGATCATCTGATTCACAACGCCAATTACAATGTCAAAGTCAAACAACATACTTGTTAAGAAAACCGTGTAGACATCGTTGGACCAAGTACCACCGACTCCACCATGACAGCCGCTCGATGTTCCGTATTTGCCGAAGGTACTTATCGCATCAGCACCGGAGAAACATTTGCCGCCATATTGTACAGCGAACACTTTGTAACCCAGCTTTTGGGTCAATTGGGCACATCGTCCGACAATGTTTTTGCCTCGGAAGGTCTTCAATAATCGACCCACAGCTCTCTTTCGCTTATCTTTGAAGCAGCCAATCCTTGCATGGAATTCAAAATGATGGCGTTCTGGGGGAACAGGAGGTGACGCGCCTTAAAAAAAAGTGAAATCTAATCATGTTTAGGACAAAAAACAAACTAAGTAAATACATGTATGTTCACATTACAATCCTCTCACTTGAACTTATATGGGTCGATTCTCGCATTTAATAACATATTCTCAAATTCATATTCTCCTATTTAACTTCAACTACCAAAGAAGTTTCTTTGTTTGTGGAGTTCAACATTCAATGACCAAGATTATCTTAAAAAAAAAATAATGAATGTGTTTTTCAGTACCATATATATATCCATAGAATTCGGCTCTCAATGAGATGTACTTGTGCCAGGTCACTGCGTGAATACGAACCAAACGGGTGATAACCCCTGGCTTGATGAGGTGGAAAACCACTGTATTGCGATCTGTATTTCCTTGGAATATCTAGAGAACATCATTTGTCAAAACAAATGCCACACAAAAATACCACTTATCAGTAATACAGATAACGATAACAATTTATGGCAAGATATTAACATCCAATTATAGGCCATGAAAGCGTCGCTTAGAAGTGAAGGTGTTCTAGACGAACATCTCCAAGGTGAATATGGTAAAGATGGAGAACATTCCTCTCTGTCCTTCCAAAATTGTCAATTTCTCCATCTATAGAAGATGTTTTTTTTCTTTTAAGAAATGTTCGTCCTGACCATTTGAATATTTCACAAAGTGAAGATTCTCACTTACAAGGAGTTGTTTTCCCTTTTTCAATGAGTTCCAATGGCTTCCGTCGCGACTGAAGGATAGCCAGTAGGTCTTCACCCATTGGTCCCTGCTATATCGGCCTTGTGTAGCGACCCCCGTGATCTTCACCAGATGATCAAAGTCAACCTGCAGCCACTGATAAGCATCGTTTCTTCTAGCGGACCAAGCACCAATCGAGAATAATTTGACCTTCCGTTGACCGTGGAAATGCAGTCTGGCGTTGGCAGCTTTGTAGTGAATATTGTATATAGAGGAGGCTGTAATCTGTGCGTCTTTAATGACACCATTCTCAAGACCAAGAGCATGAAGCCACTTTGGCAAACTGATCACTAAAAAGGACATTAACGAAAATGTCATCCCACCGTAAAGCGCCCATTGATATTTCCACAAAGACTTCACTTAAGTTATTTATTCACATTCAAAGATTACTTATAAAGAAACCCTTGGTGCTGTCATATTTTGCTTTCCTAAGAATTACAAACATATGGAAACTTCAATATTTCAGAGATTGCAAACCCCATTTTTCTGTTGTGCATTCGAATGTCGACTTTTACTTTTCTTTACGTTGATAGGCCTGGTGAAATGTTATCTGCAACAGGTTACTGAAAACAAATCAGCAAGGAACTATTAACAATAGGATCGCATACCTTTGGTCTTTATTACGTAAACGTCATTTGCCAAAGAACCGCCAACTCCATCGTGGCAACCACGCGATGCACCGTATTTGTCAAAGTCCACGTTTTTATCGGGACCGGAGAAACACTCACCACCATTTTGTACGGCAAACACCCTGTAACCAGACGCCTTGGCCAGCTTGAAACATTGGCGAACAGCATCACGCCTTTTGAAGGTTTTTAATAACCGACCAATCGCTCGTCTGAACTTGTCCTTATAGCAGCCGATCCTCGTGTAATACTGAATGGGATTCGGAGGATGGAGTGATTGCACACCTTGCAAGACGAGAAATAAAATACATCTAGAGATTAGACTTTTGAGGTGCATTAATCTTCATACAGTTTAGAAATATGTAGTAAAGGAAACATGATATTGTATTGTTAACAAGTAAATCAGACTAGATCATCTGATTCACAACGCCAATTACAATGTCAAAGTCAAACAACATACTTGTTAAGAAAACCGTGTAGACATCGTTGGACCAAGTACCACCGACTCCACCATGACAGCCGCTCGATGTTCCGTATTTGCCGAAGGTACTTATCGCATCAGCACCGGAGAAACATTTGCCGCCATATTGTACAGCGAACACTTTGTAACCCAGCTTTTGGGTCAATTGGGCACATCGTCCGACAATGTTTTTGCCTCGGAAGGTCTTCAATAATCGACCCACAGCTCTCTTTCGCTTATCTTTGAAGCAGCCAATCCTTGCATGGAATTCAAAATGATGGCGTTCTGGGGGAACAGGAGGTGACGCGCCTTAAAAAAAAGTGAAATCTAATCATGTTTAGGACAAAAAACAAACTAAGTAAATACATGTATGTTCACATTACAATCCTCTCACTTGAACTTATATGGGTCGATTCTCGCATTTAATAACATATTCTCAAATTCATATTCTCCTATTTAACTTCAACTACCAAAGAAGTTTCTTTGTTTGTGGAGTTCAACATTCAATGACCAAGATTATCTTAAAAAAAAATTAATGAATGTGTTTTTCAGTACCATATATATATCCATAGAATTCGGCTCTCAATGAGATGTGCTTGTGCCAGGTCACTGCGTGAATACGAACCAAACGGGTGATAACCCCTGGCTTGATGAGGTGGAAAACCACTGTATTGCGATCTGTATTTCCTTGGAATATCTAGAGAACATCATTTGTCAAAACAAATGCCACACAAAAATACCACTTATCAGTAATACAGAAAACGATAACAATTTATGGCAAGATATTAACATCCAATTATAGGCCATGAAAGCGTCGCTTAGAAGTGAAGGTGTTCTAGACGAACATCTCCAAGGTGAATATGGTAAAGATGGAGAACATTCCTCTCTGTCCTTCCAAAATTGTCAATTTCTCCATCTATAGAAGATGTTTTTTTTCTTTTAAGAAATGTTCGTCCTGACCATTTGAATATTTCACAAAGTGAAGATTCTCACTTACAAGGAGTTGTTTTCCCTTTTTCAATGAGTTCCAATGGCTTCCGTCGCGACTGAAGGATAGCCAGTAGGTCTTCACCCATTGGTCCCTGCTATATCGGCCTTGTGTAGCGACCCCCGTGATCTTCACCAGATGATCAAAGTCAACCTGCAGCCACTGATAAGCATCGTTTCTTCTAGCGGACCAAGCACCAATCGAGAATAATTTGACCTTCCGTTGACCGTGGAAATGCAGTCTGGCGTTGGCAGCTTTGTAGTGAATATTGTATATAGAGGAGGCTGTAATCTGTGCGTCTTTAATGACACCATTCTCAAGACCAAGAGCATGAAGCCACTTTGGCAAACTGATCACTAAAAAGGACATTAACGAAAATGTCATCCCACCGTAAAGCGCCCATTGATATTTCCACAAAGACTTCACTTAAGTTATTTATTCACATTCAAAGATTACTTATAAAGAAACCCTTGGTGCTGTCATATTTTGCTTTCCTAAGAATTACAAACATATGGAAACTTCAATATTTCAGAAATTGCAAACCCCATTTTTCTGTTGTGCATTCGAATGTCGACTTTTACTTTTCTTTACGTTGATAGGCCTGGTGAAATGTTATCTGCAACAGGTTACTGAAAACAAATCAGCAAGGAACTATTAACAATAGGATCGCATACCTTTGGTCTTTATTACGTAAACGTCATTTGCCAAAGAACCGCCAACTCCATCGTGGCAACCACGCGATGCACCGTATTTGTCAAAGTCCACGTTTTTATCGGGACCGGAGAAACACTCACCACCATTTTGTACGGCAAACACCCTGTAACCAGACGCCTTGGCCAGCTTGAAACATTGGCGAACAGCATCACGCCTTTTGAAGGTTTTTAATAACCGACCAATCGCTCGTCTGAACTTGTCCTTATAGCAGCCGATCCTCGTGTAATACTGAATGGGATTCGGAGGATGGAGTGATTGCACACCTTGCAAGACGAGAAATAAAATACATCTAGAGATTAGACTTTTGAGGTGCATTAATCTTCATACAGTTTAGAAATATGTAGTAAAGGAAACATGATATTGTATTGTTAACAAGTCAATCAGACTAGATCATCTGATTCACAACGCCAATTACAATGTCAAAGTCAAACAACATACTTGTTAAGAAAACCGTGTAGACATCGTTGGACCAAGTACCACCGACTCCACCATGACAGCCGCTCGATGTTCCGTATTTGCCGAAGGTACTTATCGCATCAGCACCGGAGAAACATTTGCCGCCATATTGTACAGCGAACACTTTGTAACCCAGCTTTTGGGTCAATTGGGCACATCGTCCGACAATGTTTTTGCCTCGGAAGGTCTTCAATAATCGACCCACAGCTCTCTTTCGCTTATCTTTGAAGCAGCCAATCCTTGCATGGAATTCAAAATGATGGCGTTCTGGGGGAACAGGAGGTGACGCGCCTTAAAAAAAAGTGAAATCTAATCATGTTTAGGACAAAAAACAAACTAAGTAAATACATGTACATGTATGTTCACATTACAATCCTCTCACTTGAACTTATATGGGTCGATTCTCGCATTTAATAACATATTCTCAAATTCATATTCTCCTATTTAACTTCAACTACCAAAGAAGTTTCTTTGTTTGTGGAGTTCAACATTCAATGACCAAGATTATCTTAAAAAAAAATTAATGAATGTGTTTTTCAGTACCATATATATATCCATAGAATTCGGCTCTCAATGAGATGTGCTTGTGCCAGGTCACTGCGTGAATACGAACCAAACGGGTGATAACCCCTGGCTTGATGAGGTGGAAAACCACTGTATTGCGATCTGTATTTCCTTGGAATATCTAGAGAACATCATTTGTCAAAACAAATGCCACACAAAAATACCACTTATCAGTAATACAGAAAACGATAACAATTTATGGCAAGATATTAACATCCAATTATAGGCCATGAAAGCGTCGCTTAGAAGTGAAGGTGTTCTAGACGAACATCTCCAAGGTGAATATGGTAAAGATGGAGAACATTCCTCTCTGTCCTTCCAAAATTGTCAATTTCTCCATCTATAGAAGATGTTTTTTTTCTTTTAAGAAATGTTCGTCCTGACCATTTGAATATTTCACAAAGTGAAGATTCTCACTTACAAGGAGTTGTTTTCCCTTTTTCAATGAGTTCCAATGGCTTCCGTCGCGACTGAAGGATAGCCAGTAGGTCTTCACCCATTGGTCCCTGCTATATCGGCCTTGTGTAGCGACCCCCGTGATCTTCACCAGATGATCAAAGTCAACCTGCAGCCACTGATAAGCATCGTTTCTTCTAGCGGACCAAGCACCAATCGAGAATAATTTGACCTTCCGTTGACCGTGGAAATGCAGTCTGGCGTTGGCAGCTTTGTAGTGAATATTGTATATAGAGGAGGCTGTAATCTGTGCGTCTTTAATGACACCATTCTCAAGACCAAGAGCATGAAGCCACTTTGGCAAACTGATCACTAAAAAGGACATTAACGAAAATGTCATCCCACCGTAAAGCGCCCATTGATATTTCCACAAAGACTTCACTTAAGTTATTTATTCACATTCAAAGATTACTTATAAAGAAACCCTTGGTGCTGTCATATTTTGCTTTCCTAAGAATTACAAACATATGGAAACTTCAATATTTCAGAGATTGCAAACCCCATTTTTCTGTTGTGCATTCGAATGTCGACTTTTACTTTTCTTTACGTTGATAGGCCTGGTGAAATGTTATCTGCAACAGGTTACTGAAAACAAATCAGCAAGGAACTATTAACAATAGGATCGCATACCTTTGGTCTTTATTACGTAAACGTCATTTGCCAAAGAACCGCCAACTCCATCGTGGCAACCACGCGATGCACCGTATTTGTCAAAGTCCACGTTTTTATCGGGACCGGAGAAACACTCACCACCATTTTGTACGGCAAACACCCTGTAACCAGACGCCTTGGCCAGCTTGAAACATTGGCGAACAGCATCACGCCTTTTGAAGGTTTTTAATAACCGACCAATCGCTCGTCTGAACTTGTCCTTATAGCAGCCGATCCTCGTGTAATACTGAATGGGATTCGGAGGATGGAGTGATTGCACACCTTGCAAGACGAGAAATAAAATACATCTAGAGATTAGACTTTTGAGGTGCATTAATCTTCATACAGTTTAGAAATATGTAGTAAAGGAAACATGATATTGTATTGTTAACAAGTCAATCAGACTAGATCATCTGATTCACAACGCCAATTACAATGTCAAAGTCAAACAACATACTTGTTAAGAAAACCGTGTAGACATCGTTGGACCAAGTACCACCGACTCCACCATGACAGCCGCTCGATGTTCCGTATTTGCCGAAGGTACTTATCGCATCAGCACCGGAGAAACATTTGCCGCCATATTGTACAGCGAACACTTTGTAACCCAGCTTTTGGGTCAATTGGGCACATCGTCCGACAATGTTTTTGCCTCGGAAGGTCTTCAATAATCGACCCACAGCTCTCTTTCGCTTATCTTTGAAGCAGCCAATCCTTGCATGGAATTCAAAATGATGGCGTTCTGGGGGAACAGGAGGTGACGCGCCTTAAAAAAAAGTGAAATCTAATCATGTTTAGGACAAAAAACAAACTAAGTAAATACATGTATGTTCACATTACAATCCTCTCACTTGAACTTATATGGGTCGATTCTCGCATTTAATAACATATTCTCAAATTCATATTCTCCTATTTAACTTCAACTACCAAAGAAGTTTCTTTGTTTGTGGAGTTCAACATTCAATGACCAAGATTATCTTAAAAAAAAAATAATGAATGTGTTTTTCAGTACCATATATATATCCATAGAATTCGGCTCTCAATGAGATGTACTTGTGCCAGGTCACTGCGTGAATACGAACCAAACGGGTGATAACCCCTGGCTTGATGAGGTGGAAAACCACTGTATTGCGATCTGTATTTCCTTGGAATATCTAGAGAACATCATTTGTCAAAACAAATGCCACACAAAAATACCACTTATCAGTAATACAGATAACGATAACAATTTATGGCAAGATATTAACATCCAATTATAGGCCATGAAAGCGTCGCTTAGAAGTGAAGGTGTTCTAGACGAACATCTCCAAGGTGAATATGGTAAAGATGGAGAACATTCCTCTCTGTCCTTCCAAAATTGTCAATTTCTCCATCTATAGAAGATGTTTTTTTTCTTTTAAGAAATGTTCGTCCTGACCATTTGAATATTTCACAAAGTGAAGATTCTCACTTACAAGGAGTTGTTTTCCCTTTTTCAATGAGTTCCAATGGCTTCCGTCGCGACTGAAGGATAGCCAGTAGGTCTTCACCCATTGGTTCCTGCTATATCGGCCTTGTGTAGCGACCCCCGTGATCTTCACCAGATGATCAAAGTCAACCTGCAGCCACTGATAAGCATCGTTTCTTCTAGCGGACCAAGCACCAATCGAGAATAATTTGACCTTCCGTTGACCGTGGAAATGCAGTCTGGCGTTGGCAGCTTTGTAGTGAATATTGTATATAGAGGAGGCTGTAATCTGTGCGTCTTTAATGACACCATTCTCAAGACCAAGAGCATGAAGCCACTTTGGCAAACTGATCACTAAAAAGGACATTAACGAAAATGTCATCCCACCGTAAAGCGCCCATTGATATTTCCACAAAGACTTCACTTAAGTTATTTATTCACATTCAAAGATTACTTATAAAGAAACCCTTGGTGCTGTCATATTTTGCTTTCCTAAGAATTACAAACATATGGAAACTTCAATATTTCAGAGATTGCAAACCCCATTTTTCTGTTGTGCATTCGAATGTCGACTTTTACTTTTCTTTACGTTGATAGGCCTGGTGAAATGTTATCTGCAACAGGTTACTGAAAACAAATCAGCAAGGAACTATTAACAATAGGATCGCATACCTTTGGTCTTTATTACGTAAACGTCATTTGCCAAAGAACCGCCAACTCCATCGTGGCAACCACGCGATGCACCGTATTTGTCAAAGTCCACGTTTTTATCGGGACCGGAGAAACACTCACCACCATTTTGTACGGCAAACACCCTGTAACCAGACGCCTTGGCCAGCTTGAAACATTGGCGAACAGCATCACGCCTTTTGAAGGTTTTTAATAACCGACCAATCGCTCGTCTGAACTTGTCCTTATAGCAGCCGATCCTCGTGTAATACTGAATGGGATTCGGAGGATGGAGTGATTGCACACCTTGCAAGACGAGAAATAAAATACATCTAGAGATTAGACTTTTGAGGTGCATTAATCTTCATACAGTTTAGAAATATGTAGTAAAGGAAACATGATATTGTATTGTTAACAAGTCAATCAGACTAGATCATCTGATTCACAACGCCAATTACAATGTCAAAGTCAAACAACATACTTGTTAAGAAAACCGTGTAGACATCGTTGGACCAAGTACCACCGACTCCACCATGACAGCCGCTCGATGTTCCGTATTTGCCGAAGGTACTTATCGCATCAGCACCGGAGAAACATTTGCCGCCATATTGTACAGCGAACACTTTGTAACCCAGCTTTTGGGTCAATTGGGCACATCGTCCGACAATGTTTTTGCCTCGGAAGGTCTTCAATAATCGACCCACAGCTCTCTTTCGCTTATCTTTGAAGCAGCCAATCCTTGCATGGAATTCAAAATGATGGCGTTCTGGGGGAACAGGAGGTGACGCGCCTTAAAAAAAAGTGAAATCTAATCATGTTTAGGACAAAAAACAAACTAAGTAAATACATGTATGTTCACATTACAATCCTCTCACTTGAACTTATATGGGTCGATTCTCGCATTTAATAACATATTCTCAAATTCATATTCTCCTATTTAACTTCAACTACCAAAGAAGTTTCTTTGTTTGTGGAGTTCAACATTCAATGACCAAGATTATCTTAAAAAAAAATTAATGAATGTGTTTTTCAGTACCATATATATATCCATAGAATTCGGCTCTCAATGAGATGTACTTGTGCCAGGTCACTGCGTGAATACGAACCAAACGGGTGATAACCCCTGGCTTGATGAGGTGGAAAACCACTGTATTGCGATCTGTATTTCCTTGGAATATCTAGAGAACATCATTTGTCAAAACAAATGCCACACAAAAATACCACTTATCAGTAATACAGAAAACGATAACAATTTATGGCAAGATATTAACATCCAATTATAGGCCATGAAAGCGTCGCTTAGAAGTGAAGGTGTTCTAGACGAACATCTCCAAGGTGAATATGGTAAAGATGGAGAACATTCCTCTCTGTCCTTCCAAAATTGTCAATTTCTCCATCTATAGAAGATGTTTTTTTTCTTTTAAGAAATGTTCGTCCTGACCATTTGAATATTTCACAAAGTGAAGATTCTCACTTACAAGGAGTTGTTTTCCCTTTTTCAATGAGTTCCAATGGCTTCCGTCGCGACTGAAGGATAGCCAGTAGGTCTTCACCCATTGGTCCCTGCTATATCGGCCTTGTGTAGCGACCCCCGTGATCTTCACCAGATGATCAAAGTCAACCTGCAGCCACTGATAAGCATCGTTTCTTCTAGCGGACCAAGCACCAATCGAGAATAATTTGACCTTCCGTTGACCGTGGAAATGCAGTCTGGCGTTGGCAGCTTTGTAGTGAATATTGTATATAGAGGAGGCTGTAATCTGTGCGTCTTTAATGACACCATTCTCAAGACCAAGAGCATGAAGCCACTTTGGCAAACTGATCACTAAAAAGGACATTAACGAAAATGTCATCCCACCGTAAAGCGCCCATTGATATTTCCACAAAGACTTCACTTAAGTTATTTATTCACATTCAAAGATTACTTATAAAGAAACCCTTGGTGCTGTCATATTTTGCTTTCCTAAGAATTACAAACATATGGAAACTTCAATATTTCAGAGATTGCAAACCCCATTTTTCTGTTGTGCATTCGAATGTCGACTTTTACTTTTCTTTACGTTGATAGGCCTGGTGAAATGTTATCTGCAACAGGTTACTGAAAACAAATCAGCAAGGAACTATTAATAATAGGATCGCATACCTTTGGTCTTTATTACGTAAACGTCATTTGCCAAAGAACCGCCAACTCCATCGTGGCAACCACGCGATGCACCGTATTTGTCAAAGTCCACGTTTTTATCGGGACCGGAGAAACACTCACCACCATTTTGTACGGCAAACACCCTGTAACCAGACGCCTTGGCCAGCTTGAAACATTGGCGAACAGCATCACGCCTTTTGAAGGTTTTTAATAACCGACCAATCGCTCGTCTGAACTTGTCCTTATAGCAGCCGATCCTCGTGTAATACTGAATGGGATTCGGAGGATGGAGTGATTGCACACCTTGCAAGACGAGAAATAAAATACATCTAGAGATTAGACTTTTGAGGTGCATTAATCTTCATACAGTTTAGAAATATGTAGTAAAGGAAACATGATATTGTATTGTTAACAAGTCAATCAGACTAGATCATCTGATTCACAACGCCAATTACAATGTCAAAGTCAAACAACATACTTGTTAAGAAAACCGTGTAGACATCGTTGGACCAAGTACCACCGACTCCACCATGACAGCCGCTCGATGTTCCGTATTTGCCGAAGGTACTTATCGCATCAGCACCGGAGAAACATTTGCCGCCATATTGTACAGCGAACACTTTGTAACCCAGCTTTTGGGTCAATTGGGCACATCGTCCGACAATGTTTTTGCCTCGGAAGGTCTTCAATAATCGACCCACAGCTCTCTTTCGCTTATCTTTGAAGCAGCCAATCCTTGCATGGAATTCAAAATGATGGCGTTCTGGGGGAACAGGAGGTGACGCGCCTTAAAAAAAAGTGAAATCTAATCATGTTTAGGACAAAAAACAAACTAAGTAAATACATGTACATGTATGTTCACATTACAATCCTCTCACTTGAACTTATATGGGTCGATTCTCGCATTTAATAACATATTCTCAAATTCATATTCTCCTATTTAACTTCAACTACCAAAGAAGTTTCTTTGTTTGTGGAGTTCAACATTCAATGACCAAGATTATCTTAAAAAAAAATTAATGAATGTGTTTTTCAGTACCATATATATATCCATAGAATTCGGCTCTCAATGAGATGTACTTGTGCCAGGTCACTGCGTGAATACGAAACAAACGGGTGATAACCCCTGGCTTGATGAGGTGGAAAACCACTGTATTGCGATCTGTATTTCCTTGGAATATCTAGAGAACATCATTTGTCAAAACAAATGCCACACAAAAATACCACTTATCAGTAATACAGAAAACGATAACGATTTATGGCAAGATATTAACATCCAATTATAGGCCATGAAAGCGTCGCTTAGAAGTGAAGGTGTTCTAGACGAACATCTCCAAGGTGAATATGGTAAAGATGGAGAACATTCCTCTCTGTCCTTCCAAAATTGTCAATTTCTCCATCTATAGAAGATGTTTTTTTTCTTTTAAGAAATGTTCGTCCTGACCATTTGAATATTTCACAAAGTGAAGATTCTCACTTACAAGGAGTTGTTTTCCCTTTTTCAATGAGTTCCAATGGCTTCCGTCGCGACTGAAGGATAGCCAGTAGGTCTTCACCCATTGGTCCCTGCTATATCGGCCTTGTGTAGCGACCCCCGTGATCTTCACCAGATGATCAAAGTCAACCTGCAGCCACTGATAAGCATCGTTTCTTCTAGCGGACCAAGCACCAATCGAGAATAATTTGACCTTCCGTTGACCGTGGAAATGCAGTCTGGCGTTGGCAGCTTTGTAGTGAATATTGTATATAGAGGAGGCTGTAATCTGTGCGTCTTTAATGACACCATTCTCAAGACCAAGAGCATGAAGCCACTTTGGCAAACTGATCACTAAAAAGGACATTAACGAAAATGTCATCCCACCGTAAAGCGCCCATTGATATTTCCACAAAGACTTCACTTAAGTTATTTATTCACATTCAAAGATTACTTATAAAGAAACCCTTGGTGCTGTCATATTTTGCTTTCCTAAGAATTACAAACATATGGAAACTTCAATATTTCAGAGATTGCAAACCCCATTTTTCTGTTGTGCATTCGAATGTCGACTTTTACTTTTCTTTACGTTGATAGGCCTGGTGAAATGTTATCTGCAACAGGTTACTGAAAACAAATCAGCAAGGAACTATTAACAATAGGATCGCATACCTTTGGTCTTTATTACGTAAACGTCATTTGCCAAAGAACCGCCAACTCCATCGTGGCAACCACGCGATGCACCGTATTTGTCAAAGTCCACGTTTTTATCGGGACCGGAGAAACACTCACCACCATTTTGTACGGCAAACACCCTGTAACCAGACGCCTTGGCCAGCTTGAAACATTGGCGAACAGCATCACGCCTTTTGAAGGTTTTTAATAACCGACCAATCGCTCGTCTGAACTTGTCCTTATAGCAGCCGATCCTCGTGTAATACTGAATGGGATTCGGAGGATGGAGTGATTGCACACCTTGCAAGACGAGAAATAAAATACATCTAGAGATTAGACTTTTGAGGTGCATTAATCTTCATACAGTTTAGAAATATGTAGTAAAGGAAACATGATATTGTATTGTTAACAAGTCAATCAGACTAGATCATCTGATTCACAACGCCAATTACAATGTCAAAGTCAAACAACATACTTGTTAAGAAAACCGTGTAGACATCGTTGGACCAAGTACCACCGACTCCACCATGACAGCCGCTCGATGTTCCGTATTTGCCGAAGGTACTTATCGCATCAGCACCGGAGAAACATTTGCCGCCATATTGTACAGCGAACACTTTGTAACCCAGCTTTTGGGTCAATTGGGCACATCGTCCGACAATGTTTTTGCCTCGGAAGGTCTTCAATAATCGACCCACAGCTCTCTTTCGCTTATCTTTGAAGCAGCCAATCCTTGCATGGAATTCAAAATGATGGCGTTCTGGGGGAACAGGAGGTGACGCGCCTTAAAAAAAAGTGAAATCTAATCATGTTTAGGACAAAAAACAAACTAAGTTAATACATGTACATGTATGTTCACATTACAATCCTCTCACTTGAACTTATATGGGTCGATTCTCGCATTTAATAACATATTCTCAAATTCATATTCTCCTATTTAATCATCGGGCAGAATGACGCGACATACATGCGGGACATTCTATAGTCATCAGCGCCAAATTCAAAAGCTACTCAATGAATCGTGATGAAATTTACAAAGAAATGGTCTCAAACACGTCAGGGAGGTTACGGTTTCACTCATTTGCGGAAAAACTAAATACCGTATGCATTAGGCCCACACGGATTTTAGTAGAACAGATATCATTCGATCATTTTTGCTCAATATAAAAGTTTTCCGCGTATTAATAAGCTTATATATTTTGACCTAAAAATCGTTGTTTTTCGTAGTATTTAGAGGGGGAAATGGCTAATGTGTGACTTTGAGGGTAATTTTCTCTTTGACTGATTGTCGTATTTCTTAGGCCCACACGGGAAAAGATAGACTGACATCTTACTAACCCGTGTACGTTTTTTCGTTTAAATCTGCCGGATATTATACTTATATAAATCGTGTTTTTTAGAACGGATCTGGGCGCCATAAATTCGCTTGCTAAATTTAGGGTTTTTAAATTCCCGGGGGTCTTGCTTTGAGGCCTTAGCTCCTCCCCATCAGACAATGGCACATAGTTACGCCGCCTATAATTACGGCTGTAATTAGGTAAAGCCAGTACTTAAGGAACCGTGGTGTGAAAACCAATGCTTTGTTCTAAAAATAAATAAGCGCTGGTGTATAGACCGGTTACAGCGTCATTGGCTACCGTTGTCAACGCCGAACTGGAGGTCAACCACAATAAAAACAACAGTCAAACACAGCGAAATCATTCCAATTTGTTACGCGACCGAACTACACTGTGATTTATGACTTCCATATACGAAATGTCCAATGCCGATCGGGAGCTCTTTTCAGAGCTCAGAGAATCCCCGATCGCTCCAACACTTTTTCGCATATCAGTACCTGATGGCCGAGACCCGCTGTACTATCTTAACATTAACGGAGAGGCTCTATGGCAGTGGCAAATGAAGAGTTTGAGCGAGTTCAAAATTTTCGACAGCGTCCAGGAAACTTTACGTACTATGGGATATGGTTTGGCGTTTGTAAAGTGAAAATGAAAACCAACATAACAATGTAAAACACGCTCGCGCATCATGAACAAATGCAAACACAGTTTTTCATTAATCGTGAGCTTTAAAATGAGACGTTTCTTGTATTTCTGTTTGCTCTGGAACTCAAACTACCACAGCCGTGAACGATTCCGCAGTAGGTGGTGTTTTGGCTGTGAAGTGACCTTAAAGGCGGCCTGGACAAAGTTATTGTTAAATGAAATGAAAACTAACAGAACAACGTATAAATTGCAAGCGCATCATGAACAAATCCAATAACGAATTTTTGAAATCATCAGCTTTAAAATGAGACCTTTCTTGTATTTCAGTTTGCTCTATAACTCAAATTACCAAAGAATGATTCCGCTCTAGTTGTCTTGACGGAAAGGAAATGCAGCACCGTTTTGTATTCAAACCATTTTGAAGCGTTTATTTGCTCTAGAAATCACTGACTACCAAAGAAAGCGAAAATGAAAACTAACAGACAACGAATATAAACAACGTAGAAAACGTTTTAAGAGCATCAAAAACAAATGTTAATTGAGTTGGCGGCAAAGTACTGTCAAACTAAAGCTGAGTAAAAGGCAACCGCAACAAAACAAATCTTAGAGAGCATTAAATAAAAACTATAAACTTAGTGCGTCAAAAGCAAATCATAACGTTCTATTCAGAATAATTCAAACTTCAGATTGAGACGTTACGTTGCTCATGTTCGTACGTGCTCTAGAAGTATTTAAAAGTTAAAAAACATCGCTCAGCCGAGTTGGCGGCAAAGTACTGTCAAACTAAAGCTGAGTAAAAGGCAACCGCGACAAAACAAATCTTAGTGAGCATTAAATAAAATCTAAAAACTTAGCGCGCCAAAAGTAAATCATAACGTTGTATTCAGAATAATTCAAACTTCAGATTGAGACGTTGCTCTAGAAGTATTTAAAAGCTAAAACATCGCACCGGCGATCTCAAAGTTATAACTTTCTCCGTTTTATACGATTCATAGAAAAAAAAGTAAACCAACACGATTCTTTAATTTCTCAGAGATAAACTAAGCGGCGATTCGAATCATGGATTTAACCCAAAACTTTTACAAAACAAGGTATCTTAAACTTTGAATTGATAAGTTTTAAGTCTGTATATGTGTAATTGGCCCACCAAGGAAATAACAAGATCGAACAGACGAAAGGTTTTGCTTTTGAACTTCAGGGGCGGTAATGACAAATGGCTTCTGATATAACAACATTAGTTAGTGTGATGACCTTCTTTGACGAGCTTTGGGAGTCCAGTATTCCCATGAAGCGAGCAGTTGACAGTAATTGACATGTGCTTCATGTGATGTGGGAGTAGAGTATAGCCCAAACCGATTTGTCAGAAGCCAATCACAATCGCTCTCCCGCAGAATAATTAGCAATGTTATAATTATTCCGTCCTCACTTTAACCTCTCGGCCGTAAGTACATGTCGCCGAGAACAATAGAATTCTGCCCGATGCTTCAACTACCAAAGAAGTTTCTTTGTTTGTGGAGTTCAACATTCAATGACCAAGATTATCTTAAAAAAAATTAATGAATGTGTTTTTCAGTACCATATATATATCCATAGAATTCGGCTCTCAATGAGATGTACTTGTGCCAGGTCACTGCGTGAATACGAACCAAACGGGTGATAACCCCTGGCTTGATGAGGTGGAAAACCACTGTATTGCGATCTGTATTTCCTTGGAATATCTAGAGAACATCATTTGTCAAAACAAATGCCACACAAAAATACCACTTATCAGTAATACAGAAAACGATAACAATTTATGGCAAGATATTAACATCCAATTATAGGCCATGAAAGCGTCGCTTAGAAGTGAAGGTGTTCTAGACGAACATCTCCAAGGTGAATATGGTAAAGATGGAGAACATTCCTCTCTGTCCTTCCAAAATTGTCAATTTCTCCATCTATAGAAGATGTTTTTTTTCTTTTAAGAAATGTTCGTCCTGACCATTTGAATATTTCACAAAGTGAAGATTCTCACTTACAAGGAGTTGTTTTCCCTTTTTCAATGAGTTCCAATGGCTTCCGTCGCGACTGAAGGATAGCCAGTAGGTCTTCACCCATTGGTCCCTGCTATATCGGCCTTGTGTAGCGACCCCCGTGATCTTCACCAGATGATCAAAGTCAACCTGCAGCCACTGATAAGCATCGTTTCTTCTAGCGGACCAAGCACCAATCGAGAATAATTTGACCTTCCGTTGACCGTGGAAATGCAGTCTGGCGTTGGCAGCTTTGTAGTGAATATTGTATATAGAGGAGGCTGTAATCTGTGCGTCTTTAATGACACCATTCTCAAGACCAAGAGCATGAAGCCACTTTGGCAAACTGATCACTAAAAAGGACATTAACGAAAATGTCATCCCACCGTAAAGCGCCCATTGATATTTCCACAAAGACTTCACTTAAGTTATTTATTCACATTCAAAGATTACTTATAAAGAAACCCTTGGTGCTGTCATATTTTGCTTTCCTAAGAATTACAAACATATGGAAACTTCAATATTTCAGAGATTGCAAACCCCATTTTTCTGTTGTGCATTCGAATGTCGACTTTTACTTTTCTTTACGTTGATAGGCCTGGTGAAATGTTATCTGCAACAGGTTACTGAAAACAAATCAGCAAGGAACTATTAACAATAGGATCGCATACCTTTGGTCTTTATTACGTAAACGTCATTTGCCAAAGAACCGCCAACTCCATCGTGGCAACCACGCGATGCACCGTATTTGTCAAAGTCCACGTTTTTATCGGGACCGGAGAAACACTCACCACCATTTTGTACGGCAAACACCCTGTAACCAGACGCCTTGGCCAGCTTGAAACATTGGCGAACAGCATCACGCCTTTTGAAGGTTTTTAATAACCGACCAATCGCTCGTCTGAACTTGTCCTTATAGCAGCCGATCCTCGTGTAATACTGAATGGGATTCGGAGGATGGAGTGATTGCACACCTTGCAAGACGAGAAATAAAATACATCTAGAGATTAGACTTTTGAGGTGCATTAATCTTCATACAGTTTAGAAATATGTAGTAAAGGAAACATGATATTGTATTGTTAACAAGTCAATCAGACTAGATCATCTGATTCACAACGCCAATTACAATGTCAAAGTCAAACAACATACTTGTTAAGAAAACCGTGTAGACATCGTTGGACCAAGTACCACCGACTCCACCATGACAGCCGCTCGATGTTCCGTATTTGCCGAAGGTACTTATCGCATCAGCACCGGAGAAACATTTGCCGCCATATTGTACAGCGAACACTTTGTAACCCAGCTTTTGGGTCAATTGGGCACATCGTCCGACAATGTTTTTGCCTCGGAAGGTCTTCAATAATCGACCCACAGCTCTCTTTCGCTTATCTTTGAAGCAGCCAATCCTTGCATGGAATTCAAAATGATGGCGTTCTGGGGGAACAGGAGGTGACGCGCCTTAAAAAAAAGTGAAATCTAATCATGTTTAGGACAAAAAACAAACTAAGTAAATACATGTACATGTATGTTCACATTACAATCCTCTCACTTGAACTTATATGGGTCGATTCTCGCATTTAATAACATATTCTCAAATTCATATTCTCCTATTTAACTTCAACTACCAAAGAAGTTTCTTTGTTTGTGGAGTTCAACATTCAATGACCAAGATTATCTTAAAAAAAAATTAATGAATGTGTTTTTCAGTACCATATATATATCCATAGAATTCGGCTCTCAATGAGATGTACTTGTGCCAGGTCACTGCGTGAATACGAACCAAACGGGTGATAACCCCTGGCTTGATGAGGTGGAAAACCACTGTATTGCGATCTGTATTTCCTTGGAATATCTAGAGAACATCATTTGTCAAAACAAATGCCACACAAAAATACCACTTATCAGTAATACAGAAAACGATAACAATTTATGGCAAGATATTAACATCCAATTATAGGCCATGAAAGCGTCGCTTAGAAGTGAAGGTGTTCTAGACGAACATCTCCAAGGTGAATATTGTAAAGATGGAGAACATTCCTCTCTGTCCTTCCAAAATTGTCAATTTCTCCATCTATAGAAGATGTTTTTTTTCTTTTAAGAAATGTTCGTCCTGACCATTTGAATATTTCACAAAGTGAAGATTCTCACTTACAAGGAGTTGTTTTCCCTTTTTCAATGAGTTCCAATGGCTTCCGTCGCGACTGAAGGATAGCCAGTAGGTCTTCACCCATTGGTCCCTGCTATATCGGCCTTGTGTAGCGACCCCCGTGATCTTCACCAGATGATCAAAGTCAACCTGCAGCCACTGATAAGCATCGTTTCTTCTAGCGGACCAAGCACCAATCGAGAATAATTTGACCTTCCGTTGACCGTGGAAATGCAGTCTGGCGTTGGCAGCTTTGTAGTGAATATTGTATATAGAGGAGGCTGTAATCTGTGCGTCTTTAATGACACCATTCTCAAGACCAAGAGCATGAAGCCACTTTGGCAAACTGATCACTAAAAAGGACATTAACGAAAATGTCATCCCACCGTAAAGCGCCCATTGATATTTCCACAAAGACTTCACTTAAGTTATTTATTCACATTCAAAGATTACTTATAAAGAAACCCTTGGTGCTGTCATATTTTGCTTTCCTAAGAATTACAAACATATGGAAACTTCAATATTTCAGAGATTGCAAACCCCATTTTTCTGTTGTGCATTCGAATGTCGACTTTTACTTTTCTTTACGTTGATAGGCCTGGTGAAATGTTATCTGCAACAGGTTACTGAAAACAAATCAGCAAGGAACTATTAACAATAGGATCGCATACCTTTGGTCTTTATTACGTAAACGTCATTTGCCAAAGAACCGCCAACTCCATCGTGGCAACCACGCGATGCACCGTATTTGTCAAAGTCCACGTTTTTATCGGGACCGGAGAAACACTCACCACCATTTTGTACGGCAAACACCCTGTAACCAGACGCCTTGGCCAGCTTGAAACATTGGCGAACAGCATCACGCCTTTTGAAGGTTTTTAATAACCGACCAATCGCTCGTCTGAACTTGTCCTTATAGCAGCCGATCCTCGTGTAATACTGAATGGGATTCGGAGGATGGAGTGATTGCACACCTTGCAAGACGAGAAATAAAATACATCTAGAGATTAGACTTTTGAGGTGCATTAATCTTCATACAGTTTAGAAATATGTAGTAAAGGAAACATGATATTGTATTGTTAACAAGTCAATCAGACTAGATCATCTGATTCACAACGCCAATTACAATGTCAAAGTCAAACAACATACTTGTTAAGAAAACCGTGTAGACATCGTTGGACCAAGTACCACCGACTCCACCATGACAGCCGCTCGACGTTCCGTATTTGCCGAAGGTACTTATCGCATCAGCACCGGAGAAACATTTGCCGCCATATTGTACAGCGAACACTTTGTAACCCAGCTTTTGGGTCAATTGGGCACATCGTCCGACAATGTTTTTGCCTCGGAAGGTCTTCAATAATCGACCCACAGCTCTCTTTCGCTTATCTTTGAAGCAGCCAATCCTTGCATGGAATTCAAAATGATGGCGTTCTGGGGGAACAGGAGGTGACGCGCCTTAAAAAATAAAATGTGAAATCGGAAATTTGATAATTAATTGAAACTTAGTTTAATCAGTAGAATGCGGTTTTTTTTTTCACTATACCGGATTAGGTATAAAGAGATATTGGTTTACATCTCTATAAGACGAGTACGGAATGATTTGTTTATTTAACTGATTGTTCGTTTCTGTTACCACAGTCATCATAGTGATAAGGATTTATCATCAACGTAATTGGTATAATGTATCCTAAAAGTTAAAAGCTTAAAGGTTGCAAGCAATAAGATTGATAAACATTTGCGTTTATTATATTCACCCACCTAAAACAAGTCCGTAGAATTCTGCTCTCAATGAGATGTACCCATGCCAGTTCATTGGATGAATTCGAACAAAGCGGGTGATAAGCGCAGGCTCAATTGCATTCATTACCACTGTATTACTATCGATGTTCCCGTTAAAAGTCTACAGAACAAGACGACAAAATCAATTATTTTGACATCAAAAAGTATCCATAGTTTGCTTATAGGAAGCGATGTGTTAACTGTAGATACTTCCTATAATGTCTATAAATTGTATGAACTCCAATTGAAAGGTATAAAGTTACTGATAATCAATTGAAATAACACAGTTTCAGCAGGCTCAGTCTTCAGACGCGAATGAGTACGGTGAGTCCGTGATTGGCCTCATCTGTTAACGAGTGAAGCGGAGTGAGGACTGAAACCTCTCACGGCTGGAGACTGAGCCTAGTTTCAACAATGCTTTACTGAAAAGCAAAATCTGTCCTTATTCCTTATATGGAATGCGCGAGTGTCGTTTTCTAATGTGTTCCAAGTTCTCAGTTGAGTTTTATTGTGTTGCCGGTTTTGTTCTATTCTCCAATTCGAACTGACATGAACTTACAATAGTTTTTCCTCCTTTCTGGTAGAACATCCATTGTTTTCCATCTTGACTGTAGGTCAACCAATAATGTTCAACCCACTGGCTGCTGTCCTCTCGCCCCTGAGTTGCCACCCATTTGATTTGTACCACGTGACCAAAGTCAACTTGAAGCCACTGATGAACGTCATTTCTTAGAGCCGACCACGCCCCAGTCCTCCCTCGACCAGCATGGAAATGTAGTCTGGCATTTGAAGCTCTGTGAGCCGAATTAAACTGAGACGAAGCAGTCATCTGTGTGTCTTTCACAGATCCGCTTTCAAGTCCCAGTGGGTTTAAACACATTTGCTGTCGTTTGGTATTAGCATCTAAAACAATTAATTAAAGATATGTAACAAAGAAATTGTGGAAAGTAAATAAGGCAGATTGTTATATAGCCATAAGTTTTCTATATATAACGTGCGCCCTCATTGGCTCGGCTGATTTATCGTCCGCGGGCAACAATTTTGAAAACTATGACGTCAGCGGGTAACAATTCCCAGTTGTTGCCCGCCACGTGATCACATCTTGATGACTGGCTAGCTAAAGGCGGGAAATATTTGTTTACCAAAACGTCAAAATCTTCATCAAAAGCTTACCCTTTTCGTCGAAAGAAAGCGTTTAAAATGGAACCTGCTCCAAAGAAACATTGTTTTCTTTATCAAGCGTGAGAGAGAGAAATTGGTAGTTAAGATAAGATGCAAGAAACAAACAAAACGCTATGAAAAATGCCGTAGCGACGCTGGCAGCGTTTTGTGTCGAAAAGCAGCTTCTCGAAGAGAAGACGACAAACCTCGCTTGTATCAGGTAGTAAAACCTATTATCACAACATACTGAGATTTACGAATGGCATCATTCATGCGAAAACCCACTTCACAATTTTCCTTAGCCAATCAGAATCGCGAAACGAATTTTTCACACGTGCGAAAAGCGTTTCGTCCAATCAGAAAACACCTGCCAAAACATATCGGGATTTTCAAACTGGACTTGAGATCGGAGGCGCCACTTTCATTCACTACGAAAGTTGGAGTTTTGACTTTTTTTTTAATAATGTAATATTGATCTGTAAACAGCCAACTAACGATGTTAAAACTTCCAAGTCAATTGAGGAGTATATTATCGACCAAGAAAACAAAATCGCAAGAGCAATAACTTAGAGAAACAGACGTCAAGTGACTTAAAGAGACAAAGAAGAAGCGAAATTCTACCGAAAGAACTCAACAGATATTGAGATAATCTATGTGAAATCATTCTTAGTGTCAAAAGAAAATACGGCGAAGATTACGAGCTTTCAATCCTTCGTGGAGTGATTTCAACTTCCATAGACCATCGACATTTGAAAAAGCGTAAATATTCTGTGAGCAGAGAAAACCTACAAGCCGTGGAGATGTCTGAAAACTCGTAGCAAACGGACAAAAGCAGGTATACTAATCTATTGACGATGTAAACTTGTAAACTTTATTTGTTGAATCAAAGACAGTTTCATATTGATGTTGAAAACTATTTCAAGGCTGATGTCAGTTTAGAAAGTAAGATTTTCTTTCCATTTTGATTGTATCGAGCATAAATTTTAGTCTATGTTGAGTCGGATACGAAGTGCAAAACAAAAAATTGAAAGCTACAAATGTACGTGTTCAATGACAAGACCTAAATAAAACCTGTTTGATATTGGAAAAAATCTCAGTATGTATGTAATAAACAAATTACAAGATGGCAAGTGCTTTTGTATGGTTTTTACACACTTGTTTGTTTTCACAAAACTCACTCGCTCGTACCTCGCTCGTTCGTTTTGTGAAAACAAACTGGTGCGTAAATGCCATACGCCAGCACTTGCCATTAAGTAATCTCTATGTTCTATATAACAAACAAATGGTCCCTCGGCAAACCAGCGAGTTTTATTTCCCTTCCCTCGACTGGCCTCTCGGGAAACATCGAGATGCTTGGGAAAGAAAACTCACTGTTTCCCTCGAGTGTAAATGATCACGTGACCCGTGCGGCCTCGCGCGCCCTGCACAGCGGCAAACCATAAATAAAAGTCACGTGATTGTGGCTGTACGTGTTTGACGTGATCGGGCCGGAAAAACCGTCCGGCGCTGCTCAATTCGTTGGTGTTATTTATTGTGGTCATGTGATAAAACACAACAGCCCATAACCAACAGCGTCCATCACGCATACTAGGCCTAACTTGTGAAAACGCCGTGACAGCTATGGATCACACCGCCGATCCATACTTGCGCGCAGACACCCAATAAGTAAGGTTTTAAATTAACAGCAGTAGCTACATGATTGGACGGTGTGGCCACATAATCGGACGATCGGTCCACCCTCCGGAAACTCGGCTGGTCGGGCCCGACCGAGCTGAAAAACCGACCGTCCGACCCATCCGAGTAAAGATTGGTAGGTGTGACCGTAGCTAATGCTGCTCAATGATTGGTTCGTTGCACCGACCTATGTCTCCGAACGGACAAGCGGCGGCCACACCAGGCCTATTCGAGCAGAAATGGCCTCCGAGCGTCCGACTAGTCGTTGCTACGATAGGGAACTTTCAATCGGGCGCGAGCGGGTCGTACATCACTCATATCAATAAAATAGCAGGCAAAAGTGTCGTTTTGAACTTCCCGCGGTCTCTTCCATATTAGGAAAATTCCATATTCCATATTTGGAAGAGCTGAGAGGAAATTCAAAATGGCGGTTTCTAGGTCCCAGGTTTCTAAATCGACACTCGTTGTTTGATATGCGTAAGCTGCTCGGATGATCGGAAGCCAACCGACCGAGGGGCCACACCTACCGACTGATCCGATCACCTTACGATCATCCGACCTCATTACGGCCGCCCACCCATCCGATTTACCCAATAATCAGATAAGTGTGGCCTGCGTTCAACACTTAGTGCTAAATACAGAAACAATATCCAAAAACACTGAGCATTAATTAAAAATTTAGCAAAA
Organism: Actinernus sp. WN-2022; assembly: GCA_030867875.1. Classification (NCBI taxonomy): domain Eukaryota; kingdom Metazoa; phylum Cnidaria; class Anthozoa; order Actiniaria; family Actinernidae; genus Actinernus; species Actinernus sp. WN-2022. The sequence continues at coordinate 106,202,180 of JAOWCC010000019.1, read as the reverse complement.
ATATGTTTACCAACGTACCGTTAGGCCCATAAGGCATGTTCTTAAAGCTCTGACCCCCTCTGAATGCATTAATAACGGCAAAGACACAGCATACAGCGCATGCGAGGAGAAGAGCTCGGCGCTGCATCCTCGATAGCGTCTGATATCTTGCTTGGTCCGGTTAACAAGAAAAGTATTCGTTAATTAGACAATGAATTTCAATGAATGACATCACCAAGTCCCTCGCCAGTCCAATAGCTGATATGACAGTGGCGTCTAGGAATAGCAGTGTCAGCGGTATTGACCCGAACGCCTCACTTCGATGTGATGAAGCACTATTCATACTGTATATCTAAATTAGTTGTGCTTGTTCAAGAGGGTGTTGGATGATGGTTTCAATTGCGCTTCATTACAGTGAGGCGTTTGGGTCAATACCGCTGAAACTGCTATTCGTAGACGCCACTGTAATATCAGCTATTAGTATATACCACACCAGTGAATATCACTTTTCGCGCGCTCTGATTGGCTACTCAAACAGTGAATATGATTTCATATTCACCTCCGAGCAAAGCAGCGATCATCTCCATTTGACAGAAAATAAAATAACTATTTGGTGCTGGCTATTCACCTGGAGTGTGGTATACTAAAACAATTATTCACCTCAGTGTTGGTGAATAGTGGTGAATATTTACCTCAACGAAGCGGCTCGGTAAATATCCACCACTATTCACCTCCACTTCGGTGAATAATTGTTAATTGTTGGCCACGAAAGAGCCCACAACTAACATGGGCGCACCAACATTTGAGAAAAAAAGCAAAATAATATCGTTCCCTAAAATTGCTTGTATGCCTAACCAACCATTATTTTATTACAGCGCCGCGCCTGACTTAATCGTGTCGCTTTCAGCCCAAGTCATTCCATGCACTATTTGCACTATTAGTCGCTGACGCAACATATGACGCCGGACCAGGAGCCCATTACCAGGAGCGTGCATCTCCCAGATTAGGTCTGTCCAACAGCAGAACAGATGATGTAGCTATTTTTAGCTTTGTGTTTCCCGCGAAAGTAGACAAAGGATACCTGCACTAAACCAATCACACGACGAAACGTCACTTCTCATTATGCATTCACGCAGCTATTTTCCGATGTAGGGGAGCGCGCATTGTCCGCAGCGCAAGCAACCATTTTATTTCGCGGGAATCGGATATCTATAAATAGCCACATCGTCTACTGTGCTGTGGGCGCCAATACCAGTACACAATAAATGGCATTGGGCTCCTGGCCGGACTCGCTCCGATCCGGAAATCAACAATAATTGAGATATGCTAATGTGTGTGTTTTGAACCCCGCTGCCATTAATGTAACTACTTTGATTTTGACTTTATCGAAGGTAATATAAGAAATGTCTTTTTTTGAAAATAGAGTCATAATGGCCCAAACTATCAAATTATACGCTCAGACGGAGTCCGACTCTAATCACTAAACGACTCCATGCAGTGCTTGTGACGCATGGAGTCGTGAACGTTATCTTGGGGACTGGACTGTTCGTTATTTATAACATACTCAACAAAATATCTAGGTTCTGATTGGTCGATGACGAGTGCATCAACAACGACAACTTTATTTACACCTGGAGATTACAACTAAATTCGTTCTCGTTGTTGAAATAGGTTAGGTATTGGTTACCTAGAGTAACTAAAAAGCTAATCTAGCTAGGTAATGCAAGTATTAGACAATTTGTATAAATATATGCAGTCAGAAAGAGGACAATTAAACATAGATAACGATAAGTACAAGTACAGACATCTAGAGTAGACTAATGGATATTGAAAAGAGGAAAACGTGATACATGCAAGCATTGTATACATAGAAGAATATATGAAATGATTTACAGTCAAATAATCAAATTATCATTATTGAAATATATAAATTATACATGTAATCATTGTAATTATTATTTAAGGTAGGAGTCAATAAAGTCTGCTTTGAGTTTTTTTTTTAAAGCTTTTTTTGTTAAGGGCTTTGTTTTGTTCATTTATGGAATTCCAAATAACAGCACCTTGAAACCTTAAGTTAAATTTGCCGTAATTAGTTCGAATTTTAGGAAGACAGTAAGAGGATCTGGAAGCTAGTCTAGTGCTATATGAATGTCTAATTCTTACTAGTATACTGAAAAATATCAAAGGCGATCGGAAGTAATCCTGCATGGAACCGATAAAGAAATTGGGCATTATAGAAAAAATTCAGATCATTAAATTTTAGAATTTTAAGCATGTGAAATAATGGACCTGTATGTTCATCGAATTTGGAATAGGTGATTAAGCGAATTGCCTTCTTTTGTAGAACAAGAAGAGGATGAATAGTAGATTGATAAGTATTTCCCCAAATAATAAGCCCGTAGGTAAGATAGGGATAGATCATTGAGTAATACAGTTGGATTAGAATGTTAATATCTACAAAATGTCTTAATTATACGAGATAAGATACCTATACCTCTGACTATCCTTTTTGAAATTTCATATATATGGCTTTTCCAATTTAAGTGTTGATCTAACATAATACCAAGATATTTGGTCTCATTCTTTTGCTCTAATGGATTGTTTTGAATGGCATTTTTTAAGTTATAATTTACCTTTTTCTGATGGGAAGAGAAGAGAACATAATTTGATTTATCAATATTCAAAGTCAACTTGTTTGCACAGAGCCAATCATTGACCTTAAGTAATTATTGATTAATTACCTGTTCTAGATTGGCAAGATTCTTGTCAGCATAGAACAAGTTCGAATCATCAGCAAAGAGACGAATGTTTAGAATTTTAGTACAATTGGAGAAGTCATTAATATATAACAGAAACAGTAAAGGTCCGAGAACGGATCTTCAGGTACACCGCAAGATATTGAATGATGGTCAGATGTTGAATTTCCAATTGAAACATATTGACTTCTGTTAGACAAGTAGGAGATAAACCAATCAAGAGGAGTTCCTCTAATTCCGTAATTCATTAATTTGATAATTAGTATTTTATGGTTGACCGTGTGAAAGGCCTTACTTAAGTCTAAAAATATTCCACAACAATATGATCCAGTATCTATAGCTCTTTGAATGTTATCTGTAATCAAAAGTATAGCTTGCGTTGTGTTATGATTGGAGCGAAAGCCAAATTGTCTATCGTAGAGAAAACAAGTCTTTGTGAAAAATGTCATAAGTCTTGAATTCATTAATTTCTCAATAATTTTGCTAAATACAGAGAGAAGTGAGATGGGACGATAATTAATAATACAATGTACATGTGCGGGAATCTTTTTTATATATAATAGTTACATTAGCAATTTTAAATTTATCAGGAACAACTCCAGTACTAAAGGAATAATTAAATAATATATCTAAAGGTTTTGATAACAATGATTTAAGTAGCTTTAGTAATTTAACAGGGATGCTAAATGGACCTACAGATTTACCACACTTTAAATCTATTATTATATTCTCAATTTCAACTGATGATGTAGAAAGCTTATTGAGTGCAGAGTCGCATGCTCTCAGCAAATGTCTGCTCAGTCAGGAGCCCATTACTATAAACAAAAAATCACATGAGCTGCTCGTGCTATAGTAATGTTATAGAGTGCACAGTCGCATGTTCTCTAGATCTGATAAAACACGTGCTGTGAGTTTATTCAACGACTTCAGAACCATTACTTCTAAAAGATAATAATTTTCAGAAATTTAGATGAAAAGCGAATAATTATTTGTTTATAGCTATGTTGTGCGTCACTGCCATGCGCAGTTCGAATATGGAGCTAAAATTTGGGTCCCATAATATTAGGCCGGTTGCGTATGAATAATTGTGAGCCAAGGGGCCTTTGTCTTCGAGCTCTTCGAGTCATTGCACTTAGACCGTTGGTTGAGCAACCCTGAGTCTCATCACGAGTGAGGGTCTTTATAAAGATTCACGGTTAAGCCCTTGGTTTCATGAGGATTGACTAGGATTTTCACTGTACGTGTGTGGCCCTATATAAAACTTAATGGTTGAGGCCTTTTCCCATTGTTGAACAAAGGAAAAAGGCCTCAACCATGAAGTTTTATATAGGGCCACACTTGTACAGTGAAAAGTTGTATAAAGACCCTTGCGTTTTATCGAGTATAAAGGAGCATGCACGTGAGTGATTCGCTTCATCTGATTGGACAAAATGCTCATGAATTATTCATGAATTATTCATGAGTTTTTGAATATTATATAAATATTTACCGCTCCCCGAAGTTGAATATATGATCAAAAACTTACCCCACCCCACCCCACCCCCTCGATAATTTCCACTTCACTTCATATATCTCGTCTGTTATTCAAAAAATTACCACCATTTCAACTGAAATTATTTGTTTTAAATTTGCTGCTCCACTCTGACCAGTGCCCATTGCAATGAAGTTGTTGATCAATGAAAGCTGGAACTTGACAATTTCAAGTCCGTCGTCTTTTGCAATACCTTAATTGCTATGTTTCTGCCTCGATTGACATGATATTCTTGTCCTCCCTAAGCCGAACTCAGCGAGAAGCGAAGCGACGAGAAGGCGGGAGAACCATGCCTAATCCGTTTTGATTGATACCTGAGAAACCAGTGAAATGTGCTTTTGACTAAACCGGTTTTGTCCACTCAACACTCCAGGCTTAATTCTCAACGGTTTCTGAAAAGCCAACTCTTTCAGAGAACTGAAATAACTTTCACTTTCCTTTCCCAAGGATAAGAACTACAATCGTTGTCAAAAGTATTAGGACACTTAGTGAATTTTTGAGAATTTGCGACTTTTCAGATTTGTTATCCCCCCCAGGATTGTAGGTCAGCTGGTTTAATTACCTTTTATTCAGTGGACTGACATGAATTTAGGGAACTCATGCGAACTCCAGCGACGGGTTCAGCGACACGCAGCACGTAGGGTCAAAGAGTTGCGAAGTCGGAAACCGGTCAGATTTTTTTCTGGATCCGGCCGCGCCTGACTATATATATATTAGAAAGGCGGGAAACCGTTATTTCAATACGCTTACCTCTATGCCTCGATTTTTCCCCGAATAGATGCTCCAATACTGATCCCAAATTCCCGGTGGTTATCAATCTCTGGGCGGGAAATCATTATTTGGAAGTCTTTTGACAAAACCTTTCTTAAAAATGGAGAAATTCCCAGATATGGATCTTCCCCTTCTTCCTCACATTTTCGCAAAATGTTCTTTGTTGTTTGGACCATACATGTACGTTCTGCAAATCCATTCGACTGAGGATACAATGGGGAGCTTGTGGTGTGTTCTATACCATAGGAATTCACAAAGTTCTCAAATTCTTGCAAGCTATACCGTGGTCCATTGTCAGTAACTATTTGTGCAGGAATAACATGCTCTGCAAAGATGCTCTTCAAATGATTGATGACTGATTTGATGTGGTACTTGTGAGCTTTCTTATGATAGGGAATCTGCTGTATTGGTCTGCTAGCAGGAGGTAGTGGTGACCTTTGTATTCAAACAGATCTGATCTGAGTTTCTCCCATGGGTAGCTTGGGGGCTCTGGCTGTAAGATTGGTTGCTTCTGTGCTTTCCTTTGGTGCCTTTGGCAGGTTTCGCACCTGTTGACAATGTTCGTGATGTCTGTTGTGATTCCAGGCCAGTACACAGAAGTGCGGGCTCGTAGGATACATTTCTCCTGTCCCAAGTGACATTGATGTATGATGCTTAGTATCTCTGATCTGAGATGTGGGGTATTACAATCCGATCACCTTTCAGCACAATACCGTCTTCAATGGTGAGCTATTCTCGGAAGTTCCAGTACTCGTGAAGTGATTTTGGACAGTCCTTCCTATTTTATGGCCAGCCTTCATAGATAGTTTCTCTCAACTGAGATAAGGTGGTGTCTCTTGCAGTTTCTGTACGGATTTGGTGTAATCTTGCTGGTGATGCAGGAAGTGTCTTGGTGACATGATGAATGTCAAGTTGTGGCAGCTGACCATTTGCAGGCGCTGGCTGGGGTGTAACCCTTGAGAGGGCATCAGCAATTGGAACTTCAGATCCCTTAACGTACTTCACAGTGACATCATACTTCAGTGCTCTCAATACAAATCTCTGTAATCGAGGTGGGCAGCTGGATAGTTTCTTCTTAAAGATTGATTCGAGGGGTTTGTGATCAGTATGTACAGTACACTGTTTACCATATATGAAATAATGAAATCATTCAAGACCCCACACTACACCCAGTGCCTCTCTCTCAATGTTGCTGTACCTTTGCTCAGTTTCTGTTAGTGCTTTAGAGGCATAGCACACCGGTTGTCCATGTTGTAGGACTACAGCTCCCACTCCTTTCATGGATGCATCAGTTTGGATTACTGTGTCAGCATTTGGGTCAAAGTATCTGAGTACTCCTAGAGATGATATCTCTTGTTTGACCTCACTAAATGCACGGTCATGTTCAGGGCCCCATATATAGGCTACTTCCTTCTTGGTTAGCTCTCGTAGTGGAGCTGTGATGGATGCTAGGCGACCTGAATGTCGTGTCAAGTAGTTTACGAGGCCTAGGAAGCTCTGGAGTTCCTTTACATTGTCAGAAGGTTTCATGTCTTGGATTGCAGATACTTTCTTGTTATCTGGCCTGATGCCTTTGGAACTCCAGGTGTGTCCAAAGAAGCTGACTTCTTTGCACTTAAGCTGAAGCTTGTCTTTGTTGAATGTGATGCCTTTGCTTCAGCTCGGTTCATGAGGTTGATTAGGCTCTGGTCATGCTCCTCTTCTGTCGAACCATACACAAAAGTGTTGTCAGCAATGCCCGTGACTCTACTGAGACCTTCTAGTGCTGTGTCTAAGTGTTTCTGGAACACATCTTGTGAGACGACAAGGCCAAAGGGTAGTCTGGTAGATCTGTACCTGCCAAATGGGGCACTAAATGTTGTTAAATAGGAGCTGCTTTCATCAAGGGGAACATGCCAGTAGCCTTTCTTAGCATCAACTATGCTAAAGAATTTGGCATTACTGAGTTGAGTAACAACTTCGTCAACTGTTTTGGTGTAGTAGTGTTGCCTCTTGATCCCTTTGTTCAGGTCCTTTGGATCTAAACAGACTCTGAGCTTTGTAACCTCTCCTTTGTCGTTTGTGGTTTCACATAGTACAACACTGTTGACCCAATCAGTGGGTTTGTCTACTGGTACAATAACACCAAGTTCCAGCATTTTGTCTAGTTCTGTTTTGTACTTTTCATACAGATGGATTGGTACCTTACGTGGTGGGTGGATTACAGGTTCTGCTTCTGGATCAAGGGTGATGTGATAGGGCTCAATGAGGAAGGTTCCTAAGCCCTCAAAACAGTCCTTATAACTGTTCAGAAGTTTCTCTCTGTTCAGTAGGGTGTGCTCCAGAGGACTTGGCTGGTTTTGAACTAGGGTTTCAGTGTTTTCTGACTGTTTGCAGGCTTTCTGCCCCTGTTTGGAGGTTTCTATGCTGCAGTTAAATTTAATTGACTAACTCTAAGTCATCACAAGTATTGCAACCAAGCATTGCTGGTCCAGATACTTCTGTTACATTGAAGGTTAATTATCTCTTTGAGACGATCCTTGTGGCGGACGTACAATTGACATGTGCCAAGGTTCTTTTTGTTATGACGACCCCCATAAGCAGTGATTTTGCATTGTGCTGGGCCAAGATTTCTGTGCCTTGGATTAGGAATGATTCTTTCATAGTCTTGCTTTGAAATGACATTTAATTCTGCACCAGTGTCTATTTTGCAGATTAAGGGTGTGGTATGCTTATGTTTTGGCATTGCAATGACTTGTATCTCAGTCATGACCTTAGTACGGCCAACTTGCTCAATACTGTTAACATGACTCAACCCAGGACCTGGGGAATTGTTATATTCTACCTCGAGTGTGCCCAGAAAAACTCTGCTATTATAATCTGAGCTTTCACTTAGGTTGTCATCGCTTTGATCACTTTGTAGTGTGTTAATACCTGATTTCTTTGTTGTTCTACACATTCTACTGAAATGGCCTTGTTTGTGACACTTGTAGCACTCTACTTTGCTTGCTGGGCATTGCTGACCCTTATTATGTGGTTTGTCACCACATCTACCACACTCTTTGGGGAGTTTGTCATACCCTTGGCTATCCCTGTTTCTGTAACCCCCTCGGTTGTTCTGTTTCTTTGGTCTACCCTGTTGTTGCTGTGCATTAGGTTGGTGTTTACTTTTCTGCTTGTTGTGTTGCCTGAGTGTGTCTACCTGGCTGGGTGGTGGTGGATTACTCATGGCTTTCATTTGCATACGAGTGGCCTCCTTCTGTATACATGTGCTATTTCTTTAGCTCTAATAAATGTCAGTTCATTACCCTCAGCTATGCATTTCTTTCGAACAATTTCAGAGTCTACACCAAAAACTAATATGTCACGGATGAGTTCATTATGCAAATCTGTTGGGTAACCACAGTTCTGTATCAGAAGCCTTGCCTCTGTTATGAAGGCATCTAATGGGCGGTTATTTTGTGTCAGACCACGCAGGTAATATCGATTCAAAATGTGGTTTGATTGGGATTTCACGTGGTCCTCGAATCGCTTCCAATATTCTTTCATTTCCTTTTGTTCTTCTGCACTCATCTCCCATGTGTTGTACAGATCGAGTCCGTAGTCGCCTGTCCACAACAACAAGTATTTGCACTTTTGCTCGCTCGCTCGAGCTTTCAATGGGCCGTACGTCAAATAATAATTCGCACTTCTGGCGGAATCGTTTGAAACGTGTAGGAAGGTCAGGGCCAGGACTCCAGTCCATTTTGGGCGATTCAAAGCCAATTAAGTCGCTCATTTTGATACGTTTACTAGTTTACACACTAGCGAGTTTCCTGATACAGTACTGTAATTGGGTCATTCCATTTTATATGCACACACCCCCTATTGAGGATGTCACTTCTATACCCCTTTGGATATAATTTTGGGCATACCACCTCTGGATGTTTTTTTCTTTTTGGGGGGTTGCTGTTTCTCCAGACCCTCTTGGATAGCCTTTCCAGCCCTCTAGGATTTTTCTCCGCCTTGCATTATGTCTTGCCCTATTGAGGGAATTGCTTTTTTACCCTCTTGGATACCCTCTCACCCCCTCTGGATATCCAAGTTGCTCAATAGGGGGGGGGGGGGGGGGGGGGGGCTGCTATACCCCTTTGGATATTTTACTCATCCCCGTCTGGATGTTTGTCAGTTTTACCCCCCCCCCCCCCCCCAAGGATATCCAAGTTCCTCAATAGGGGGGGTGTGCATATAAAATGGAATGCCGGGCCCATTGCTAATTCTCGCAGTAGAGAATGTTTTTGTGTGTGTGATATTGCTGAACAATCTCGACTTTGTTTGCCGCGTCACCTTCTAGTCATTCACTTACGATTTGGCGCTACTTTCCACGTGCTTCGGCGATACTTTTACTGGATGCCGTTTTCCTCGTTGCACTCGTTTTGTTTTAGGCGTAAATCCCACTTCTGACACCATGTCTTGGGCTCTGTTTAATGTAGCACACTGCAGAGTGTACACCGAGATGGCGGTGTACACGTGCAAGCATGCGTTTATGCTAATGAGTTCATGTGATCACGTGATACTGTATCTAGAAAACTCAGACCTCGGGGTCGCCTTCGAGGTGCAGGCCGACAAAACAGGCCCTGTTTGGCTGGTAGTTCGGGCATCAAACTTCTTCAGTGCTCCAACAATCGTATACACTTTCCTCAGGCTTTGACTAATCGTACTTGCAAACTTTTCAAATATCATCGCATTTGATTTAAAGACTGAACCAATTCGCTATTATCGCATTTCGGCCATCTTGGATTGAAAGCGAGGCTACCGGGTTGTTGGTTACGTAGCGCTTACTATTCTCTCTGTTGTTGGTCGCGAGTTTGGATGAAAAAGGTACTTCATCTCCACTTCTGTAATTCCAATTGTACAAATAATAGGCAGAAAAGAAGATCTAGGGATTCCTTTTGTCACCCGTTAATAATCGCCGTATCTTGTGAGTTGCGACACAACACGTCGGTACACATATGCATGTGTACATCTTGGTTATACAAATTAACACTACAGTTCAGGCAGAGAGTTAATCTATAGCGACACTTTCATATGCCAAGGAACTGGAATATCAACACCGGCAGTACAAGGTTAGGGAAATTTTATATAAGTACTGATCAGTTCATTGCTGTGTTCCCTAATCAATTTAATAATCTACACTGAATTTCTAACGGGACCTGAAACAAGGCTGATCAAAGCGACATTGACCATAAATTATTCTGCAACTAACAATGGCACTCAATATTCTGCAGCCAACCTTGTTCTCACTTGAGAATTAATGTGAATGCTCTGATCTGAAGGAACTGCATGGGCCCATGCAGTGAAGTTTATACACAATGCATATATAGTTTATGTTCTATACTGAAGTGTACTTAGTATTGTGAATGCTAGGAACTGGAATGCAGTTTATTAACACATCTGAATCGGCCTCTATAGGATTCATATGTGTTCTACACTAACTCCAATTATTGCTTTACCGGCACTGCATGTATACCACACAGAAAAATGTGCTACGAATGCTCAAATGAATGCCATAACCATATAAAACACACATGTATACATATAGCCACATAAGCATTGCATGTTACACAAAGATAATTACTGTTTTATACCCAGATACATTCTCTTGTATATTAGCTTATGAGCAAGAGACCATTATGGTCTCTTGCTTATAAGTCAAGACATCAAAATTTTAACATTAATTAAAAACAAGCATTTTTGATCAGGATTATTTACACCGTCCATATCATTGCAGTAATCTTTCAGCCTTTTGTGTTTAATACCACAGTATCCTTTCTCTTACAAAAAATAAGTCGAACACACTTTGATAATCTATTATTACTTCTAGTATTATTAATAACATAGAAAGTATTCTTCAACGACAGTTGTATTAAATACAAACATTTTACAAACTTAAATATCAAAGACAAAACTTTATTTCTCTTTAATACCATAGACCCATTTGTATGTAAGAAATTGGCTCACTTTATTTTTGAAGCCTTTGAACTAAGAAATCATTGTAATATTAGAAATCGTTCTCAAAGTTAGTTTAGCTTCTTTTAGCTGTTTTTATTTTTTAGGCAATACCATTTATGTATATGGATGCTAATACAGTTTGTTTGTTTGTAATAGTATAGTGATTTAGAAAACACTCGAAACATCGAATGATTGATTGATTGTTAATTTTTTGATTGGTTATGTTGACGTGATGACAGTGTACACTAGTCACCAAATTCAGTGGGTTTTTTTCAGAGAGGTCAATCCGTTCGAAAGTTCAATAAATATGTATAACAATATATGAAATAGCAAACTTTACTTATAACGATGAGGCGGTTAATGCTCGAGTGAATAGCTATTCATTTTATAATATAGTGTTAATACGATTCCTGAAACACCACACGCTGTGTTGAGATCAACCCAACCTTGCCGCTTATCTCCGTCACATGTGATAAACTATGCGGATCATGAATTGGAGATATGTACCATCTAATGTTGTGTGCGGGATAAGGATATTTTATAGGTATCGCCGTAACAAGCGTTTGATTTTCCATTAAGCATGTTTGTTTGGGATGGCTCGTTCGATTGACCATTTTTCAGAATCGAGAATAGCCAGAATAGTCTGTGGAAATCACTGGTTCAGACACATTTTGCACTGTAAGCTACAAACGCTTTCTGGCATATGATATTCACGATACATTTAGTATTGCAGTGGCTAAAGAATCCCAATATAAGCGATATGCAGTGATCATTCTCTGTATTCTTATTCCTGGATATAACATGTTCCGATCGAACGCACCCTACTCCTGACGTACTCCACCGTACTGCAGTATTGGCTATAGAAAACTATACACGTTTTTAATTCAGCTTTGCCGTAGTCCTTGCCGGGACTTATCGCTTGTTTTAAAGTGTTTATGAAACCAAATTTATTGCAGAATAATAAAGTTCATTCTTTTCTGATTATAAAGAGTATATTTATTTTTCAGTTCCGCCTTCGGAAAGGTCCGCTTTTTGGCCATTCAAATTGACTACTTTATGCTTAAAACTGTCCGGGGCCTGGAACCGAATCCGCCATTACAATGACGTCACTGTGAGGACTCGCAAGTGACAAGAGACCATCACCTATGGTCTCTTGCAAGTGACAATTCCTAAGACGACACGCATTTCAACAACAAAAAATACAATAGAATAAAGCACAATACAATTCAATACAAAAAAATGGAATACAGTAGAACTTAAAAAAATTGAAGATGGTTCTCCTTGTTCTATAAAAAAATAAGGCTTCTTTCTTAGTTGGAGAGGTCGAGGGGTAAAATTTCAACAGAATTCGCTGAAATTGCATACCGAGCCCAACGAAGAACAGATAAAGACTTCAGGGGAGTTTTAATTGATTTTATTTCAGTATTTCTGGCCTAACGGATACAACCAAATACTCGTTAAAAATCTCATACAAACCCTTATAATTTGAAACTGAAACAGAGCTTGGGTTTCCTGTGGACTGAACACTAGTGCTTTCTTTTTACAATGTATGGTCAGCAAAGGATAGTGTTGAAATGCCTGATGGAAAAACATTCATAGAGAAAGCGTTTATAATATAGCGAACTTTTAATAGCGGCATCTGAGACTGAGTTACGTGAGTTGAGGTTCCCGACTATTTTCTACAACAACTGCATCGTTGTCAGACACTGGCTATTTATTCTGTGGTCTGAAGAAGGATATTTTCATTATCCCAAGGAAGAGTGTTTACCTGCTGCTCTGATGGCAGTGATTTGCGTAGCTTTTGAGGCTCAGTTCGACTATACGGCTCGAAATTCTGGGTTCTTACTTCTTTGCAAGTTTTATCGTCCGTTTTTCATTCACAAACATTCAGGATCCTCTTAAACGAATTTCTACAGGAAACCAGAGAAACCCTATATTGTATTCTTTGCCATTCACTGTTCTGGCTTCAGCATAAAAGTACAGGAGTATTAAAGTTATCGTCGAGTTCTTGGCGAGTCATTTCTTGTAGTTGGGTTGTATCAAACTGTGAATGAGTAACACTGTATTAGAACTTTAATGTCCATTGCATTTTGGCTTAGGATAAAGTTAAATACAGGAAAGAAACCAAGGCCACCAGCCACACAATATCTTCCACCTCCTTCTCTGAAACCTTCTTGCTGGAGTCCGCCATGTTTGTAACAACGAGTCCTCACAGTGACGTCACGCAGCTCATTTGGCCGCGCGGCAAACCGGACAGTTTTTAGCATAAAGTAGTCAATTTGAATGGCGAAAAAGAGACCTTTCCGAAGGCGGAACTGAAAAATAAATGTACTCTTGATAATCGGAAAATAATGAATTTTATTATTCTGCAATAAAGTAAAGATGCAAAATTTGGTTTCATAAACACTTTAACAGGCACGCGGAACTCCAAACTGTAAAGGCTGATTGCTCGGGCTGCCTGTGGCAGCACCGAGTCTTAAAATGCAAGTCGTAAATATTTTTTTTGTTGGGTGTCGCAAAATTTATGCGCATGCGTTAAAGGTCAAATTCACACCAATCAGATTGCACTGTGCTGGTCACGCAACAATCGCCAGGTTAATTTATTTACATAATTTAATACAGTAAAGCAAGATGGCGGAGGACCCGCGAGGAACTTTCTCTCTAATTTGGAGTCTCATCCCTCAAATGTAAGCCAGTTTAATGTTTTATTTAACTTCACTCGTGCGAAAGCCTTCCAACAGGCTCGGGATATTTCAACTGGCGCTATTGTCGGAGCCGAAGGACCGCGTTTTTTACCCAGATGGCCAGTGATTTTATATACGACACGTACGACGACCTGAAGCCAGTGAAAAGGCAAGGATCCGGAAAGCTAAAATTCGAAGAAATAGATATTGGAATCTATAAGCCATCGGCTCGCTGTGCTGCATTTAAAACATCCGAGGAGAACATCTTATTTTGGGTGAAGGCACTTCAAGACCAATATTATGAGTCTCTTAAAAACTGTCTGAGATTTAAATTTACCGTAAGTTGGATCAGAGCAGTATTGAGATCAAGTTATTTCGTTCCAGCGAGGATATTGACCTAGCGGAAAGGTACAAGCTGTCGAATGATTTTACTTATAACCATCCACGTCTACTTAACAACAGGAATAGTTATGTGCCAAGGCATGGGCAAAGATTGAGTTTCCCAGATTACAGATGAAAGTAGAGAACTTAATGAATGAAGAAACAGAGGTCACGCGCGACATGCTTGATAACATGAACATGTTCAACACTTTATGTTATACCAAGAGACCATCACCTATGATGATGATGGTCTCTTGGTTATACTAAGAAAACAAAACAAATTACAGAGCCTGTAAGTTCACAAGTCAATGAAAAACCCCAAGAGCCTGTAGTTTTGGATCAACATATCCTTGAAACTCCAAAAGCAACATAAACATGAGTCAAATTCAAACCGGAAGAGACGGAATTCTTTAGATTCTTCACGAGGATTGTTAGCCCGCAATAAGAACTCTCTCGCTGCTTTAATGACCTTGATTTGTAACATGGAGGCTGACCTAACTGATATGCGTAATGAATTCTTACTCTCGTCACATCAAAACACGAATCAAGAAACCAAACTCAGTCATTTGGAAGACAAATTAGTGCAGCAAGATAATATATACAAGACCGAAATCAAGATGCTGTCATCTCGAATATATTATTGACCTAGAAGTTGAAAATGGCGAGTTGAAAGCGGATATAATAAAGCTTAATACGACTTTCAAACTTAAAAAAAAAATCAAGAATACAAAAAAGAAGACAATGTTCCGAGACTACCCAACCTACTGAAGCTTATCAGTTTGTTCAAGAGCCATCTTTCTTACATGACAACCCGATCCCTATTCATCAGAATACATTTTCTGTGCTAAATGACGAGAGTTTACAATCACCTGACCGACAACCCACTACTAAAGAAAGGGACCATGAAGTACGGTAGTACGGTTAATTCTCGGGTTCAAAACAATGAATATATGCCTGCTCAAATGCATGTGTGTTAAACGAATAAGTAGTGTTTAAATTAAAAGGTCAACATACGAGAAAAACAAAACTATTAAATTACATATATACTAGGGGAGCAGAGAATGAAAGTCACCGCGCTATACCGGCCACTCCTAAAGACTGCTAAATTCAGCTAATAATTCTTCCTTTGGTTATTACTAAGAGGATTTCAAGTGAAAGTGTATTTCATCTTCAATCTCATGTGGCCCGAGTGAAAGCCCAGATGGGCTCTTGTTTTGTTTAAATCTGAGATGTCTCTCTGTATCTCGATCTCGTCTATTTTCTTTCTTGTCTAAGATTTAGATTTCGTAAAATAGGCCCTTTGTCTTTCTATGGAAGAATTCTAACTTAACCATGGACGGCCCATTTGAATTAACTGAGGTATACTGAAAAGCCTGATCGATTTTCAGACGGTACGAGGTCCTCCGCTCTCACTTTCTCCCCCTCCCCGTCTGATGGACTTTGGTAGAAACCGTGTTCCAGCCATTGGTTTCATTTTGACCAATCAGAGCGAAGGTTTTATTTTTAGAGAACTGAGATATGCGTCGAATGTCTAGTGGAGCCTGAAGTTGAAGCCAGCGGACGATACAAACGGACTTGATATGCATATGGCTTTGGAGAAAGCGTGCGAAACTTTCGGCATTTCTGAATTATTTCCCGAACAGAGAAATCCTTCGTTTCCCGAAAGTTCCTTGGCCACCACAGCTGCATCTATAGACGACGAACCAGGTCGTGAATCGAGAGAGGGGAAATTCAGTATGTAGCCTTCTAAAACTTCTACAGATCGCCAGAATCACGCACCGTTTCATCGGTACTTTCATGCACTGCAGAATATGTTCTACAGCTTCAAACTTATGGAAACAGAACGTGTAGAAACATGTTATCCTCAGACGTGTGCCGGGAAAATCTGATAGGAATCTTCCTCGACCGCTTTAATTTGTATGCCATAAATCTATAAATGTCTCCTGGATTTTTGGCATTTAGAAGACCAAATCTTTCATGAAATGTAATGAGATTTTGACAGCAGTGAACGCACATACTGATTTTGTCATGGTAATAGTTTCACGACATTTGGGCAAATATTTATGTTTGCAGAATTTTTAACACTTTATTTGGCTGTCCTCAGTAATGAATCAGTCAATTCCAAACCCGTGCACTGAAAAGTGACCATGCGCCAGTGTCCATATCGGAATTACTCAAGTTAATGATAAGTAGCTATAATTTAAGGGGCAGTGGCATTCTTAGCATATCTAAAGATAAATCTACCACATCATTGTTGGCCTGAAATCATGGAGATACACCGCTACGAAGCTGTGGAACTCTATACCAGACAACCTAAGAAAGCTAGATAACTACAATAGTTTTAAAAATAATATAACAAAGCTAGATTTTACTGGATTGGATTAGATTTATAGAATATCAAGTGTGCGCTCAACCACTGTCTCGATATTAGTTTTAATATTGTTCACCTTAGAAATTATTATCTCATATTTTTAGTAATATTTAGACTTATTTTAGAGTTGTAAATGAAATATATTTAACTATCCTATTATTATATAACGTATTTTTATCTAACTTTCTTTTTGTTGTGGCAAACCTGTAAAATAGCTGGGTTGCTCCCATCGGGGGGCATCCCTTATATAGCTAAGTGTTTTTGACCACGTTAATAAAATTATTGTATTGTATTGTTGGGCGGTTAGTTCTGAGAAATCGATATAAGTTTGAAGCTGGAAAACATAAGAGTTTTGCAGTGCATGAAAGTGCGTGATTCTGGCGAGTTGTTGAAAGCTATATAATTTCTCGATTCTCGACCTGGTCCTCGTCGCCTACAGATGCAGCTGTGATGGCCAAGGTCCTTCCGGGAAACGAAGGGTAATACTGCCTTTCTCTGTTCGGGAAATAATTCAGAAATGCCGAAAGTTTCGCACACTTTCTCCAAAGCCATATCAATATCCGTTTGTATCCTCACCTCCACTAGACATTCCACGCATACCTCAGTTCTCTAAAAATGAAACTAGGAACACGGTTTCTGCCAAAGAGCGGACGATCTCGTACCGTCTGAAATGTACTGCTTCTCAAGAAACTCCGGGGATGGGGTGGGGGATTTGAGGCCACTGAAACTGACGGCGATGGTCGAGGCAAGAATGTTTGAAATAGGCATCTAAAAGGCACACAGTAGTTCAAGAGCAAGCTCGATATGGCTTAACATCGCACGTTTGTTTAAACACTATCCAACTGCAAAACAAAACAAATACACGTTTCCTCGGCTAAGGACGTAAAAGCCGTATACGACTACATGCAACAGACGGTCGGACTTGTGTTAGATGACTCCGGCAGCTTCTAACGGCAGTAAACATTATTGCCCATTGAAAATAGAATAATTTTCTTTCATTGCAATTTCTCAGTAGGTGCAAACCAGTTTCCAGCTTAAATGAATCAACATCCATAAACCAGGGTAAAGTATTTATACGAAGCGGCACAACAGCATTTGAGCCACTCCCTGTCAGTATGCTGAGACGGCTTACAAAATTGACGAATAAACACTAAATCTTGTAAGTAAAACATGCATGTATCATGGTAAAGCCTGAAGTAATGTCCTATGGGTTCCGACCAGTTGTTACAAGTTTTAATAAGAGCATTTAGGTTAACAATATTTCCTACCTGAAAACCCAAAGCGGAGAGCGGTCTCTGTGTTGTCTGGACAGCAGGCAAGAAGGCTATTGAATGTAAGTGGTATCAGTTTCAATGCCTGTTATTGCTCTCTTTTTTTTTAAGTACTCATTTACCATAACAATAGAGTTATTAACATACGTTTGAGACTTTCTTTGGTTATATCTGATTGCCTTTAGCTTGAGGGTGAAACACCGGCTTGCTTGATTGGGCTCGGTTCCTGCCTGCTTTACCAGCTGTAGACAACGGCAGCATCTCAGACAGTTTGCCAGCCATGTTCTGCCAAAAGTAGTGCAAATAGAGGTGTACCTTAGGCAATAGAATATCCAGAATTAAAGGACATGAATCACAACGCGCGAAAACTGTACGAAATTCCCAAAATGCATTATGAGACATGATGAGAGTGTGACGTTCTTTTGAGACACTATTTATTATTGAGTCATGGGAAAATATCCCGAACAATCTCCATCGTAACGCATCGGTGCATATTATACCAACGAAGGCGTGCCTGTCTGGAGATTGCATAGCAGGCTGGCAGGTTATTTAGCTGAGTGGTTAAGCGCCGGTCTGTTGAGCGGGAGATCGCGGGTTCAAACCCCGGCCGGACCAACACTCAGGGTCTTAAAGAATGGCAATCAGGATTCATGCTTTGCGAGCCCGTGTATTAATGCTTTGCGAGCCCGTGTATACATTTGAACAATAGAAAACCGTTACAATCGCCATTTTCGTACAGTACGAAAATGGCGATTGTAATGGTTTTCTATTGTTCAAGCTCGCAAAGCATTAATCCTGATTGGCATTCTTTAAAACAACTGAGTAGAAGGTGCTGCCTTTACATAATACAGTAAACGGTTAGACCTTCACGTCTTCTCAGATAATGACGTAAAATCGTAGGACTAGTGTCCCCAATTAGCTGCAAAGCTAAATACATTGACACTTAAATAAAAGTCACTTGCACTCATTTGTATTGGCTAGAAGCGACTGATTTGGGCTTCTTGTATATTGATAATTATGGGGCGCCGTTGTGGACAAAATCCCCATGTTTATATATTCATGGCATTGGCAAATATATACGTTGATGTCAACTATGACATGCTGTTTCGAACTATACGTTATAATTGAATCGGTTAATTCTAATTTTAGCGAAATATGTCCCAATTAGCAACTTTTATTTGTGCTTATTCGATCTGAATATGTTGGGATTGCCGATATGATTCGATCCAAGTATTCATTACTTATTAAATTCGACTTATGGTGATTTCTAATTGCGACTTCGTTCGCTATATGTTGAAACAAATATACGTGCTGTTTGTCGTTCTATTTATATGGTATGATGCATTGCGTGCAGGGTGCTACAAACGAGTAGGGATCTGGGAACGGTTGGGGCTAGATTCCATCCGCCCAACATGATCTACGATTATCGTAAACTGTTATTGGCTGCTGAAATTACGATTATCGTAATTCTCGTGACCAGTCAAGGATAAAGATAAAGATTTGTCACATTTCGAATGGCGGTAGATGGGCTTAGTGTAGTTGGGATGACGTCTGCACTGCAGTACATGCAAAGGGTTACGAGTTCGAACTCCAGTAAGACACCACAGGCAACCCAAGCTCTAATTGTGTGTATTTGTCAGTATAATATAGGGGAACTATTAAACGGGGAAAATCACGAATTTTACTACTATTGATAGGTTAAAATCAACTGAAATAAACGTACCTTTGTTGTCTTTTGCCGTTTATTAGCGATTTGGGCCTATTTTCCTTTTCGGATCTCCTCTCCCTTTCTTAGGAAAATAGGCCCAAATCGCTAATAAATGACAAAAGACAACAAATAGAGCAGTTTCGGAAACCGCAGTAAAATCTTAAATTGGGTTACCTGTAACTCCGGGAGAGAAGAGGAGAACTGGGATGGGAAAAAGAAAGATGCCTGCTAAAAATCGATGGATATGGACCCACTTCCTTTCTCTCTCTTTCGTCTCTCTCGGCTCCAGTCTTCCTCTCTTTTCTTCACCTGCCACAGGGAACCCATAATCTGATTTCTTCGAAAATTAGAGGCGCCTGCAGCTGATATATATGAGATATGGACGCTCCGGGTATATACTAAAACAACTCCTCCCCTCATTGTTGAATTGGTGGCGAGGTAAATATCCACTGCTGGTCACCTCCACTTCAGTGTTAAATATGAATTTATGGCGCGGAAATCTTTTTAGACCTTTTTGAGTAATGAGGGATTCGAAACACATTCTTCGGATCATTACTATTCAACAACAAAATATCCCACACGGCTCCCAGAGATTGATTTTATAGCCACAGCGGCACGAAAGCCGGGTAGCATCAGAGTTCTCGTGGTTATTAAAGCCCGATGTATACGACAGGCATGAGGTACGCGTGCCAAAAATTATCGACACAGCACCCGTTATTTTGAGCCGGCCTGTACCGCTCGAAACGAGCCACAGCATTGGCTGACCCAACTATACAAAACTCTAACCTTTAAAGCGTGCAGTACAAAAACAATAGAGCTACAGTATAATGGTGCAATCAGAATACAGGTTTCGAGCGGTACTGTATTACTCCTTATTTTCGTCGTGTAAATGGATGTTCCGGGTATAGGCGTGCACGAAGATCTAGTCTGGAGTGTCGTTCCCAAGTTAGGAGTGCCGTGCTCAAGTTAGGATTGCCGTGCCCAAGTTAGGAGTGCCGTCCTCAAGTTAGGAGTGCCGTGCCCAAGTTAGGATTGCCGCGCCCAAGTTAGGAGTGCCGTGCCAAGTTAGGAGTGTTGTGCCCAAGTTAGGAGTGTCGTGCCCAAGTCAGGAGTGTCGTGCCCAAGTCAGGAGTGTCGTGCCCAAGTTAGGAGTGCCGTGCCCAAGTTAGGAGTGTCGTGCCCAAGTTAGGAGTGTCGTGCCCAAGTTAGGAGTGTCGTGCCCAAGTTAGGAGTGTCGTGCCCAAGTTAGGAGTGTCGTGCCCAAGTTAGGAGTGTCGTGCTTAAGTTAGGAGTGCCGTACCCAAGTTAGGAGTGTCGTGCCCAAGTTAGGAGTGCCGTGCCCAAGTTAGAGTGCCGTGCCCAAGTTAGGAGTGCCGTGCCCAAGTTAGGAGTGCCGTGCCCAAGTTAGGAGTGTCGTGCCCAAGTTAGAGTGCCGTGCCCAAGTTAGGAGTGCCGTGCCCAAGTTAGGAGTGCCGTGCCCAAGTTAGGAGTGCCGTGCCCAAAATACTTATCGTGTTAACCGGGATTAAGGTTAGTCACTCCTCGTCATGCAGCTATTAGCCGACAGAAACCTCGAACGCGTTGTCTAATTGTAAGCAAATTATGGTATTTTAAGCTTCTTATAGATGAGACGAATGAAAGTTGTTTTAATGAATTTTGCAATTTAAAGTCAACATTCAAAAGTTATCTGGAAAAAACGGGCTAGCCGATGTAAGACCGTCATGGAAACCCAAGGAATGAACGTTTGTTTTAGCATGAAAGTATGTCTTAATTATTCTGCTCTGGTGGTGTTTGTATCAGAACATTTTAGCATAGACCAATTATTCGTTGTTGATCGAATCTTCCACTGAAAGCGCATAAAGCCGAACGTGTTTTGAGACAGAAGCTATACAGTCACGCAACCGTCCATGCGTACTGAACTTTAATTTATAAAAGAATGATGTTGTGGCTCCTTCAACATCCAGATCTACGCTTGACTCCATAACTCTCGACTTTCTGTCTGTTGAAGATCTTTTTCAGTACAACAACCAAATACGTTATCAGTCAGGAGTTGGATAGGTATCACAACTTACAATAATGTCACGTGTAATGTAATTGCTACACCTATTTCAAAAAGGCTGTCACGGGAAAACGGAAAACGCGGTAAACGACAAAGAACTGTGGTTATAACTGCCTCCGATGCGGAACGCGAAGGACCATTATTAATATTCGTCTTAAAACTTTTGAACTTCAAGGGACTGAAGCCGCGACACCACTGCAAAACAAGAAAAAACCTTCTGGTGAAATCCTTGACAATTAATCTGCCTCCGATGCGGAACGCGAAGGACCATTATTGATATTCGACTTAAAGCTTTTGACCTTCAAGGGACTGAAGCCGCGACACCACTGCAAAACAAGTAAAAACCTTCTGGTGAAATCCTTGACAATTAATCCTAAGGGGGGATGTGAGTGTAAGTGGAGTTTGTATACCGGAGGTCACGCTGACAAATCCTTACTCTTTCACATACCTTTTTGATTCTAAAACTGCAGAAACCCTGCCGAATGCTTCATTACATATAATTTATTTTCTAAAATAATCATATAAACCTTTTTTCTAGTAACGTGGTGGGGGGCTTCCTTTTCCTAGTCTAATATTTCTTGTTAATACAAAATAGGTGAGTGTAATAATGAGCCTTTTGCAGGAGACGATCACGTGGTTGTACTGGACGGCAAAAGAGAACGGAAGGGTTACTAGTAAAACTTGTTGTTTGTAAATGCTATTTTCCACCTCCAATCGATTGTCGATCTTTCTAAAACTGCGTTTTTGAAGTTTGTTTGCCATCCAGTAAAGCCTTTCCCACGAGATCACGAGCTCAATTCATTGGTCATCGAAGTGATATACCAGCAAAATAAAGTCTATTATTATATAATATAATCGCTATTGATGAAATTCTTATTGTCTTTTTCTTCAGCTAAGCACTGCCAGTAATTCACTCTTTTCACCTGGTTGCCATCTTGGATTTAAAGCGAAGCAATTCTTTGTTTTGCCAGGTTAGCCTCGCACTGAGGGATATCAGAACGAGCTTAGTCTAGCAAAAACAAAGGATTGCCTCGCTTTGAATCCAAGATAGGGAGCAGGTGAAGAGTGAACATGGAGACCAAGGTAGTATTTTTTATGGAATTGTCAGAAGATGCCATTCTATTTATACTATAAACATATGACAATATTGCAGAATGGGGAAAATACTCCAGAGCAAAGATGAGAAAACTGATTAGTGTCAAGTGAGGAGTGCCTGTACTGACTAAGGAATAATACATATAAAAACAAAATTAAACAAAGTTCAAAATTAAACCACAACATATACGGAAACTGCATGGTTGGTGTCAAGTGAGTGTGTACTGACTAAGGAGTGGTATATAAACTGCATGGTTGGTGTCAAGTGAGTGTGTACTGACTAAGGAGTGGTATATAAACTGCATGGTTGGTGTCAAGTGAGTGTGTACTGACTAAGGAGTGGTATATAAACTGCATGGTTGGTGTCAAGTGAGTGTGTACTGACTAAGGAGTGGTATATAAACTGCATGGTTGGTGTCAAGTGAGTGTGTACTGACTAAGGAGTGGTATATAAACTGCATGGTTGGTGTCAAGTGAGTGTGTACTGACTAAGGAGTGGTATATAAACGTAAAGTGATGTGAAAGCCGAACATACCAACGTATACCTGTACCCATGGCAACGTATACCTGTACCCATGGCAACGTATACCTGTACCCATGGCAACGTATACCTGTACCCATGGCAACGTATACCTGTACCCATGGCCCCCGCATGGGAAATACATAAGAGTTGTTCTACACAAACAAAGCATCACAACTGACGGAATGCATTCAACTAGATAACACTTATGCAACCTTTGTGCCGAGAAAGTGATTCGAAAGTCTCTTGAGGCAGGGAATTATGCACTAACATTAGTTCCATTCATTTCACTTCTTCAAATGCAGTATTCCGAAATTGTTTTAAATTGTTTTTAACCGCATAAAAAGTTCTCACAAAAATGTTCCGAGGAAAAAACAAATCACAATATAAATACGCCCTCGTCGAGAATACGCTCACCAGTGTGCTACTGACAGACGTGATAGACGAACTGTCCAGGTTAATAGCTGGTTCATTGCAGGTAAATATTGTATGTTGCTTGGTTTTAATTCTTTTGGCGTACAGCCGAGCTCATGAGAATACGAATCTTGCCTTATTCGATCAAGCATAGGTATCTATTCCTTATAAATAACCATTCTCCGCTTCTGTTTACATTTCGTATTAAATACTGTTTAATAAAGGAAATCTGATAAAACTAGCTTGTGGAGGCTCGATTCAGTGCAAACGCGTACGTCGCATAGCAATAAAAAAACAATCGCACCTCCAGCTAAACGAAATCACAATCTGTTATAAGGCCGAGCAAAACCTAACTGATTTCTTCCCCTACCTTACGTCACAAGACTTGAGCCGTTTGTGCATCTGATGGAGGTTGTGAGGAAGTTGATTTAGGTCAGCCAAGTAATAACGATATCTTATATTACAGAGTTTGGTATCGATCGGATTCGAAGGATATCAGGAGCCATTCGTTATTAAGTTTTAAAAAGTGAATTACAATGTTTGGGGAGTGCGACTGGGCACGAGTCATAACTTTATTAGTGTACAGCTATTTCAAAAAGGTTGTCCCAGTCAATAGACAAGCGACATTCCCAGACCGAAATGCATTGTGGTTATAACTGTCCAGCTATGCGAAACGGCTAAACTACAGTGTAAATAATCGATTCGCAGAACATCATTCATATATTCATAAGTCTTGACACCAAAAACAAATGAATTCACCAGACTACAACCACAATGCATTGCGGTCTGAGAATGTCGTTTTCTGGGACAACCTTTTTGAAATAGGTGTATTTATACAGTGGAACCTCTCTAATACGGACACCGAAGGGCCGGAGAAATGTGTACGAATTATAGAGGTGTCCGTATTATAGATGCAGGGCTTATGACGTCATTTTAAAGTCTCTCGTGACAATACTGTATTTAGTATTTTTTTATGATCGAAAAGGCGTAAAATATCATCCAAAATCATCTGTTTGCAGCTTAACGTGATGTATAATACAGTATGTACGTTTACAGCACTGTGTACATTTTGTATTTCTAATCATCAACAGCTTACAAGTCTTACAAGAGCTCTGTAAATTTCACACAGTCCGTAATTTGTATGAATTTGCTACCTGGGGCCGAGATTAGGTGTCTGTTGTCCGTAATAGGGAGGGTCCGTAATTAGGCATGAATAGATTGTGCTAGCAAATCCAGCCAAAGTTGCTCCAAAAAAAAGGCTAAAAGTTGCTCAAAAGTTGCCAAAAATTGAAAAAGTTGCCACCAAAATTTGAAAAAGTTGCTCACTTTGGCGAGCCATTTTATTCTAGATAACAACTTAAAACATGGAATGTTGGATGTGTAATTCAATATAATCTTAAAGTTCAACATAACTACCAATAGTCGTCCTTTCTAATGTGATATTGACCATGGAGCGAATAACCGCTGGATATTTCGCGGGCGATATTAAATAGATAGCTGCTGTCCAGTTTGCGTGGGCGCGCGTAAAGCCAGTTTTATTTTATTTGTATATCATTTATCAATTAACTATCCTTAGTTTTGACCAATTTTAATAAAAACCTTCTAAATAAAGACCTTTTTGATAGTTTGGATCAGTTTTATACCGATTTGTTGCTCAAAAGTTGCCAAGGAAGGCAAAAGTTGCTCTAGGTTGCTCGCACTACAAAAAGTTGCTCAAAACGCTAAAAGTTGCTCAAAAGTTGCCGAGCACAATCTATTTATGCCTATCCGTAATATAGAGGTTTTTTAAACAAAGAATATATGGGGATTTTGCCGGGACCTTGAGATCTGTCCGTGTTATAGGTTTCCGTACGGAGAAGTTTCACTGTAATATGAATACAGTCGAAGCTCTCCTTGCGACCACTCTCGTAAGCGACCAGCTCTAGTTACGACCACCGTCGCGAAACCCCGTTTAAATTGTCGGCTTAATCTCTGTAATTAAAAGCTCTCGTAAGCAACCGCTCTCGTGAGCGACCGCGACCACTTTTGGGAATTACCAACTACGTGGTTCCTTTGTTTTTTTAAGCCACTCAAGAGTCTGATTCGTATTACTCAACACTTTAATATGTCAATAGGAGAAGTTTCAGTTCGAATCTCTGCCGTTGATGCGTCATGACAGCGGGACATTCGCAAACCTCTTCAATATCGGTGATAAACAATAACCGTCGTATTAAATTACATATCAAAAGAGCTAAAAGCTCTCGTAAGCGACCACCATCTATTGTTTTAGCGCGTGGTCGCTTGCGAGAGCTCATAGCGACCATAGTTACGACCACTTTTACGAATTCCCGAGGTGGTCGCTCACGAGAGCTTCGACTGTTCAAGGATAGATATACCACCCACAGTTAGCAAGTGGTGCATGACATATATGGGCATGTTTGGAATGTTTTTGCTTAACCCTGTTCTAGCTCTTTCCTTGATAGTCTATTCATTCTGGGTCTTAATTTTACCTTTACAGTTGGAGAGGGGGGGGGGGGGAACGCACAAGTGTTCGCTTCTTCTGTATGGAATGCAGCTCACAGAGCCGCTCGAACGCGAGACTAAACTTCATCGCTGCTGGAGGAAGGACTGGGGCCTGGTCTGCGAAGTACAATAATGCACAACAGTGGCTTCAAGTGGACTTGGTATAGACCTCTAGAGTTACACGAAAGACAGGACGCCAACCAATGCGTGAAGAGTTACATGTTGTCTTTCAGTCGTGATGGGATATTTGGGTAGAAATACGGAAAAGTAAGAATGTTGCATGCATTTATTAATTTTCAGAATACGTGACAATCAAATTCGTGTTTTATACGCCTTTTACTTCTGTTATACTATAATGCATCGTGATAAGGAAATTTTATTTCACTTTCATGAAGCAATTCATTGTTCCACACCTCAGTGCTAATTACAAAACAGCAATGTCTGCAATGTCCCCGGGAAAATTACGCTCGCTATCTTATCACACAAGCAGAAGGAGATGAAAACACAAACTTGTGAAATCTATTAATAATTCGGAATGTTGCGACCGCATCCAACAACAATAGAGTGTTATTGTACTGTCGCCGAGGTGTTCAACGATAATAGTAGATTTATTATAACGTAACTTACAAACAAACGAGTCAGTACTATAACTTCCAAAGAGTTCCCGCCTTTTACATCTATAATAGCCTATAATTCACGTGTGTCACAATGACTTTACACTTCACGTGTTATAATAGATTACATTTCGTGCTATAATAGCTCAGGCTTCACGTCTGTCACAATGACTTACGCTTCACGTATGTCAGAATGACTTACGCTTCACGTGTGCCAGAATGACTTACACTTCGTGTTATAATATGTTATAATTCACGTGTGTTATAATGATTTACACTCACGTGCTATAATAGCTTATAATTACAATTCACGTGTGTCACAATGAGTTAACACTTGACGTGCTATAATAGCTTACAATTACAATTCACGTGTGCCACAATGACTTGCACTCACGTGCTATAATAGCTTATAATTACAATTCACGTGTGTCACAATGAGTTAACACTTGACGTGCTATAATAGCTTACAATTACAATTCACGTGTGTCACAATGACTCAACACTTCACGTGTGTCACAATGACTTACACTCACGTGCTATAATAGCTTACAATTACAATTCACGTGTCACAATGACTTACACTCACGTGATATAATAGCTTGCAATTCTCGTCAGTGCTATAATAGCTTACACTTCACGTGTGTCACAAAGACTTACACTTCATGTGTGTCATAGTGACTTACACTCACATGTGTCAATGACTTACACTTCACATGTATTACAACAGCTTACACTTCACGTATATTACGACAGCTTACACTTCACGTATATTACGACAGCTTACACTTCACGTGTATTGCAACAGATTACGCTTCACGTGTGTTATAATGACTTACACTTCACGTGTGTCACAGTGACTTACACTTCACATGTGTCAATGACTTACACTTCACGCCGGTGTATCCTAACAGCTTTACGCTATTCGTGTGTCCAACGACACTTACACCTTGTGTCTATATTAGTTTAACACCTTGTGTGTGTCCAATTAGGCCTTACATTTCACCTATGTCTACAATAACTATGCACTTCACGTGTGTCCACAATGACTTGTTCACAATGACTTACGTGTCTACAACTATTTTAATTACGTGTATGTGTATCTATAATAGCTTTACATTTAAGTGTGAACACAAGACTTAACACTCACATGCATCTATAATAGCTTTATAACCTTACGTATGTCTATGCAGAATGACTTACACTTACATATACATGTATCGATAATAGCTGTACATATCGTGTCTTCAAAGACTTGCACTCCACGTGTATCTAAAACAGCTTTACACTTACACTTACTTAAGTGTCTCAGTAAGCACTAGGACTTACATGTGCCCACAAAGACTTACATGTACACTCACATGGATATATAATAGCTTTACAACGTTACGTATGTATATGCACAATGACTTAGGTGTCCACAAAGACACAAGATATATAATAGATATATAAATATAATTACCGCCTCACTGGTTAGCTCAGTTGGTAGAGCACGGTCTAGGGTGCGGGGGGTCGGGGGTTCGAATACCGGCGTCCTTGCGCAGGGACGTTTATAAGCCGTTGGCCTTGTCTCCTTCTACTTCTAATCAGTATTTGAAGGGGACGTGAAAGAACTTGTTGTACTACTCGAAAAAGAGCAGGGGATAGTCACCCGGTACAGCAGCCTGGCCATTGCACTAACCACACACTCAACATTGTAAACTGCGTGGGAGCTATTAGCGCCATAAAAGCGCAGTCCGAAACAAAACCACTGACGGGATATGTCAGTAATATGTAAATGAGCGCCACGAGACTGTGGCCATTATTAGCAAATATAACACCTTATGTGTGTCTATGCACAATGATTTACATGTGTTCACAATGATTATTACTTACGAGTACATGTATCTATAATAGCTGTACCCGGCTTATGTGTGTCAACGATTTACACACCACGTGTATCTATAATAGCTTACCGCCTGCGTGTGTCTGTGCACCATGTGCACAATGACTATGTGTGCCACACTGACTTACACTCTGATGCATCTATAATAGCTTTACACCTTACGTGTGTGTCTATGCGCAATGACTATACGTGTGTCTACGATGACTTTACGGCACTCCACATGTATCTATAGTAGCTTTACACCTTAGGTGTGTCTGCACAAAGACTTAATTGTGTCGATAATGACTTTACATGCATCACAATAGCTTACAGTGAACATGTGTCCATGACTTCACGGTTTACAGGTGACAAAATAACTTCACACGTAACTGTATAATATTAAGTTTTACAGTCCTAGAGTGTCCAATGACTTAACTAATGAATTCATGATCACACTTACGTGTTTTATACTAAAATAAGTTTACATCAGTAAGATTGTCTAATGGAAATAACATAATCTAAAAACGAGCTCCGCCCGATACGAAAAACCTAGAGATAAAAACCTTCTTTAGGCAAAAAACCTCTGGGAAACGTATTCCCCGATCGAATGCAGTAGCACAGAGTCTCGGGGATTAAGACCTTAAAATAATTCTCTAGTAAATAATTACAAGTTGAATAAAATTTGCCTTCCGAATGCTGCACGAACGGCGAGAGATGCGGAATTACTCTCAAGTTGCCCGTTACTATACATGCACCATTGCATTCCGGCCTCTTGTCACCAATGACATGCCAAATATAAACAAAACTACGACACCTTACTACAATGATGCTCTTAAGCTGTTATGAATACGCTTTCCGACTTCACTTGTTCCGTCGGAAAGCTTCAATTCAGCTCTATAGTTTGCGTCACGGACATGGCAGAGTACGAAAAAGGTCCCACACTCTCTCTATGTACTGTTTACAATATGAGCGAACGAATTGTATGGGATTTACAATGGCGAGCCATTGATGAAAAGCGTAAAATAAGGCTTCGGCAAAATAGCTTGCGCCACGGACATGCAGCGTGCACAAAAACAGGTCCCACATCGAAGAGGTTATAAGAGAGCAGAGCGCAGCGTTCAGAAAACCAGGTCCCACATCGAAGAGACGGTGTGAAAAGAATAAGAGAGCACATTTACTTTTGTCTTTTCTAGTTAGTATTCTGTACCTGATAGAGAATACTACTTGAGCTTTTACGGACCATGGGGACTGTATATCGATACAGACCCATTCGAAAAATGGCTGCCACTAATTTGCATAATTTTGATATTCAATATTTTCTGAAGAATAAACTAGCCTATGTGAAAGAGTGAGTTCGTGTTAGCAACATGTAGCTCTTTGATAATGGGAAAATATATCCTTACAAAGCAATCAGCGTTTGAAACTCTCAAGAAACATGAAAACGAGGCTAGTCAGTCCTGACGTCCTGAATCTCATACAAAATTCTCTTATTTCGAACCTTGGTAACTTCGCAACACTTGGAGCTATTCTCATTAAATTTTACGAACGTACTAATTTTTGCATGCTCTCTGAAGTGGCAGTGTTTATTTTAGTGCTAACATTTCCTAACAACCAAAGTTTGGTGCCACCATTTTTCGAATGGGTCTATTAATCAGGTTTGTATGGGGTATACAGAGGCCATCATGTGGTGTCGTTCGGCACACGGGATTGGCCAGTACCCTCATGAATTATTAATGACTATTATAAGCATCAATACAAGGTTTTACCTTGACAATTAACCCAACCACCCCCTCCAACAGACACTATACAGTGACTGATCAAAATATAGATTTATATAGGATATACACATTTTGTGTTGAACAATAAAGACAAGTAGATAGTTGCCCGCGGAAATTTGAAGTTCTTAAAACAAATATAAGCTTAGCTTGGGGGCTTGTATACTAGTTTTAAGAACATCAAATTTCCAAGGGAAATATCAGCCGATAGTTCCTCGACGGACACTATTGTATATTATAGTTCATCACAAATTTTGGCCAAAAGCGGTGACGTGTACTCCGTGTCGTCCGCGATTGCAAAATCGGGAGATATTGCTCGCTGAGAGCGGAAGACAACTCTGTGATAAACAACGACAAATAGAGTGTTTGTCTCGGAACATGATTTTTTTCGCGTTTTGAATATTAAGAGAAAAATGAGCTCTCGTTGGCATGTGCCTATATATCTAGGGAATTGGGGAAGGTATTTATAAGGTTGTTGAGGTTTTTTCGTTCTCTTGGTGCTACAACTGGAAGGCTTCGCATCAACCAGCTAAAGTTCAGATAAGTGCTACGTCTTTTCTATTGGATAATTAGTTATCCGGTTAGTGTGTTATGGCAAAACAAGGACCATCTTCGGCTCCTCTTGACTTGAGCGCAATTTTGGAAGCTCAAAAAGATTCTATTTTGAATGCAGTTCACAATCAATTTCGGGTCTTCAGTCCAATATCCTGAAAGCACAGTCGGACTTTGCCTCTTTCATATCCGAAGTTCAGTCAAATAAATTTACATTCAAAAAGAAAGGCAACGAGGAGCAATTTAAATTCAATACGAAACTTTCAAGGTGTAGCCGAGCAGCATTATCAGCGCTTGATAACGAAGATATCGCCAAAGCTCAGGAAGAATTAAGTCAAGGTTTTTCTCGTATTAATACTCGCCAGAAGATTATCAAATTAGCCGATAAGTCTGCTTACGGTTGGGCTACTGTCGAAGAGTATGTTACTGACGAACTCGCCGATAACGAGGAGGATGCAAAGAAAATCAAGAAAGCGGAGAAACGGGCTGCCTCTAGAATTAAAGAGCTCCAAGATAAAAAAATAAAAAAAACCGGAAAACTTTCCATAAAACATCAAATTCTGCGTCTACTCCTCCTTTTCCAAAGGCGTGTCAATTCTGGCAATTATTGTTCTGGTAGTTATTTTCGTTCGCAAGGGAAATTCGTCGGAAACAATAGTCGATCAAGCGATATGTGTTTCAGGTGTGGAAGGAAGGGCCATTGGGCCAATTTCTGCAGTTCCTATCAGTACCGACACCTTGACAAAGAATAACATCCCGCCTCCAAGTCTTGATGAGGCGGACAATTTGAATATGAACAAGAGTCTACTGAACCTTTTGTCCAAGGAAAATTGCGTAACCAGTTTTTTTTGGGGGGGCGCGACGTAGTCGAGGCGTCTCAATTTGTTCTTGACATTATCGTTAACGGCTTTAAAATTACTTTTCATACGTCTCATTTTGGATTTATCATTCTTGATCAAAATGATAGTTAAGAAATCTATTAAATACGAAGACCTTAGGACAGTTCTTCAATTTTTTTCTCCCGGTTCATTCGTATTTTCCTTTTATCTGAAATCAGCTTATCACCACATCGATATTTGCGAAGTGCATTGGAAGTTTTTGGTTTTCAAATGAAGGTCTTCAGAGAGACGCCTCCGATTTTATGAATTTTAAAGTTTTGCCGTTTGGGCTCACGTCCGGCCCCTATGTTTTTTACTAAAGTCATGAGACAGTTCGTTAAGCACTGGCGCAATTCCGGTCATAAGATTGTAGTCTATTTAGACGACGGGATTGGCGGTGCGCTGTCTGTTGAGGCAGCGCAGCTTCTTAGCAGACCATTAAGCAGGATATTGTATTCTCCGGCTTTACGATTAACAATGAAAAATCGGTGTGGCGGCCTACTCAGAATTTAACCTTTTTGGGAACTACTCTGCATTTTACTTCTTTTTATTTATATATTTTTTATTTTTCCCTTTAGGGACCTTTGACGGAGGGATCTTGACGGAGGAAAACTATCTGTGCCCGTTGAAAATTTAGGGACTATCTGTGCCCGTTGATAATTTAGTGACTATCTGTGCCCCAGGGAAGTTCAGTTACCTTTAAGATTTAGTTATTTATTAAATTGACGTTTAGTTCTATTTTTCGACGTTTAGTGTTTTTAATTGATCATTCTCATTATAGTTCAAATGTTTTGTTGTTATCTTAATACCCTCTTGGATTATGGGTATTTTTGTCTACAAGGCAGCGTTAATACTGTTATGTTCATAAATGTTTTCTTCTTTTGGTTTCTTATTTTTCCTCAGATGTTTTCAAGTCGGACATGTGGTCAGACTTCGAAAGGATTCTTCCGCATCACTTACGCTCCCTTGGTAGTTCGGTTAAACAATCGGTTCTTTCATCTAAAGCAGATGGTACCATACGCACGTATATGGGGGTTACAAACGCTGGAAATCTTGGGCTTCTTCAAACCGGGTGGCGGTTTATTTACAGTGCCTCATCAACTCTGCGAGTACTCCAGCCCCTATCAAAAACGCAGTATCAACTGGGCTCATCAAATGGCGGGCTTGCAGAAGATGTCAGACCATCCTCTGGTGACGGCCATGCTTGCTGCAGCACAAAGACTTCTGGGAAGGCCGAGTTTGAAGAAAGATCCAGTGACAGCGGATATGTTGAAAGCTTTAGTTCAGGCTAAGATTTCAGATCATTCCTCCTTATCAAATTTGAGAACAGTCGCTATTTGTCTCATTGGCTATGCTGGATCCCTCAGATCTAACGACTTGTGTCAGATTAAAGCATGTGATGTTAATAAGATTTTCTCTTCTTATTTATCTATTTTCAAAGAATCTTCAAAAACAGACCAGTTGCGCGATGGGGCTTGGATCGCCATATCAAGGACCTACCGAGATACCAGCTCTAGAGAGGTACATCGCTGATGAGAAGCCTCTATTCAGAGCACTCTACTCTCCAAGTTGTTCATCCAGGTTACGGGATCAAGGCCTTAGCTATACGAGAATGAGGGAACTTATCAAGGATGCCTTTAGAGGAATTACAGACGTTACCCACAGTCTTAGAGCAGGAGGTACTACGGCTGTCGCCAATGCCCCTAGGTATTCAAGATAATAATAATAGCCTTTATTTATAGAGCGCCATTTCCAAAATGCCCAATAGCGCTTTACAAAATATTTACAATATAAGTACAAAAATATCATTAGCATTAAAAATCCTAATTTACAATTTCTCGTGATAAACAGAAATACTGAGAAAGATTAAAAAGCTATTAAAACTTTATATAAAAAGTATCTCTAATAATAATGATAATCATAATAATAATAAAGTATAATAGAATGCACCAAGCGCTTCTAATCATGGACCTTCTTAAAAAGATGTGTCTTCAGTTGAGTTTTAAAAGTAGTTAGCGAGCTACATAGTCTCAAACTCTGAGGCAGATCATTCCATAGCGAGGGTGCTGCGCAAGAAAACGCTCTATATCCATAACTACGCAGATTGTACTAAGGAGCGACAAGTCTCATGCTAGCGGATGATCTCAAATTGCGCCTCGGTATATATAAATTAATAAGATCAATTATGTACCCTGGTGCTATTCCATGCAAAGCCTTATAAGTGATAAGTAGTAATTTGTACTCAATACGTTGTTCTATCGGCAACCAATGTAGGTTGTACATAACCGGTGTTATATGATCTTTCTTACGAGAAAGCGTCACGAGACGAGCGGCAGCATTCTGAACACTCTGTAAGCGATCAGTCAGATATTTGGGTAGTCCATACAGTAGGGAGTTGCAGTAGTCGAGCCTAGAAGTTACAAAAGCGTGGACTAGTGTCTCAGCTGACTGAAAGCTGAGGTATTTCCTGATGCGGCTGATATTTCTTAAGTGATAGAATCCTGATTTGCAAACGCTGGTAACATGTTGCTCCATTGACAATGGTGAGTCAAATATGACGCCAATGTTTTTCATTTTGATGTAATTTTATCTTGGATTTTGATGTAATTCAAACAGCCAGCGGAATTTCAATTCCTCCCAAACCGAAAATGATTGAAGAACTAGAAGAGAACCCGGAGACTGTAGACTTCTTTGAGGACGTAACTCCTTGGTTAGATTTGCGAAATTGTGAGTGCAACTGCACTAACTTCGTATCACACTGCAAAGTATTAGTCGTTAATTGCGATCTGGTGAATGATTCAGATGAGGATTCAATCTCAGACATGTCTGAACAGGATAGTTCGCCAGAAATAGCCGAAGTACATGTAGATGGTGAATAAATTAATAAGATCAATTATGTACCCTGGTGCTATTCCATGCAAAGCCTTATAAGTGATAAGTAGTAATTTGTACTCAATACGTTGTTCTATCGGCAACCAATGTAGGTTGTACATAACCGGTGTTATATGATCTTTCTTACGAGAAAGCGTCACGAGACGAGCGGCAGCATTCTGAACACTCTGTAAGCGATCAGTCAGATATTTGGGTAGTCCATACAGTAGGGAGTTGCAGTAGTCGAGCCTAGAAGTTACAAAAGCGTGGACTAGTGTCTCAGCTGACTGAAAGCTGAGGTATTTCCTGATGCGGCTGATATTTCTTAAGTGATAGAATCCTGATTTGCAAACGCTGGTAACATGTTGCTCCATTGACAATGGTGAGTCAAATATGACGCCAATGTTTCTGGCCGCATCTGATGGATGGATGATTTAATCGCAGACAGAAAGCGAATCAAGCGGTAGCTGGGTTCGATGTTTAGCATATAAGAAAAGTAGCTCAGTCTTATCCCCGTTTAACTTCAGCTTATTCCATGTCATCCAGGCATCAATTTCTTGGACACAGGACTCAATCTTCGAAGTTGCCATGTCGAGGTCACGGGTATCAGATGAGTTGAAGGTGATGTACATCTGAGTGTCATCGGCATAGAAATGATATTGCATGCCATGCCTCTGAAGCAGATCACCAAGAGGCGATGTATACATGGTGAACAACATAGGCCCCAGTATGCTGCTTTGGGGGACCCCAGAACAAAGGGGGCGAACGGATGACTGGGCCCCACAAATATTGACGGTCAGCGTCCGGTCGGTGAGGTACGACTTAAACCAATCATGCGCCTTATCAACTATCCCAAATTTGTAGGAGAGCCGGGACAACAAGATCTCATGGTCGACCGTATCGAACGCAGCTGATAAATCCAATAATAAGAAGATAACAGACTTCTGGCTGTCGATGGCCCTCAGGATATCGTCCTGGACCTTTAGTAGCGCTGTCTTTGTACTGTGGAATTCTTTATATGCGGACTGGTACAATTCAGCCAATTTGTTATAGATAGACTTTTTAAAAGACATGGACGATGGTCCAGTGAGAAAGCGAAAGACAGTTATGTTAAGGACAATTATGACTCTATATTTTCTTTCTGTTTCCCAGACCTTGGGAATGTAGCAAGCCGAGCCCGGCAGGCTAGGGAAAACTGCATGACTGTTCCATGGGGCCGGGTTTTTTCTCCTTTAATATCTACAAAGAGCGTAGTGGGGTTTTTCATCCTATGGATGCTCTATACACAGTTTCCCTTCAAAATTATTTTACAACTATATTGATTATATATCCTTTATTGTTTTGCATGCTCTGTTAAATAAACGGTGCCGTGCGGTCTTCAGTTAGCACACAACACACAAGGATGCGAATGTGTTTTTGTTCCCGCACGGGGTTTTTTAGGCAATAGAAACGAGAGTGATAGTTTCCCTTGGAAATTTGCATAATAGAAACCTCGTACCCAAGGGTCTTTTTCGCGCCTATTTTTGGATTAGGCGCGAAAGGGCGCTGGGTATGACGTGTGACTCCGGTTCTATACCTTGCACCCGATTATTGACGACGCAATTTTACAGTTCTAGCGTCTCATTGCTAGCTAAAAAGTCCACTTGCATTGCAAGACAAATTTCTGGTTTCAAACGCGGTGTATTGCTTTACAATCCTTAATGAGATTTACAGAAGGCCCGCGGGTATAACGTAAAAGCAAAATTACAGAAGTACGATTAACTATATCTAATATATAAATATTATAACACACAGTGATCATGGTCAGTTAATAATTTAGGCAAACCGTTTTGGTTTTCGGCAAAATCTAAAACAAGGGACTGCACGACCAAATTTACAATTAATATAAACTAAAACTAACTGCGGATTAAGTCTTAAATCCTTAAAAAAATTTTTTTGAAAAATTTCGATTTTAATTGTATACTGAATGTTTCACAACTTGCCCATGATATACTATGACCACACGTATTATTATATGAGTGCTAAAAAGGTCTGGATCATAATGCATTATTGAATTTGTTCCAGAATCGACAGTTTACTTTTTGATGGTTGTTTTTCGTAATACCATGATCGCCTCGGATTCCTTTGTTTGTTCACGCACATTTAATCTCTAAATTCCCCAGCTCATTACAAATTGCAAGGGAAATTTAGAAATATGCATTTTTAAATTCCCTGCAAGAACAATGCATATTTCTAATTTTCCCTTGCATCGTAATGAGGGAAATCTAGAAGACAATGCAGGCTGGACATGAAAGGGTGAAAAGCATCAACTCTTGCTCCCCTCTGGCACGACTAGCCCTGCGCTCTGCACGTTCTTCTCTTATTTCTCAAACCCGCTTCTTCCATGTGGGATACTTAAAATCCTATACGCATGACCTTTAAATATTTAGCACATAAGCACACAATTACATTGTGTTTTACTGCTATTCTTCTCAAAAACAACACACTTGTCCCCAGGGGAAGTAAAGGTCATTCAATTGAGCATGAAAACGTTTTCGAAAGCAACTAACTCCGACGTCTTTAGTCTAGGCAGAGAAAACTAAACTTCTCAGAGATTTGTTCCGTTCCTCGGCGATCAGAGTATTACAAAGTTATACCATGGCAATTCGGGAAATTAGTGATTAAATTTCCCCTAAAGCCTCGAGAGAGTTTGTAAAAGTCCCTCGGCCGACTTCAACAAACTCTCACTCGGCTTGCGGGGAAATTTAATCACTAATTTCCCTCTTGTTATGGTATTACTTACAATAAACAGATAATAAATACTAAAAGTAAACAAGGTTTAAAGGAGAGTGTATTTAATATAGTCACTGGAACAACACCAGCTCGAACGAATTGTCACGAGAAACAGTAGCACTGGCATGTATATTGCAGCTGTGCTATCGCAAAGGGAGAAGTGTTTCCCTGGCGATACACAACAGCCTTGTTACCTCGATGTGAACTTCAACATGGCGTTCATCTTGATGGGAGAAATAGCCCAGTTGAGCCACTTCCTACGGGCCACTTTGGAGAGGATATTCTTCCCATAATAGTAACGCATCGTACGACTCATCTTAGCGTATGTCCTGTTTGCATTGCAGTTTCTGTCACCCCAAAGCTTTGCCAGTTTTGCTGTATCACGTATTACAAACGTACCATCATTTCCCACCCAGACTGTGACGGTGGAGTGGCGGGGATCTTGCAGAACGGAAAGAACGAATTCCCAGAGGTAGAGCGATCGATTCCGGTATCCTAAATAGTAAATTATAGAGGATTGAACGAGAATATTTCCAGTTAGGGGGGGAAATAACCAATTGCGCAGATTAGATATTTATTTCTCTACTACGATAAGACATTTCTACCATTTTTTTTTCGCTAATTGGATATTTTTGGAGTTACAGGAATAAACATTTTCATAGAATGACTCGATTCTTACCTTAAATTCGTCGGGAAAATAATGATTTCTCAGATTAAATATTATTTTTTCTACTGTGATAAAATTATTTTCCATTACGTTTTTTTTCTAATTTGGCAAGGACGAAATAGCACTTTGAATGAGAAATTAACAGGAATGTTGGAACAGTCTGATCGAGTAACTGGACATCAGCACACAAGATGTACAGTGCGCCCTTTACCGATAAATTGTTCAGTGTTCTAAAGAAAATAATAAACTGGCTCCTGTATGACCATGAGACGAGAGTTCCTCAGTTGATTTTAACAGGTTTAAATGCAAGACGTGTAAATAAAGAGGAGAAATAACACTGAAAACCGCTCAAGTAGTCTACTACACTCGGGCCACATGAGATTGAAGATGAAATACACTTTCATTTGAAATCCTCTTAGTAATAACCAAAGGGAAGAATTATTAGCTGAATTTAGAAGTCTTTAGGAGTGGCCGGTAGCGTGGTGACTTTCATTCTCTGCTCCCCTATAGTATATATGTAATTTAATATTTTTGTTTTTCTTGTATGTAAATTAAAGAAGTTGACATTTTAATTTAAACACTACTTATTGATGTAACACACATTTACAATTTAGTCTTCTGTTCTGTTTTACTGCAGGTTCCGATTGTCTCAAATGTATGTTTATATTTGTACCATATTATAAATTGTATCCCATCCTGTGATGGAGCTAATTAAGCTATGTCAATTTGTGTGCTTCTATGTAACTTTATCTGCTGTTCTTGCTATAGCGATACTACTATTTGTAAACACGTCATTTATATATTTGCATATATAATGTGATTGGCAAAAAAAACGCGTGTTTGTATGACTTGTATGGAGGGTGGAGGAACAGAACAGAGAGGAGGGAGAATTGGCAAAAAAAAAACCAGGAAGGAGGTTGAAATGTTCAGAAAAACTAGGGAGGAAGAATTTAGCATACAGGGAGGAGGGAGAAAATGGGATCTACATACATGCTCTAGAGATGAGGGAGAAATGTCGGAAAAAAAATAGGGATCGAGGAGTGAGATTTCACTACCCGTTCCTCTCCACTCTGTATGGGAACTAGCGATTTGGGACTCACAAAATACATCTAAAGTCTCAATTCTGCTTCCAAGTCCAAACATGGTTATCAAGCTAAATGAAGGATTCTTCCGTTTTCCCCATATTAACAGACATGTAACAGTATCTTAATCCAGTAGACTAACTCTATAGCTAGGTTATTCTGTCATAAAACATGCCTTTAAGCTGTGTAGTTGACCTGACCCAAATTGTAACAGTTTTACCATTGACAGATTGCCTAATGTTATGCCCGGGAATAGATTTCTGACAATGACTCATCGATCTATATCTCCTTGTCTCGTAATGACAGCAAGAGGCCAAGTACAACCTCAACAACAAGTCTTTAAAATAACACATGTAATGTTCATTTTAACTTCCTCCCAGTCATTTAGCATTCAGTTTTGAACTGTATCAGTAGCTTTGCATATTTACTGGCAGCTACCACAGCAGTGTTATGCATGTATCAGTGGCTTAATTCCCCCAGGGGTCAGGTACCCTGGGGATTTGTCCAAATGCCCAATCAAACCCCCCCCCCCCCTCCCCTATGGGCAACAAACAATTAATTCTGACAAGGTTCCCATGGATCCACCCCTGATGGAAGCTGCTGATACATGCATTATTTACCCATCCATTTACAACAACAATAAAAAAGATTTTTTTAAGGCAGCAGTCGTGATTATGTTTTATGTAGTATGTAATCAGGATTATTACTGGATTTAGCCTGTATATTTATAATATATAAAATGTATATAGTGGCACCAAGGGAACTATATAGTACTACTACTACTAACAGAAGAGAGAGTCTATGTATTTAGCATGGTATTGCTATAATTGGGGACACATTTATTTACTCTCTATATCTCAGTACAACTATATAATTCCACTACACTTGAGGGTGGTCACTACCAGAGATTTGGTTGCATTCTCGGTGTTGGCCTACAATTTAACATTGTGATCCAAGAAGACACAAAGCTTTTAGAATCATTTGCAGATGTCAGAGCAAATTAAGGCATGCAATACCAGTTCTCCCAGTTATTTTAAGGTCCTACCTGGATTTGAACTCTGACTACCTCCTGCACAACAGACTGACACTTAACCACTGAGCTTACTCATTTCTGTGATGGGCCAAATTTTGTTCAGATAAAAGGTTCTTTCTCGATGTAAGAAACCCGAATTTTTCCAACATTTCCTAAATCAATATTCCTCTTTGTCAAAGACTCTGAGGACAGCACACAGGTAGTCCAATGTTTATTGCTCAAGGGCAGGTAGTCCAACATCAGCGTTTATTTCTCTAGGATATCACAGGTAGTCCAACATCAATGTTTATACCTCTAGGACAGCTAGGACACTAGGACACTAGGACACTAGGACACTAGGACAGCACAGGTAGTCCAACATCAG
Organism: Actinernus sp. WN-2022; assembly: GCA_030867875.1. NCBI lineage: Eukaryota > Metazoa > Cnidaria > Anthozoa > Actiniaria > Actinernidae > Actinernus > Actinernus sp. WN-2022. Next base: position 106,161,699 of record JAOWCC010000019.1, on the reverse strand, counting down.
CGTTTATTTCTCTAGGATATCACAGGTAGTCCAACATCAATGTTTATACCTCTAGGACAGCTAGGACACTAGGACACTAGGACACTAGGACAGCACAGGTAGTCCAACATCAATGTTTATACCTCGAGGACAGCTAGGACAGCTAGGACACTAGGACAGCACAGGTAGTCCAACATCAGCGTTTATACCTCTAGGACAGCTAGGCGGGCGCGCGACACTAGGACACTAGGACACTAGGACACTAGGACAGCACAGGTAGTCCAACATCAGCGTTTATTTCTCTAGGATATCACAGGTAGTCCAACATCAATGTTTATACCTCTAGGACAGCTAGGACACTAGGACACTAGGACACTAGGACAGCACAGGTAGTCCAACATCAGCGTTTATTTCTCTAGGATATCACAGGTAGTCCAACATCAATGTTTATACCTCTAGGACAGCTAGGACACTAGGACACTAGGACACTAGGACAGCACAGGTAGTCCAACATCAGCGTTTATTTCTCTAGGATATCACAGGTAGTCCAACATCAATGTTTATACCTCAAGGACAGCTAGGACAGCTAGGACACTAGGACAGCACAGGTAGTCCAACATCAATGTTTATTTATCTAGGATATCACAGGTAGTCCAACATCAATGTTTATACCTCTAGGACAGCTAGGACACTAGGACACTAGGACACTAGGACACTAGGACACTAGGACACTAGGACAGCACAGGTAGTCCAACATCAGCGTTTATTTCTCTAGGATATCACAGGTAGTCCAACATCAGCGTTTATTTCTCTAGGATATCACAGGTAGTCCAACATCAATGTTTATACCTCTAGGACAGCTAGGACACTAGGACACTAGGACACTAGGACAGCACAGGTAGTCCAACATCAGCGTTTATTTCTCTAGGATATCACAGGTAGTCCAACATCAATGTTTATACCTCTAGGACAGCTAGGACACTAGGACAGCACAGGTAGTCCAACATCAATGTTTATTTATCTAGGATATCACAGGTAGTCCAACATCAATGTTTATACCTCTAGGACAGCTAGGACACTAGGACACTAGGACACTAGGACACTAGGACACTAGGACACTAGGACAGCATAGGTAGTCCAACATCAATGTTTATACCTCGAGGACAGCTAGGACAGCTAGGACACTAGGACAGCACAGGTAGTCCAACATCAATGTTTATTTATCTAGGATATCACAGGTAGTCCAACATCAATGTTTATACCTGGACACTAGGACACTAGGACACTAGGACAGCATAGGTAGTCCAACATCAATGTTTATACCTCAAGGACAGCTAGGACAGCTAGGACACTAGGACAGCACAGGTAGTCCAACATCAGCATTTATTTCTCTAGGATCAGCAGGACAAAAACAATGGGAGTCCATTTCAATGTCACAGCATGCCGTACAGTAATCGTGCTGTAGTCTGAGTGCCGTAGTTTGCCCTGCACTCAGTCATACGAAATCTGCTCTATATTCCTATAAATAACACAACATTGTGGAAGTTAAACTATTAACAATTGCAAGAAATAATGTAAGGAATTTGTCAATCAGTTGTTGGCGATTTGGTAATGTAATCAAGTAATTATAAGTCCAGTACAATAAAAGAAAAGAGAGAAAGAACAAGTTTGTGCAAAAAAAAAATTTTCCTGGATAAAATCTGTGTAAGAATTTGTTCCTCCACATTTGGTTGCAGGATTTTTTTCCAGTGAACTTAATTGTGTCAATCATCATCCTTGAAATGATGATTGTTAATTGTGAGTGTGAGTGACATTATTTCCGGACCCACCACATATTCGGTTATAGCCTCAGTCATATGCTCAATTAATCCATGCTGTAATTAATTATACGCCAGCTGTTCACCGCTGTTAAGTTAACTCTGTCTAGAATTTATTCATGAACCCAAACATTATCTATTAATACTGGGCTTTTACTATATTCAAAGTCCCAGAAAAATTATTATAGATGTTTATTATGTTGTTATCATTTCTGTAGTTTGTATCTGAATTAAGAAAACAACACTGTTTTTAAATTAATGCAACTGGCCTGGCATGCAATAAATGAAATATCATTTCTGGTTGTTAGAATCAGTGAGACTGCATGAGTATTATGGCCAAAGGGCTACACATATGGGGTGGAACTGAATAATTAGCACATTGAATGCATTCTTTAGAGTAACTTTACATGACTTCAAACACTGCATCCCCTACGTATATACTTGAGGGAGAACGGTGATTTTATGGAAATAATCACCATAGATATATAGACACATTTTGTTTTAAATGCTGCTCATTAAACCTATTCCTCTGTAACTCTGGTTGGCTCTTTCCTTAAAATATGGCATAAACCATTGCATGAACATCCATAAATGTCAGGATTCTAGCCTTCTCTGACAGCCCAAATAAGCCTACTTCCCAAATTTGTCTTGGAATGGCTGAATATGAAGCTTTGCAGGATTATTATTATTTTGCTTTAATTTGTTGTGCACGATTTGTTTTCCCATGTTAAACCTGTGCACACAATGGAGATTACTGTTAATTGATGAAAAGAGCAATCCTTTAAACATTATAACCTGGTCACTCAAATATAAGTCAATATATCTCATGCACAGGTCAATTAATGTAACCAACTCGCTCAAGTCTAGTATTTTGAATAGCACAGACATGGAATTTGTACTGTCTAGTAACCTGATGAAACTTAACATGCCTCATATATATTGCAAACTATAATTTACATCCACACATACGTGAGCAATAAATATATAAATAGCAAAAGTGTGAAAAAATATACAAAAAAAATAAAAAATCAAGTTAACCATTAGCTAGGCCATATGCTTTCCATATGTAAGATGTATTATGCACATATATCACCAGCTTCCCCAGGCCAGAGGTCATTAGATCCCAGAATGGCCAGGGGAATATATTGTAAGAAAAGGTGGAGCAAACTTGATAATTTTCCCCAGGGTGGGGAAATTGTATGTCGAGTGAAAGTCCTCTGGGTTACATTTTCCTTAACAGAAAATCCTCCTCATATGAGATCATATACAATCAAGTTATGAATTCCCCCTCCCCTAACTTGGAACTTCAAACAAAGTATAGAATTATCCCTTGCCCATACCTTAGCAAAAAAAATGCATTCTATCCCCTAATTGTACTCCCCAACATATCCCCCTGGTCTGCCCGGGGGTGTACCCCTCGCCCGGGGGGGACTCCCTTATGTGAGGGGTACATGGATGCTCGTCGTACCTTTTAGGAGTCAAAATCAGGAGTTTGGTACCACTTAGGGTATCCACCATCAAACACAGACATTTCTATGTAAAGCGGTACCTTTTAGGGGTCGGGTGTCAATTGAACAAAAAAGCTGTTATCGATTTACATTTTTATTATCTTTTAGGGGTCAAAATAAGCTTGAGCCACGCCCATTTTAGTACCTCTTAGGGGTCAAATCGAAAATGTCCGACGAGCATCCCTACCCCTTTTATATGGGAGTCACCCCCCCCCGCCGGGACCCCTCGGTAGCCCTGTGGAAAGCCAGTGATATGTGCATTAGTTACATTGTATACATATGTCCTCATATATATATATATATATATATAGATAAATAAATGTTTCGATTAATTCTATCAAACAGTGCTCGATACAATGCTGTAGAGCAATAATACTAAGGATTCGGAGTATTTAAATTTTTGGTTGATTCATATTTCGCTCTACAATACTGTTTCGTGGGGACCAAAGTCCTCACTCGTCAGGAGTTACTTCACGAAGTAACTCCTGACGAGTGAGGACTTTGGTCCCCACGAAACAGTATTGTAGAGCGAAATATGAATCAACCAAAAATTTAAATACTCCGAATCCTTAGTATATATATATATATATATATATATATATATATAGCAACAAATTACCTCATAAAAACTGGAGATTGAGGAAGTCAGGTGGCTCATATATAGCATTGTAAGCATATCTTATTCTTATATAGTTATATAGTTGCAAACATTTGTTGCAACTCCTCTGTGTTAGGGTGCAGCTCTAAAAGTTTTTGGAAGTTGGCAGCTGTAAGGTTTGGGTCTTTGGTCTCAAAAGCCTGCTGATACAAATCAGCTGTAATATAGGTGGAGAACACATCATTCCTGTCATGTTCAAGATCTTCTCTCTTTCTCTTAAGGAAGACCTTCATTTGTGAGACCTCCACCACAACTCCTACTTTGGCTTTCTCCATCTCTTTCATTTCACTGAACACTTTAGTTGAGTCAGGCCTCTGGCTGCACGGTACTGAGCGGGTTAGATTGCGGATGGTGACAAATGGGCCTGGATGATTCAGGATCCTTGACTTAAGGGCATCTCCATCCAGTACCTGTGGTCCAACTTGTCCTCGTGCTGCCTAAACAAATTAATAATTATACAGCAACTTTTGTTGTAATTTTTATTTCATACATGTAGAGCATGGATGTATTGATCATATTATTACTAAATGAAAATAGTGATTTTTTTGTTAACTCAATGCCTTTCTGATAATCAATGAATGGTGTAACAATGGATTGGAATATCCTTAAGTCCTTATATAGCCCTGACCTGGCCTCTATTTCAACTGCTTAATTAATAGACTGAAAGGTCTCAACTGAGAGAGCTGGAGTTTTGAGTTGAAAGAGAGACTATATCAGGACTAATGCAAGTTTTGAGAATTAACCATTGAATTTTTGTAGGAATTGAAAAATACCAGAGGCAAAGGGGAATTTGGTTTTATTCATGATTCAGAACTACTTTTCAGGGGGTTCTCTCTCTAGCTAGAAACGGAATGCTTAAAACGGAAAATTGTTACACGGGAATATAATTGATTAAACTCACCTCTTGAAATATAGTTCTTTGGCATGTGTAGTATTCTGTTAATGCCATAGCATAATGAAATGTTGTCATAGAAATTTCATTTGGTATTTCCAAGGGATTCTGACACCAGTTAGGGTTGACCAAAGCACTTTCTATCACACAGTACAAAACATGCATGATGCCAGCCAGCCTGAGAAATGTTCAGAAATACGGAAAACTGAAGGTTAAGCTTAGAAATCTAAATGCTGCATCGTCAAATTCTGAGGTCTTGATTATTTCAGATCATGCCTGATCCCCTTTTTAATAGATATATAGTTTTTTTTAAATTTGGAGATAGACAATAATCCAAATAAATGTTCATGTCACTGGGCTACAAGTGTTTGCAGAGAGCTTTCAGTATTACAAAAGTGATTGTGGCAGAATGGATCAGAGTTCTAAATTGAGGCCATATTGGTACATATGAAGGCACTCATATGATTGTATTTTGCAACTGTATATATATAATTGTTGGGACAATTTTTAGCCAACTTTCCTCAGAGCATTTTTCTATATTTATCAGCCTCAGTGGAATTCATTTTGTATTGAAGCATGGAATGCATTTCGTAGATGGTTATATATTTATTGCTTTTTACGATGAAATTAGCTTCATCCTCAATCTGCACTCTAGGCAGGCAAAAATGGGGGGGGGGGCTCCCGTATGTGAGGGGGCGGGGATGTTCATCATACCTTTTAGGGGTCAAAATCACAGGTTTTGGTACCGCTTATAGGGTACCCACAATCAAACGCAGACATTTTAATGTAAAGCGGTACCTTTTCGGGGTCGGGTGTCAGTTGAACACAAAACATTTGTTTCATGTTTCTTGCTTGTTACAGTGATTAGCCCCTCACCCATGCACCCCCACCACTCCCTTCCAAACATACAAATGATTAACATGCACTCCCTTCATGTAATAAGACAAATTCTTGTAAGAAATATGTACCTTATAACTGTTCTACCGTCTTTTGAAGACACATCTTTCTTCTCACTGCTTCTAAACTGGCAATTTAGCTTCCTGATCAAGTCATCAGCAAATTTCTCATACTCCTTGTATGCATCATGGCTGAATGTGTAAGTGCATACACTGCCATGGTGTATGTACCAAATTTCTTGATAAATTGCGCAGAAATTAGTTACATGGTACTCTCTCAGTTTTTCAGCCCAGGCGTCAACCTCTCTCGTCATCAAAAGCTGAGGGGGTGGGACGGCAAAGAGAAGGCGGTCAAGGAATCCATCCTTGCGGGCAGCTAAACTCATAAACTGTTCAACGAACTCCACGTCCTGGGAAAACCCAGCAATACACACACGCGTTGAATCGATTTCGACTTTGCTGTTTCCGTATTCACAAGTGTATGTTCCCATGTCCGCACGCCTATCGTATAACTTGTTAAGGAGGGCACGTTCTTCTAACCCATTATTTTTCTTAGACGATAAGTTGTCCAAAAAGGAGCAAAGTTCGTCACTCCCTAACAACGCGAGTCCCTGGTTATCGGCGAGGTGGTGTGTCAGGCCAGACTTTGTGTGGTCACCCACAACGATACTGTTGGCAACAGGGTCATCGATTTGACCAAATGGATATGTCACCGTCAGTTCAAATGCTTGGGACTTCCCAGCTCCTGGCGGCGACAGGACCACGCTATAGAGATTTAATGGCTCTGAGTATGTTGGTCTTACCTGAACCACCGAAGAGGTACTCATTAATGCTGCTACTGCTGGCAACGAACTGAGCAGTACAAATTCTGGTGTAGTGTTTCTGGATTTCGCCATGACTTCCATCCACTTGTTTACATTGATCGGTGCAACTTTCGCTAAATCTAGGCGCTCTGCTCTAGCACGCTTTACCACGGACAAAGCCTCAATCTCCACTGTCCTTCTTCTCTTAGCTGTTGACATTGTTACTTGGAATAAATGCGAAAACTCGGGAAAGAACAGAGAGATCAATAAATCACGACACAATTGCAAAGTGAAAAGATTTTCCCGCCTTATTGATTTTTCCCGCCTTATTGATTTTTCCCGCCTTATTGATTTTTCCCGCCTTTCAGGTCTGTTTCATACCCAGGCCCTAGGGGCCAGACCGACCGAGCCAAGGTCAGCGGCAGTAGCGGAGTTTAGAAGCGCGATACTTACAGTAATACTAGAGCCTTAGATCGCCTTAGATAGAGTGTTGTCCAACTTCGTGACCAGGATCTTCTATCGTTTTGCAACATGGCTCAAGCGTATGTTGACGAAAATGCTTCCCTGTTCAATAGGTGTCCTTTGCAGGGTTTACCCATAAACGATGACTCGGATAAGGACGAAGAAAAAACCGATGAATTCGAAGAATGGAAAGGAGTTCTAACAGAGCGCATCAATGAGTTTGTGAAAGATGCAATTAAAAAACATGGTGGATACGCTACAATAAAAGTCACACCACAAGTAATCATAACAGGCAAGGAACAACCAGTCCAAGATAGGTTTTTATTACCTACTCTTTTGCTGTGGAACCCGAGTTTAAATTTCCCAGACCACATGCAGCATTTGCAGTGTCCCAAGTGTAAATGCGGCTTTCTCCATCAAATGCCATTCGAAAATAGTTTCTCAACCAGAAAGATTTACGACACAGAAGAAGAGCTCCTTCTTGTATCGCCTTTTTACATGTGTGGCAGGAAGGGACATGTATTTGCTGGAAGCCACCCATTGATTTTGGAGAGTCTGCCAAGTTATGATTTAATACCATTCATTCTCTTTCACAAGACTGGAGTCACAAGGACATTATTTCATTTCATTAGCAGCAGTGTTACCTCAGGCTCAAAATTTAATGAAATTGAACGTACAACAGTGGAAAAATACTGGCAATCACACGCGTTGAGGGAAAATGCTTTTTGGACTGCAGTTCGTGTATATATGAGATCCAACAACAAACTCGAAGATGAAATTGTTAATTTCTCTTTTCCTGAATTTAAAGAAATGAAGACAGGTCATCCCAGTAACGATCTTATAACATCATGCTTCCTTGTATACTTTGTCGAACATGAGGTATACTTTACTGACTGTATGGCACAGGAAACTGCAGAAGAATGGATTACCCTAGATCATACTTTTAAAGTTGCATCAAATATCGGTCTACATAATCCAGATGGCCGATGGGCCAATCAGTTTTCTTCCCTCATGTGTGTTTTAAATGAATCTGGAAAGGTCCTTTCATGGAAATTGACGAAAGGTGAAAGTTTTGATAAAATAGAGGAAATGCTTCTGGCTCTGAAAGCAAGACATGTTTCACATGGGGTTAACCTAAAAGGAGCTTGTATTGATAACTGTTGCCACTGGCGGCAAAAGCTACAAGGAGTATATGGAGATGACTTTATTGTTCTCTTAGATCTGTTCCATGCCATAAGCCGTGTGACGCGAAAAATACCAAAGAAACATAATTTGAGACCAGATTGTGTAAAAGATTTCAGATTAGTATTTCGTTCTGCTACTGATCAAGGTGACACACGTACTGAAGAGACACCTTCTAAAGAGAGAATAAAGACTAATTTAAATTTGTTTGTTCACAAGTGGAAGGATGCAAAAAATGGAAAAGGACAGCAAGTTTTAAACAAAAAGGCAATCAAGGAATGCAATAAGTTACAAAAGCACATAGACAAAGGCTGTGTTAGTGGCATTCCACCACATATTTCCACAAGTAAAAATGAGCGCCTCCACAGGACTTTGAAGGCCCAGGTAACAAACTGCAAGTTAGGTGTGGCAACTGCTGTTGCAATTTTGACTGCAGTATTTTATGTTCACAACAAAAAGGATATGCAGGTTTGCAATGGAGCAGTGCCACCTGTTCTGTTGGAGAAGAACAGTTTTATTATTTCTGGATATGAAAGCCCAAACAAGGCACCACATACCATTGAAAGATTTGGCATAGGATGCCTGACACCATCTGAAGATTCAATCTATAATTCATCATGGAACAAGGAAATATGTGATACAAATGCAATAGCAACATGCATTCAAAGTATGAACCCAAATAAACTGAACTCTTTGTATAAAAAGATTACTCAACTGTTTTTGTTGATGAAGTTTTATGAAGAACAAATGAATGTGATTGCTGATGATTGCCTTGTTTTTGAAAACAAGTATATCCCATTTCTACCAACAGTACTGTCTGTGATATTTAATGATGACTTAAATAATGGATACAATTCACTGTCATCCTCCAAGGCAACAGGTTTGCTGTCCAAAAACATATTTAAGCCCCTTACAGAGGATGAGCATCACTGCAGTTTTGTTGAAGCACTTGCACTGGAAATGAAGTACTATGGTAAGCAATCCATATACAAGGGATATATCTCAGAACTTGGTTTCACCTACGAAATGGGTTCTGATGAAATAAAAGATATCTTATTTGAGAGAAACCACACCAGTTATGTCAGTTCTCCAGTTAAGGTCCAGGAACAGATGCAGGTATGGGCAAATGGTGTAGGAGCTGTATTTTCAGTAATAACAAACTGTGATGAGTTTCCTGTGATACCAGTTTTCCCAGAAATAAGATTGCCTGGTTCCCCATTGTTCTTTTTCCATTATGTCAAAGGGGGAGTTTTTGTTCCTTTGATTGTAAAAGAAAAAATCAGCAGTACTCCTGTGCAAAATACCAGAGACATATCATGTACCTGTGGCAGAAGTCACAAAACACCTTATCCAAAGTGTGTTACATTGGATGGAAAAAAATATCCCTGTCGATGCAAGTGTTATTTGAGTGGGCTTGCTTGTACTGCAATGTGTGAATGTAGTGGATGTGAGAATACAAATGGAAAAAGGCCTCATCCTTCAGTTACAAAGACCTATAAGAGACGGAGGTACCACCACAGGAGCCAGGATATTCTTGATTCAATTCAAAAGGGCATGGATTTCATGGTTCAAAATAATGAGCATCTCACTCTTGGCACATGGACCAAATCAGAACATTATCTATTTGAAGCAGTCATATTGTATATTAAGTCAACTCCTGGAATGGAAGTTACACCTCAAGTTATATATGATCACTTCAACACCATTTGTAATGAGCTTCTTAGGTGTCTGCCACTACCCCTTTCAATAGGTTGCAAGTCAGAACTTCAAGTGAAGTCCAAAATGCAAGTGCATGATAAAACACTAGCACGATTTCAAGAGAGGTTTAAGCAACTAATAGCAAAACTTTTCAGTAGCAAGTAAATTATGCATGTAATTTAATTTTTCCTGATTAGGGAGAGTTCATGTTTGGTTCATTGGGGCTAGTTCGACAATGGATTGGTTGTTTGCATGTGGTTGGGGTGTGGGCAAAGGTCAAGTGATCTGCAAGCAAATGCCTGTGGTTATTCAGTAAGCTTCCAGCTCTTTGTTAAAACTCCTGTTTACCCAAGAAAACATGTAAATTATAGGTGCTAATTAATTTTCACATGTCTTAACAGTTTAGGTTAGGTATTTTGGTATTTTGAAGGTCATGTGGAACAAAGAAATCAAAATGGGCCAGTCACATTGCATTTTTTAGTAATGATTTCTTGATTATCTAATCTGGTTGTTCTAATTAGCTCTTTTTAGAATGGTTGACATTTTGCCATTGGATATAATAAAGGAGCTTTAGAAACAACCAGAAGTGTAATCAGAATAAACAAGAAATCATGCATTGGGACTGCATGTCTATTTTGAGACTAAATTTCCAGTTTTCAGTAATCATGTGGTTGGTCATATGATAATTTATAATATAGACATTTCACAACAAAATATATTCAAACAATTGAGAATGCTCAGAGATTAGTAGTATTAATAACCACTATTTTTGTAGATCAAATTTAGGGCTGTATTGCATTTTTAAGGTTATTCAATGAAATAGCTTTATTTTTTATAGCCTCAATTTCATGTTCAAACCATGCCTTAACACTTCAGCATGCTAATGATAACTTAGTTAATAAAAATGTGACCTCAAAAAAAAAAACCAGCCAGACTGAGTTATGTAGTCCACTCAAAACAAGCCAGTCAGACATTGGCTTTAATTAACCCAACAAATACAAATTAAAGTCACTTTAGAATGATCAGTACAATATCAATAGAGCTACATACAGTATGATAAATGGGTCCAATCAGAATTTAGGTCTGGAAGTGGTTCTGTATTAATAAAAAAAACTGAATTTAATCAGTCAATTCTCTTGTGGTGATCAAATAGTCATGGTTGCATATGGTTTTAATTAAGTAGTGGATTTTTGGATTCATGTAGAAGTTACATGTATATCTATGTATATATGATCAGGTAACACATCTTTCATATCCCAACATTTCTAAGTGTTAATATTACATTGTAAGTATCTAATTGATACTACCCAGATTAGTAATACTGGAGTTCACTGAGTATTAATAAAATGAAAAACGTAATAATGTCTATGCGTAGTATTACAAAATAATTTTTATTCTTCAGCATACAGTGAAAACTAAAATACATGTAGCTAGAAAGTATAAAAAGGTATCAATGGAGGTATAAACACCCGGGGGGGGGGGGGGACTCCCATATAAAAGGGGTAGGGATGCTCGTCGGACATTTTCGATTTGACCCCTAAGAGGTACTAAAATGGGCATGGCTCAAGCTTATTTTGATCCCTAAAAGATAATAAAAATGTAAATTGATAACAGCTTTTTTGTTCAATTGACACCCGACCCCTAAAAGGTACCGCTTTACATAGAAATGTCTGTGTTTGATGGCGGATACCCTAAGTGGTACCAAACTCCTGATTTTGAGCCCTAAAAGGTACGACGAGCATCCATGACAGACAGACAGACTGACAGACAGACAGACTTTATTCATTAGCTCTTTGTACTACATTGGTACATCAGATGACTGCTAACAAATTTAAAAAGTTGGTTAATGACGGATAGATTGTTCTGTAATCTTAAAAATATAATATATATATAGTTAGTTATCATTAAATTAGCTTACATTATTTGTGCTGAAATTATGGTGGATCGCATGTCCATACAATCATAGACATATTTTGCTGCTATTGTTGTGACTTGTCTCGGGGGATCAATGATTACCGAAAATAGTTCTTTTTCTGTCATTTTTCTGCTATCTAATTTCGTTAGAGTTTTTAAGGAGGAAAAGAAATCATGCCTGATTGTCTGGTAAGTTTTGCATCTCAGCAGGAAGTGAATTTCGTCTTCCATTTCTTGTTTGCATGTTGGGCAAATTCGTTCTTCTGGTTTTAGATAAGGTTTAAGGTGTCTTCCTTTTTCAATTTGAAGGCAATGATTGCTTATTCTTAATTTGGTGAACGTAATTCTATGTTTGATGTTTCTGACAAGATCCAAATAGTTTTCGAATTCATACTTCGTTTTGAATGTTCGATAAACTCGTAGTTTGTTACTCTGGTTTGGATTCTGTCGTTGGTCATTAAATATATCACTTAACCAAATTTGTAGTTCTGTGTCTTTTAGGCGTTGCTTTATATTCTTCAGAAATTCCCTAAAATCTGGAGTATTATTTTGGAGTATCCATATATCACCATAGCCTAGGCTTTGTACGGTTCGCTTAATTTTGTAACTCCAAAAAACTGGGTTGCTTGATTGCATACTGTCGAGATACATATTTTTTGTAAGCATTGGCTCGTCCCTGGTTAACAATTTTGTCCAATAGTTAATACTTCTGAATGTTAATTCACATCTCAAAGGATATCTACCAAGCTCTGCTCTACATCCATTATTGACTGATGTTCTGCTGGTTCCTAATAGTAACTTGCAAAATTTTGTATGCACTATTTCTATCGGATCATTTTCGTTAGATCTTTTGCTATCGGTCCCCCAGATTTCGCTTCCATAGAGCAAGATTGGTTTTATCAAAGTGTCGAAGAGTTTGATTGTCAGTTTAATATCAGATCTAAAGTGGGATCCCATTTCTTTTTTTAGTTTAAACATTGCCTTCAGTGCTGATTTTTTAAGTTCTTGTGTTGCCACATTAAAGTTGCCGAATGCGCTGAAAGTAAGTCCGAGATATTTGTACATTCGCACATTTTCTAATTGGTTATTTTTATAATAAAAACAATAATTGTTCATTCGTTTTCCGTTATTATTAAAAACAATAGCTTTTGTTTTCTCTATATTAACAGTTAATTGGTTAGTGTCGCAATACCCTTCAAGGCCTTCCAGTAGACTTTGTAAATCATGTTTATTCTTAGATACTAGGACTAAGTCGTCTGCGTAGAGTAAGTTGCTTATATTAGTTCCACCGGCAATACATATGGGATCCTTTACTCCTGATTCGTCTAACACTTGAGGCAGATCACTGAGGAAAAGATTAAAGAGGGTGGGGCTTAGAATGCAGCCCTGTTTGACTCCAATGTAACATCTAAACTTTTCTGTGATAACATTATCTATTTTAACTGCTGAATAATCGTCGGAATACATTGAGTGTAATAGTGAGAAAAAATTACCTTCAATACCTGCCTGTTTTATTTTCTCGAACAGCTTTTCCCTTGGTATACTATCAAATGCTTTTTTAAAATCGACAAAGCAAGTAAAAAGCATGTTATTTTTCTTGTTTGGTTTACTTTTAACGTACTTATCGATAAGGCCTTTCAAAACAAAAATGCTATCAACAGTGGAGTGTCGTTTTCTAAACCCAAATTGTTCTTTCTTCAGTATTCCTTTATATGTTAGGTAGTCGTATAATCTCTGGTTTAAAATTGATGTGAATAGTTTACTAAGCGCAGATAAAAGCGTAATGCCTCTGTAGTTCTCTATTTCTGATCGGTCACCCTTTTTGTGGATGGGAGTAATGAGGCCTATGCTCCATTCTTGCGGGTAGATTCCCGAAGAAAGGATCTTATTGAAGAGAGATGTTAGCGGCTTTATGAGTTCTTGTTTACCCCATATTAGGATTTCATTTGGGATGCTATCGATGCCTGTTGCCTTTTTATGTTTTAGTTTTTTAATAGCATTCTCGACCTCCTTTGCCGTTATTTCATAGTCTAAAACTCCTGTTTGTTCCGCCGCACAGTTCATCTGAGCGTTAACTATATCCTCTGGCTCTGCATTGTCCTTTCGATTATCGTTTTGATTTTTGAAGTGTTCGTAGGATTCTTGTATATCAATTGGGAATGATTTTTTGGCCTGTTTTTTGTTTAAGTTAAACAGATTTTTCAGTTCTTTCCAAAGTTTCTTTGGATTTTTATGGTCTAGGTTTTTTAGTCGAGATTCGATTGATTGTGTCTTTTTCTGTTTGCATAATTTCCTGAAGTGCTTTTTCTTTACATGTAAGTGTTGCCTTAATTGGTCATTGTTTGGATCGTTACAAACCTTTCTCCCGAGAGACTTAAGATTTTCTTTTTCCATGGTACAGTCCTTGTCAAACCAACTGGCATTTGTCTCTTTTAGTTCATTGTCTCTATCTTGGTATTTCATACCTGCCTTTTCACACACTTCTATTAGTATTTCTGTGAAGTTTTTTGTTAGAGTACTTAAAGAGTTTTTATCATATATTTCGCTGTTATTTAACGTTTCGAATTTGTTTTTGTATTCATCAGATTCAAGTATCTCTGGGATTCTGTCTTTTGCTTCTTCGTTGATCATGTGTTTGCAAAATTTAGTGGAGGCAGTTTTGCTTTGTGTTGTAAAATTGCTTAATTTCATACCAAATGAAATTTGACAGTGATCAGATATGTCAGGCTGCAATGGGTTAACTGCTAGATATCGAATGCAAGGAATAATGTTCGTGTTGGCAATGACATAATCTACTAGGCTACTTCCGTTATACTGAAAACATGTTTTTTTACCTGTTGAATCCCCTATTACTCTACCGTTTAGTATTCTAAGGCTGTTTTCTGTACAAACGTCGATAAGGGCTTTTCCTCTTGAATCTATATTACTTTCGTCTTGAGACATGTACCCCTCACATAAGGGAGTCCCCCCCCCCCCCCCCCCCCCCCCCCGGGTATAAACATTGATGTTGGACTACCTGTGCTGTCCTAGAGGTATAAACATCGATGTTGGACTACCTGTGATATCCTAGAGAAATAAACGCTGATGTTGGACTACCTGTATTGTCCTAGTGTCCTAGTGTCCTAGTGTCCTAGTGTCCTAGCTGTCCTAGAGGTATAAACATTGATGTTGGACTACCTGTGATATCCTAGAGAAATAAACGCTGATGTTGGACTACCTGTGCTGTCCTAGTGTCCTAGTGTCCTAGCTGTCCTAGAGGTATAAACATTGATGTTGGACTACCTGTGATATCCTAGAGAAATAAACGCTGATGTTGGACTACCTGTGCTGTCCTAGTGTCCTAGTGTCCTAGTGTCCTAGTGTCCTAGCTGTCCTAGAGGTATAAACATTGATGTTGGACTACCTGTGATATCCTAGAGAAATAAACGCTGATGTTGGACTACCTGTGCTGTCCTAGTGTCCTAGTGTCCTAGTGTCCTAGCTGTCCTAGAGGTATAAACATTGATGTTGGACTACCTGTGATATCCTAGAGAAATAAACGCTGATGTTGGACTACCTGTGCTGTCCTAGTGTCCTAGTGTCCTAGTGTCCTAGCTGTCCTAGAGGTATAAACATTGATGTTGGACTACCTGTGATATCCTAGAGAAATAAACGCTGATGTTGGACTACCTGTGCTGTCCTAGTGTCCTAGTGTCCTAGCTGTCCTAGCTGTCCTTGAGGTATAAACATTGATGTTGGACTACCTGTGATATCCTAGAGAAATAAACGCTGATGTTGGACTACCTGTGCTGTCCTAGTGTCCTAGTGTCCTAGTGTCCTAGCTGTCCTAGAGGTATAAACATTGATGTTGGACTACCTGTGATATCCTAGAGAAATAAACGCTGATGTTGGACTACCTGTGCTGTCCTAGTGTCCTAGTGTCCTAGTGTCCTAGTGTCCTAGCTGTCCTAGCTGTCCTAGAGGTATAAACATTGATGTTGGACTACCTGTGATATCCTAGAGAAATAAACGCTGATGTTGGACTACCTGCCCTTGAGCAATAAACATTGGACTACCTGTGTGCTGTCCTCAGAGTCTTTGACAAAGAGGAATATTGATTTAGGAAATGTTGGAAAAATTCGGGTTTCTTACATCGAGAAAGAACCAGATAAAATTAATCGAATTCTATTAAAAATACATCTGAGACACAGAATAAATGTAGTCCATGGAGTTTTAGCATAGTTTTTGTCATAAATAAATGTTATTATTATAGCCAGAGAATAATACTGGTTCACTACTCATGCTCTTGCGATAAGTGATAATGGATATATAATGAACTATAACTGCCAAATGCTGCACATTTGCCCAGGGGGAGGGGTATTGTTAATATATTGTAACCAGGACTGATCAGTATTAATTTCATTCTGGATGAGATAGGACGTATTTCTCAGCAAATATTAGCTTTGATGCATTTTTTAAAAGTAAAAATCTATTATGCTAGAGAAAATAAGACTGAGTTTGTACCCTTTCTCTTCATATTTATTTATTTACTAGAAGTAATCATAGATTATCAAAGTGCGTTCAACATATTTTTGAAAGAGAAAGGACTGTGGTAACAGTCTGAAAAGCTGAAAATTGCAGCAATGATGTGGACGGTGTACGTAATCCTGATCAAAAGTGCTTGTTTTTTGACTAATGTGAAAATTTTGATGTCTTGACTTATATGTTAATATACAAGGGGATGCATCTGGGTATAAAACTGTAATTATCTTTGTATAACATTAAATCATTGGATGCAATGCTTATGGGGCTATATGTATACATGTGTGTTTTATATGGTTATGGCATTGATTTGAGAATTAGTAGCACATTTTGTTGTGTGGTAATTACAGTGTAAAGCAATAATTGAAGTTAGTGTAGAACACAAATCAACTCAGGCTATAGCTACATACATTTACATACATACATGAACTTTATTTGAGTGTCAATAGTATTTAGCTGTAAAGCTAATTGGGGACACTATATTACAGGATATTATAAACTAATTGAGATTTTGAGACGCGATACCGAATTATATTGCCGGCTTGTTGGGAGAAAATATATTCCGTATTGGGCGGAGTCGCGACGAAGCCCAATACGAAGAATATATTTTCTTCCAACGCCGGCAATATAATTCGGTATCGCGTCTCAAAATCTCAATTAGTTTTGTATCGCGATTCAACAGTTAAGTCGGGAATTGTTAAAAGAAAGAAGAGAATGAAGCACCAAACTTATTCTGATCGTAATTTCAATTCTCAAAAGGCGCCTAGTATATCTATGGCAACGGTTTCACGGCTTGAGTGGCGAAAACTTTCGCGACGTGTTTTGAAATCTCTTCAAAAATTATGAAAATTGTACTTTTAGCGAATAAGAGTGTTAGATTTCTGACGGAAACTACAATGCCAACCTTACCTTTAGGATTGAATGATGCTTATCTTGTAATTTACAGTGTTTTGAAGGTGAAATTGTAGAAATCAGTTGCTGTTGAACACCTTGACCTGGAACCCATGTAACTGCAAGGGCTCGCGCAAGAGCCAATCAGAGGCTGGTATTCTGAGACGCAATACCACGTTATATTGGCGTCTCAAAAGTAAACAAAGTGATCAGTGAATCGTGATACATAAAGGGATTAATTAATATAAAGTACGTATAAATAAATATTACTATTCAGATGTGTATAAACTGAATTCCAGTTCCTAGAACATAAACTATATATGGATTTGTATAAAGTACACCCCATGCAGTTCCTTCGATTCAGATCATTCACATTACGTTTCCCGGGTATTTTTCAAGTGAGAACAAGGTTGGTTGCAGAATATTGAGCGCCATTGTTAGTTCCAGAATAATCAGTTTATGGTCAATGTTGGTAGCCGAGTCCTGGCTTTGATCGCTTTGATGAGCCTTGTTTCAGGTCTGTTAGAAATTCAGTGTAGATTAATTGAACACAGCAATGAAGTCAGTACTTTAAATTTCCCTCGCCTTGTACTGTGTTGATATTCCAGTTCCTTGGCATATCAAAGTGTCGGTATAGATTAACTCTCTGTCTGAATGTAGTGTTAATTTGAATCCGTTAATTTGTATAACCAAGATGTACACAGTGTCGCAACTCACACAAGATACGCCGATTACGGGAGCCAGGTCATCTTACTGTTTGTAGTTTCGGTATGTGTAATTTATGTTAGTTGAGGTACGAAATTCACAGAAATTAATATTTTGCTGGCACGGAACAGACGCCTGGGGAGAGTAGTGCTGAGAATTATGGGTAATGTAGTGTGCCATAAGTAACGTAGGTGACTGTTAAGAGGTTGAATTCATTCTAGGTCAGCCTTGCTACCTTGCTTCATTTTTTTTGGAAGAAACCGAAGTTAAAAAGAACACCGAACGCAACAACGAAGATCTCATTTTTCAGATGTGATTACTCTTATAAAGAACTATGGCAGCCCTTAAAAGGTCTAATGACTCACAAAGTGCAGCAGAACAGATTAGAGAAATTAAGCAGATAAAAACTTCAGGTGGAACGCCTTCATTCAATAAAGAAAAGCAACCAGGAACAGTACAAATCCGCTAAAGCCGTAATAGAAGCGGTCAAAGATGAGGAGGAGGAGAAAACTATCTACAGAGCAGAAGCGAGAGTTGTGAAATTGCCTAAGCTTTTCACATCCTCCAGAGCCTAACATCAAAGAGTGAGGGAAACTCCAAGCCATAATCTGGTTCCCAGATTACCACTTTATACCACACAGACGACACAATCGGAAAACCCACAGAAATGCTTGCTACACAGGCTATATGGAAGCTGGTTGGCGAATTGTCCTGACTTCCTTGCCGCTCGTCAAATGCTCCATAAACGACTAGGCGAAAGTGTAGACATTTACGAAAAAGGTGTAGTATGTTCCGGTTAACTGGAATTTTTGATTTTGTCATTGTGAGTTCCTTAGAGGTTGATTGTGGTTTTAGTAGACGTAACGTACCAGAGGTTGAATGCCAACAACTTGAAAACATTAATACTAAATTCTAAAACTTCTCAGAGGCGCAACTCTGTTAGGGGAATTTACGTAGAGCTTTTATACAAGGGGTGTCAATGGTGTGCCTCGGTTTAATTGTTTTATATGTCGTCTACCTTGGCTATAGCTACTTATTACCGTTTTTGTACATTCCTGGTCCTTAAAAGGCACAAAATAATAAGTCGGCTCTTGAAGAAGCCGTGTTTGTAGAAGAAGCGTTTAACGAACTATTGTGTCTTGATTGTATTTCAGAAGTGTCAGACCAAGTCGAATATTGTTAAACATTATCTGTTTCTTTTCAGAAGTCCGTAAGTTAATTCTAGATCTTACACATACAAATAATTGTATCTATATAAAAACAAGTTTAGATGAGAATATGTGTCTGTCCTCAAAGGAATTTGTTAAGCATGGAGCACTTCATGTGCAGTCTTTCGACTTGAAAGCCGTTATTACGACGTAGTAATTTTTGAAGAACAAATGACATATTGGTTGTTTTAGTGGATATTTACAGACGAATCGCACGTTTTGCCTTTCGTTTTCAGTTCAATACCATATTTCGTTAAGGTTGAATTGCTCAAAACTGTTAATTAAAAAGTGGAGATCTGAAGGAAATCTACTGTAGTGTATATATACTATGGATTTGTATTAACATTCAGTTATATTCTAGCACGGCAAATTGTCAGTTTACAAGTGCATTCCGATCTGTTTAAGTTCAGTTCCTACCTAATGATGTTAATTCTCATTGGAAATATATTTGGTGCCATAATTACTTTAACGCTTCAGATGCTACCATTTCTGCTAAAGATAAAAGAATTCAAAGCTTGTCAAAAGATCTTACCGCAGTGTTCCATTCATTAAGTTCCACATTCCATGTTAAGAAAATTGGCAATATTTTGCGGCAAAGTTATTTCAGTTGTAATTGTGTGCAATGGGGAATGTTTCTAGACTTACGACAAGGAATATTCACGCTGTTATCACTCTGCAATTCCGCTACCAAATCAGCAGTTGTATGTTACTCGGCTTATTCTGTCTGTTATAGAACTTTGGTTGTTAATAAACTTAACGGTATCCCTTTATGGCCTGTTAAACATAGACTGACCGAGTCTATTTCAGTGAAGCATCCGCTACAGCATGTGGAAGTACATTAGACTTTGAAGAAAGGTTTTTCCACCAAAATAGGTCAGAAATTGAAATGTCTCAAATTTCTACTTAATAGAGATATTTATCACAGACCTATATGGATTCCTAGATAGCTAAATTGTTATGTAGAAGAATTAGTAGAATAATAGATTATGAAGATTATACTATTAATGATGACGGATTTCTTAGTATTGACCATTTATGGGGTCAGCACACGTGCGATAGGTTCGCATGCTGTTACAAGGCTAAGTTGCCGAAGTTTAATACTCATTATCAGCAAACACGAACTTGCGGGGTAAATGCATTTTACTGACAATGTAAACAAAGTAGCCAAAATTGTCATGAATGGCTCTGAGGTCCCGGCCTATCTGCAGTTTCGGTATCGCTTTAGATATTTATCAGAACTGTATCAAGGGAATAAGTTTGGAGGCACAATGGATTCCAAGATAGCTAAATTCTTATGTTGAAGAAATTAGTTGAATAATAGATTATGATGATCATCGATACTATTAATGACTACGCAATTCTTATGCATCAGTCAATTCCAGCAATGCCCATCCCCCCCCCGGGACATGGTGGGGCATTTGCATATTTTGAGATCCCGGAAGTGGGGCATTTGTAATCTTATATCGGCCCGGGGGTCGGGCATTTGACACTGCCGAAAAGAATTATAGGAAAGAGCCGGACTGGTCTCGTGGTAACGACGCCATACTGTATCAAGTAAAAACAAATCTGATTTCTTGTAATTACTCCAGCTGCCCGAGGATTCTACATGTATCTATTTCTCTAAACCTAGAAACCTGCAGTTTATGACTGTCTTATCCACGTATTTGTATATGCTAGGACACGAAAAAGCCGGGAAATCTATGGATGTTGAATTTTTTACACTAGCTAGAAAATAGCAGTTCCCGTACGGTATTCTTAATGCTACGCTGCGCTAAAATTTTCAGGAGCCACACGGGGCCCAAGCTCTGCCGGTCCGAGTTTGAAACGATATCAAGTAGTTCGTTTACAAATATACACAGTTTGCTGCTGTCCACCGGACGAACAGAACAGTTACACTATTATTATAAAGTCACATGGTTTTAATAAGCGTTTATTGTCGATAACATTAACCGCGTTGCGAATGATTATTTATAGGAATGAAATAAAAACTATATATACTGATGTATTAATACCATTTTGCTCCAGGCAGCTCAATAGTATAATCAAACAGCGGTAATAATACAAATACAAAACAAGATGGCGGATCTACAAAACGAACGGAAACTATCAATGAATAGATTCTCTGCGCCTTGTGTATTTGCATGGAATTAAACTTGGGCAGTATATCATTATGGATGTGCCCGGGGGTGGGGCATTTTCCTTACTTCTTTGGCTCCACTGTGGGGCATTTGAAGACCTTGCTTGTCCCCACGGTGGGGAATTAGATTTTTTTTTACGAAAATGGCTAATGCCCGGGGGTTGTCCCGGGGGGGGGATGGGCATTGCTGGAATTGACTGATGCATTAGTATTCACCATTTATGGGGTCACGTGCGATAGGTTCGCATGCCGTTACAAGGCTAAGTTGCCGAAGTTTAATACTCATTATCAGCAACCACGAACTTGCGGGGTAAATGCATTTTACAGACAATGTAAACGCAGCCAAAATTGTAATGAACGGTTCTGAAGTCCTATATGGGGTCCGCACACGTGCGATAGGTTCGCATGCTTGTTACAAGGCTAAGGTGCCAAAGGCTAAGGTGCCAAAGTTTAATACTCAGTATTATCGACCACGATAGTAGTTAAAGTAGTCACCTTAGGTCCAATCCCTGGCTCCTGATTGGCCTAGACGGGGGGCGTGGCCTAAAACGACGCCATTACGCACGTGGCGTCCCAAAATGACGTCACAGCACGTGGCGCCGTCTGTTTGGCGGCCAAAGCCAGGCTTGGGATTGGTCGTCCGTGTAGGCTTAGAATGACGTCACAGGCGCCGCCAAACCCTGTCCCCCAAGCGAGGCTGGACCGGAAGTGGAGCCGCCGCCAGGGGTAAAGAGGTGTTTGGCGGCCCAAGCCAGGCCTGGGAGTGGTCGGGCCGTGTCGGGCGTTCGGGAGGGGCTCGGCGGGGCGTCGGGCGAGACCCAACCCAGGCCGGGGATTGGTCGGCGGGAGGTCCCCAGGGGGGTCCCCCCGGGAGTCCCCACGGGCGGGGAATGTGTGGAGTCCAGACTCCCTACTGGATCAATGACCGAGGGTCCCCCACCCTCCCCACCCCCTATAGACATTTTGGTCCGAGCCAAGTACCGAACCCATACGGAACCAAGAAGACCTAGATTTTGGGGACAAACCGGATACCCGGGATTTTACCCTGGTGATCGGAAGCAACCCCTATACCTTGTGGCCTTATGGGATTCAACCACTATGTCCTAAGCTACCTTGTGGTCTTATGGGATTCAACCACTATGTCCTAAGCTACTTTGTGGCCTTATGGGATTCAACCACTATGTAATTGGAGACAATAAAAGAGACTTTTGTTTGAGTAAAAACAACTTTGTTTGCCTTGTTTTTAAAATTAAATTTTACAAAGGCGGTGGCCCATTTCAGGCTCACCAAATTAATTAAATAATACAAGTATGTATTGAAAATAATTAATAATAATTAAAGGTGTCTTTTCAACCAAAAGATAAAATGATAGAAATATAAAAAATATATACATATATACAGGCCCTCCGGCCCATTCGAAAGATTGAAAATATCCGTGCAGAAAAAGTGGACTAATCGTCCTAGTATTTATGAAAAAGTGGGGCTAATCGCCCTAGTAGTGTTAAAATTTCTGAAAATGGGGTGCCTTGTTTTAAAATTAATTTTACAAAGGCGGTGGCCCATTTCAGGCTCACCAAATTAATTAAATAATACAAGTATGTATTGAAAATAATTAATAATAATTAAAGGTGTCTTTTCAACCAAAAGATAAAATGATAGAAATATAAAAAATATATACATATATACAGGCCCTCCGGCCCATTCGAAAGATTGAAAATATCCGTGCAGAAAAAGTGGACTAATCGTCCTAGTATTTGTGAAAAAGTGGGGCTAATCGCCCTAGTAGTGTTAAAATTTCTGAAAATGGGGCTAATCGCCCTAATATTTATGTAATAGAAAAAGGTGGGCTAATCGCCCTAATATTTATGTAATTTTGAAAGTGGTCTAATGGCCCTAATAAGTTTTTAAAATTTATAAAAAAGAGAAGATCTTCCCGTGGCATAATTTTTTTTTTAAAAACTAATCCATAATGGTGATGGTATTTATAATCAATGGGTAAAACAATAATACCGAAAACGGTCCCGTGGTGGAAGAGAATTAAGCTTCCCGCTTTTATGTAGAATTCATGGTAGTATTTTACCCGGCAAAAACAGCAACGCGGTACTTCATCTTTGCTCAGAAATTTAGATATCCTGGCTATTAAACATGCGGCACACACCGTTCTCCAGCAACAGGGTAGCGGGGGTAACATGTCTCCCCGTAGTGTCTTACATCTAGAACACTAGAAATGAAAAATAAAATTTAGGTCTAATTTATGCCACGGGAGGAACTTCAGGAAAATTTCAATGGCGTAAACTTTTTATCGAGGAGGGAAAACAAGATCATAACGTCGATTGAATATTTTTTTTAAGGGCAAAGTTAGGCACCCAAAGGTGATACCATGTCGAAAAATGATAATAGATCCTGACCTAACATAGAACTCGTGCCTCATCCTCGTGGCACAGTAAAAGCATTCGGGGTGTCCATCTTTTCTCAACCCAGGTTTCAATAACCCCACAAAACACGAGGGACATATAGTTTCTCCGCAGCAAGGCATAGGCGGTAATTGCTGCTGTTGCTCTGGATAATGGCCACAGTTTACACACTAGAAAAAACATAATTGGCATTTAGCACTCGATGTGAAAGAAAAGTGTACGCCACTGAAATCTTCCCCACCCCTCGTGATCCACTTGAGAATAAATGGGGTGGTGAGGGCAGCGTCTATAAATAATGCCCACGTTGCAGTGGCGCTGGCAAACGGTTGTGTTTGAATGGCACTTTTGGCACCAGCGGAAGGAAAATTCCGTTAACGGCTCAATAAACATAGCCGCCGTGACAGGGTCCATCCCCCAAAATCGCTTATTATGGGGGAGCTCCTGGTAACTAGCGTCCCAACAATAGACGGATTTAAAGTCCCAAACACTTAAACAAGTAACCATTAAAAGTGTGGGGAAAAATAATTTTCTGTGTTTGATCTTCCTCTTGTCAGCCCGCTGCTGCCCGCATACGTATGCCCCAATCCTTGATATTATTTCCAATGGCAAGCCAAACTGTCTCAAAAAAAGGGCATGGTGCAGATAGTGGTAGGCAGTCAAGTCCGTTGCGACCGGTAGAAAAGTCTGTTCGGAAAAGAAAAACTTTTTAAAAAGAAAATTAAGAAAAAACACGAATAATGGTTTAGAGAAATTAGTTCGCTAGAGGCGCTCTGACAAGAGCGGAGATCCCCCACCGGTGGGGCCCTCGAGAAAAGCCTATAAAAATTAATCAAAACTTTTACTGAATGGGGAAATTTTGCCAATAAAATGAACGGCTCTGTGAAGCAGTGACCGAACGTTAACACTGTTTTAGGGAGGTGGGAGAACATCCACAACAACTTACTTGAGCCAGGTTGGGGATTAGTACGCCTCGGATATTCTAGAAAAAACAAAAGAAAGATTAGCGAC
Source organism: Actinernus sp. WN-2022 (assembly GCA_030867875.1). Classification (NCBI taxonomy): domain Eukaryota; kingdom Metazoa; phylum Cnidaria; class Anthozoa; order Actiniaria; family Actinernidae; genus Actinernus; species Actinernus sp. WN-2022. The sequence continues at coordinate 106,137,006 of JAOWCC010000019.1, read as the reverse complement.
GGTATTCCTAGGCAAAAAGAAAGTCAGCAGGATAGTACCTCAATCTCTCGAATAGGCCGTTGGACAGCCATAGCGTCGTTGTTGTTTTGTCTGTAGAAATAAAAAGGAAAAAACAAAAGAAGAAAAGATTAGTAAATCCCTAGGTTGAATTTCCAGAGAGAATTTTGTGTAAAACTCACCTTGTTCTTGTTCGGGGTGTTTGTCTTGTTGTTGTTTGACTGAGGAAATAAAAAGGAAAAACAAAAAAGAAAAGATTAGTAAGGACTCAGGTTGAATTCCAAGAGAAAATACAAGGCCTCAGGTTGAATTCCAAGAGAAAATTTTGTGCAAACTTACCGGTTGAGTGGCTGATTCAACTGTGCCGAAGTTAGTTTTGGGGCATGTATTTATGCAGGCAAAGGATGTGCTGTGATTGGAGCCTTAAGCTCGGCCTACGATTGGTTCGCTAAGCGAAGCGAGCGCTATGATTGGCGGGGTCATTCAATCCGAAATTGACTCGAATTCGTTTTCAGTGGATTTTTGGTTTTTGACTCTCAAAATTCACCCCCAAAACAGTCCTGAAAGGGTCTGAAATTTTTGCTGGAATTAGCCAGCCAGGGTTTCTAATTTTTCCGCTATTTTTTTCGTCTTCGGCGATCCGGGAAAGGCTTCCTTTATTGTCAAAACCTCGTACACGCTGAATCAGGCATCGAGAGCGCGCGCCTTTGCATAACGCCACTTTCATTCACGAAAATCTAAACTGGGATAAACCGGTTAGACTAGTTTTCCACCAATCAGGAGCCGCGCGTCTTTGCCTTACAAAATCTCATTCACAAGAGCCTCCTAAACTGGGATAAACCGGTTGGACTAGTTTTTGTTTACCTCACTGGGTACGTTTGTCGAGGGGTTCTAGCTTAGAGGATCAAAGGAGATCAGAAAAGGTGCTTAGAGAATGCAAAGTGATTACGGTTCAACGAAGGAAGGAAGAAGGGCTCCCGGGGGTGGGGGTGAGACAATTTTTGAAGAACAAGGGGTAAGGGGAGATGTTTTTCAGAGGCTTCTTAGACCCCAGGGGATCCAGTCGAACAAAAAACGGATCGAATTCCACCACTCACAAGCCGTGTTCCTTCTAAAGGAACCAATCACCGGCCGAGAAAAAGGCACCAATCAGAGAGCAGAGTAAAAGCCATAAAAGCGAGCGATGAATTTTGATTTGGGTTAGTGTGAGCACGATGGATTCTTGGAGTTATCTAGATGAAGAAGGCAACCCAGTTACCCTCACCCTCGAAGATGAAAAAGAGGACAATCCCTATGCCGTAACCCGTCAGGCGCCGACTCATCCCTCCCCGGGGGGAGACCCAGTGGGAGAACCAGTGGGAGAACCAGTGGGAGAACCAGTGGGAGAACCAGTAGGAGAACCGATGGGAGACCCAGGGGGAGACCCAGAGGACGAGTTCACGTTCGAAGAAATTAATCCGTGGTACAACGCCGAGGATTTGTTTGCCTTCCTGGAGGATGTGGATTTCCCCCCGGGGGTGGCCTCCTCCTCCTCGCAAGAACCGTTTACATTTCCCGAGATGGAGGCTCTAGAGACCACTACCACCGAGGAGCAAATAGAAAAAGCCGTCGAGGCGCTGAACCTCCCCGCCGTGCGTCCGGAAGTGACGGACCCGAAAAGTTTATTTCATTCAAACTATTGGACAAAACGGTCCCTCAACCTCTCGTGGGGAAAATTCGGTCCCAAGCCCCCCAAGAGGAAAGACCACGAGGAGAATCACGAGGGGGACAACGAGGAGGACCACGAGGAGGAGGCCAACGAGGACGATTTCGAGCCGGAGAAATGTCTCCACGCCTTGTTTCCCGACGGTAAACGAGTGAGCGAACAACAGGGAGGAGGAAAAAGGAAAAAACCCAGCGCCACCGCCGATGCCGTGGAGGAAGAGGAGGAAGAAGAGGAGGCAGTCTTTGAACTCCTACAAACCCGGACCAGAGCGTGTAAAAAATTCAAGACGACCTGCAAGGACTACGAACTAAACATAAGGACGCGATCCCGCGCGACTCTGCCCGAGGTAAGGATTGACTACACTATTTTGGCATGACGTCACAGCGCGCGGCGAGGTGGCGCGTAGCGTTAAATCTCCTGTGGTAAGAAGCAGGCGTTCAAGCGCCAAGCGCACGGGTTCGAGTCCCCGTGAGGAAATCCAATTTTTTCTTTTCTTTTTTCTTTTTTCTTTTTTCTTTTTCTTCTTGATCTTCTCTAGCCGGGCTACGCTTTTTTATTTTTAATTTTTTATTTTAATTTTTGTAAATTTAATTTTTTGTAAATTTTAATAAAATAAAAAATATTTTTTAATTTTTTAATATTTAATTTTTTAAATTTATTTATGTATTATTTATTTTATTTTATTTATTTTATGTATTATTTTTTATGGACAGGCCCTTCAAGACGTCACGGTCGCACTAGAGAGGGTCCTGGAGACCACCCTAGGGGAGGCCGAACCGCAAGACCGAGTACGCCTGACCCTAGACGCTCCGCATCTGGACTACCCGTTGTCTTTTCCCTACCTGATGAGGTCCACCCTCACCCCCGCCCTAATCATGGCTAGAATTGGAGAGATCACCCAATCGAATGAAGAATTCCTACTGCGGGGCCGTTTCCACATCCATGTGTTTCACGTGAAAATACCCAGAGCGGGAGGAGCACGTCCACCCCGTTGCTGTACGACCGACTTGGAAAAATTCAGAAAAACAAAACGAAGCATCGTGAGGATATGCAATGATGATGAATTATGCATGGCCAGAGGATTGGTCACGGCCCTGGCCAAGGTGCAGAACCATCCTCTTTACCACGAAATAAGGCGAGGGAAACCCCGACAACGGACTCTAGCCTTGGAGCTCCACAACCAAGCAGGCGTCCCTCTTCGACGCTGTGGGATCCCGGAGCTCAAACGATTCCAAACCTATTTGGCAGACCAAGGGGTAGAAGTGAATCTGGTCTCCCGAGAGCACATGAATAGTATTATCTACTCGGGTCACCTCCCTGAGGCCCGCTACCGCGTGTACCTCTACCAAACTGAGAACAACCACTATGACGTCATCAACAACATGAGGGGTCTCCTGAATGCCAAATACTTCTGCCCCCTCTGCCAGAAGACCTACAACGACCCTAGACAACACACTTGTGACACGACCTGTGGCTGTTGTGGGGTCAAGGACTGTTCTCCCCTCGCCCCTGGGGAGAAATTTTCTTGGAGAAAATGTGACCCGTGCCGTCGTTGGTTCAAGAGTGGGGAGTGCTTCGAGAACCACCGCCGTCACCTCCCCCACCGGACGGGGCATGGGAGCCTCACCACCAGAACATGGAGCCAGTGCGAACGGTACACGCGTTGTACCCAATGTGGGGTGATGGTGGACCATCTGGCACGGGGCCTGGCCGGAGTCCACGTGTGCGGAGAATACCGTTGCCGGAGTTGCCAAGCTATTGTCCCCCCGGACCACTTGTGCACCATGCAAGTGGCGGACCAGAAACTCTCGCGCCTAGCCCCAGGAGGAGGAGGTGGGGGAGGGGGAGAAGAAGAAGAAGATGAAGAAGATGCCTACGCGGCCCTCCTGGCGGAAGAAGAGGAGACAGAGAGAGCCGCCGCGGAAGACGAGGGAGACAAGTTCCGGTACCTGTTCTTTGATTTTGAAGCCATGCCCCTGGAAGCGCAGCACGTGGTCAACTTTGCGGGGGTCTCGAAAGTGTGCGATCTCTGTGTGACGTCAGATTTACCCACCTGCACTCAATGCGGTCCACGGAAAGTAGAGTTCCGAGGCCTCACGGCCCTCACCCAATTCTGCGACTGGCTCTTCTCGGGGAATCACAAAAATTACGTGTGCCTGGCCCACAACGCCATGGGGTACGACTCGTACCCCATCCTGGAATACATCTTCAAGAATGCCATAAAACCGAAAGTGCTCTTCCGCGGCGGCAAGGCTATGGTGGTGACCATCCCCGACTACAAGCTGGTGATCAAAGACTCGTTGCTCTTCATCCCGCTGGCCCTCAAACAATTTCCCGTCACGTTTGGGTTCCACGCCGAAAACCTCAACAAGCTGGATTTTCCCATCTTTTTTAATACGCCAGAACATCAGCAGTACGTGGGTCCACTCCCCGCCCTACATTATTACGAACCGGAGTCGTTGAGTCCGCAAGGCAAAGAAGAACTGGTGGCCTGGCATGCGACCGAACGGGCCCGTGGCGGGGTCTTCGACTTCCAGAAAGAGTTGGCCCTCTATTGCCATCGGGATGTGGCCATCTTGCAACGGGCCTGTTTGGCATTCCGGACAATCATGATGAAAGTGGCGGGGATAGACCCCTTTACCAGGACCGTGACCCTCGCCTCCATGTGCAATCTAGTATTCCGCAAGAAATTTCTCAGACCGAACACCATTGCGGTCTTGCCACGGCTTGGCTACCGGCCCAAGGACGTGCAGTCGGCGTTGGCGCTCCAATGGTTGGCCCACGTGGAGCGGCGAGACGGAATTCAGATCCAGCACGCGGGCAATGTCGGAGAGAAGCATGTGGGCCCCTACAAACTGGACGGGTACCACGCGGCTACCCACACGGCGTACGAAATAAACGGTTGTTTTTGGCATGGATGTGATCGTTGTAACCACCAAGACAGAATTCATCCCTTACTGCACTGCACGATGAAAACGTTGGCCGACCGGACCCGAGACAAAATGTTGTACCTGAGTCAGCAAGGGTACAACGTGATCCAGATCAGGGAGTGCGAAGTCCGGGCGGCCATGGCCTTGGACCCGACCATCGTTACCCTAGCGCCCATCCCTCAAGCCCAGCTTCCCCTCGACCCCAAGAAAGCGTTCTTTGGAGGGCGAACCAACGGAATCAAGACTTACTGGGAAGCGAGCGAGGGAGAATGGGGGAGAGAATGGATGGAGGCGCTGGATGTGTGCTCCCTGTACCCCTGGGTGCAAAAAACACAACGGTTCCCGCTGGGCCATCCAGAAATCCTCACCGAGAATCTAGACCCTACCCTCCCGTACGAGGGGTTAATCCACCTGAAGATCTTACCGCCACGGCACCTGTTTTTCCCGGTCCTCCCAACGCACGTGGGGGAGAAACTGTTGTTTACCCTCTGCCGGACCTGCGCCGAAGACAAGAACCAGGTCCCCTGCTGCCACGACGACGAGGCCCGGGCTTTGACAGGCACTTGGGTGAGCCACGAACTTCACGAGGCCCTGCGCCAAGGCTACAGGGTCCTGGAAATGTACCGGGTATGGCATTATCCCGAGTCGGAACAGTACGATCCCGCCACCGGGACCCGGGGTTTGTTCACGGGCTACGTGAACACTTTCCTCAAGATGAAACAGGAAGCGAGTGGGTGGCCGCCCGGGTGTCACACCGACGCCGAGAAAGCCTCTTTTATAGAGAATTACCGGGTAGCCACGGGGATCTTACTGGAGTGGGACAAGATCGAGTTAAACGCGGGGATGCGGGCCCTGGCGAAATGGATGCTCAACACGTTGTGGGGCAAGTTCGGCCAGAAGCAGAACCCTCAGAAGTCGGAGTACGTCACCGAGTTGGACCGCTACTTCGAGCTCATGATGAGCGACGAATTTGAAGTGCAGGACGTACTGTTCGTGCACGAAGACATGGTGCAGGTCCACTACACCACCACCCCCCATTACGTGGACTCCAACCCCCACACCAACGTCGTGTTTGCCGCCTACACCACAGCCCACGCACGCCTGAAACTCTATTCGTACCTCGATCTCTTGAAGGACCGTATCGTCTACCACGATACGGACAGCATCTACTTCACACAGAAAGTAGGCCAAGTGGCGCCCCCGGTCGGTCGATTTCTAGGCGACATGACCAACGAGCTGAAAGAAGGGGAACAGATTGTCCGTTTTGCCTGTACCGGGCCCAAGAGCTACGGGTACGAAACGAGTCAAGACCGTACCGTCTGCAAAGTGAAAGGACTACGCCTCAATGTGAGAAATCGGGCGATCGTAAACCTCGAGACCATGGTAGCCATGGTGCAAGGCCAAGGGGAACCCACACGGACGGTGGTGACGCCGCACGCCATCCACCGCAACACCCAAGACCGGACGTTGCACACCCGCCCAGAGACCAAGACCTTCAAGGTGACCTACGACAAGAGGGTTCTCCACGGCTACCAGAGCTACCCTTACGGCTACTGAAAGAAAACAAAGAGACTCTAGAAGAAACAAAGTTTTATTGTAATAAATAATTCAGTTCCTTTGAGCTGTGATACTAAAGTCTCAGTCTTTTATTTAGAGGAACTCCATCTTGTAAGGTTGGAGTTTTGAATGCTTGCGCAGAAATCCTTCCCAAATACAAATATGATAGACCAACATCACATAGTGTCCATAATAGGTTCCTTCGCAGTCGCTCACCACATACTGCTTCCTTTCGCCTTCGCTCAGGTATTCTTCCATCCAGTTTCCAAATGTAGAATAGCACATGTGGCACTCGCCCACAATGACATCGCCGCCGCCCTCAGCTCCATAGAAAGTAATATCTAGACCCATGATGTTCACCGCTTGAAGAGTAACGCGTAATGAGTGAGAATTGTCAAAGTCTTTTTTTCTTTAAGTCTTTTTCTTCAGGTGTTTGACGGTCCACCGGCTGATACTCTTGCCTTGGCGCTTGCCCGACGTGGTCGTCGTTCGGATCGTTGTTTCGGTACGGCCGTCTTTCGATTTTCGGCTCGTGATCTTGCGCACGGTTTGCGTCCCCCCTGTCTGGGCTTTCTTTTTCTTTTGCGCCTTATACTTTTTCTGTATTTGCGTTACCGCCCGGGCGGCCCTGCTGGGTTTTTTACCTACCACGGTATGGCGGGGCATTCTCTTCTTGGGCATCGTCTTCCCTGCGTTCGCGGTGGCGACACGGCGTTGCCAGGGGGCTTGTCCCATCCCCGCGGGTCTCATTAGGGTTCGTGCCATGGCGTTAATGAAGGGGGATTTAAAAAGGACGCCAATTTAAAGACGGTTTTTGGGCGGAGCCTGTGCCAAAAGAGAGGCGGCGGCTACCCCCACGGGGACCCCCACGGGGATCCCCACGGGAAAAGGCTTTGTAAGGGGTCCTGGAGAACGGTGTTTCCTCTCGGCGGGGCGGCGGGAGATCTTTGTAGGGCTGGGGCGGGAGTTCTTCTGGAGTTGCGGCGGTTCGTTTAGGCCGGGGCGTGTACTCTTTCTTCTTGGAGATGAGATCCCGGGGGTGTCGGATGAGATCTTTAGGAATTTTTTCTTCCGCTAGAAATTGCATGAAATCACGGTAGCCGGGCGATGTCCGGGTGGAAGAAGGATGCACCGCCTCTTTAATCAGATCGGAAATTTGACTCCCCGGTAGAGTTTGCCCATAGAGTTTCACTTCCCCTTGCGCATTCCAGGAATTTTTCTGTCCCCCTTTCAACTTCAACAGATTGACCAGCACCGACGCTAAAGGTTTGCTGGAGGGGGGAACTTTTCGCAAAGCGCCCCTTTGGCTCTGGGTTAACACTTTGGCTGCCACGGCCATGAAGGGACTAGGCTCAATGGTTTCACGACGCCGGACGTATTTTTGGAGTAAATCTTGAAACTGGTCGGCGCTGGCCGGTTTCTCTGGGTTTTCTAGGACCTGCGCCATGGCCTTTTGGTACTGGCTGAGCACTTTAACCCCTTTGGTCGTGTCCACACGAAGCTGTTGTTCCAACCACCGCATAGACTCTTCCGGCACCAAGACCATGCGCATAGGGTTCTTCCCCTCGGCCTCTTTCATCGCTTTTTTCGTTTGTGTCGCTTCACGGTCCATCGCGTCACGGAAATTCCTACTGGGGCTGCTGGAGGGTGGTGTGGGGACCGCTTCCTTTTCCCTGTCTGGGATTTCTTCTTAGGCGGTCGCGTCTTATACTTTCTTCGGATTTTCTTCGCTGCCCGCACGGTCCTGCTGACTTTTTTTCCCGGCAGGGTTTGGCGCTGCCTTTTTCGAAGACGGGCTAAAAACAATTGCCACCGGGCCGGGTCTGTACCCTCGGGTACCGGCCAGTTGCGGATTGGTTGGACCATTCAGGACCAGATATAAGGTTGACTCAGGTATTGGGCGTACTCTTCCGGGGAAGGGTCTATTGGCGAGGGGTTGGCTGTGTCAAAATACCCTCCGGCTTGCTCCAGAGCTTTCTTGACTCCGTAGCCTACCCCTCCACTGATGGCGCCAGCGGCCACGGCTTTGCCAGCAAGAACGGCGGCGGCAATGAGGGCAGCGGTCGTGAAAATGAACCCTCCTCGCTGGCCCACGGCCTTTTTAAGCTTGGCTTTCTGCAACGCTGTCGAGGAGGAGAGCAGAATCCTTTTCCTCACGGCCGGCGACAGGGCTTTGTTGGCTATTTTTCGAAGTTTCGCCTTGATGGGGGCAAAAATTTTCTTCGCACGGGCGCCTATCGGAAAAGTCCCGAGCAAGGCGTTGTGCACCACTTCGCTGACGGCGTTGATTTGATGTTGGCTCGCGGCCCGGATGAGTTTCTTTTTCTGCCCGAGATCCGCTTTGGCAAATTGACGGAGGAACGTGGCGCTGCGTTGAAGCAAGGGGGAGGCCATCACCACAACTGAACGGTTTCCCTGGGGGGCCTAGACTATAAAGTTAACCCAATCCGCTTTGTTCAGGACCTCTTCGACACGGCTGTTCAGAGACTTCCGGGAGCGCTGTAAAGCACCCCCGCGTTGCCCTGAAAAAGGGGGATGGAAGGTTGTTTTGTTGTTGGGTTTCTTCCACACGGCCCCACGAAGTGATTGGGATGGGGTGCTGCCCTTTGTTTTTTTCACTCTTTTAACCGTCTTCTTGGAGCCTCCTAGTTGTTGTAGCGTTTTGGCAGCCCTGGTTAAAAAACCGGTTTTTCTTCGTTGTCGGTACAGCGCGTTGGTGATGCTGCCCAGGGCGTCCACCTTACGGCTTGCCTTGGGTGTTAACAATGACTTTTTCACTGCTGGCCACGTCATTTTCAGTGCCGCCCAAAGTCCTGCCCCCTTTTGATCCTCCTCCAACACGTAGGCGTGATGTTGTTTTCCCTCCTCGGAGAAAATGTTGGTGCGCAACCGGATTTGGGGCGGGGTCCGGGGGTGGAGGTCGAAGAGGAGGTAGCCAAAGGGGCGTTGGGTCGCGTCCTGGTAGGCCCGCATCACCGCCGGTACTTGCCCCGGAAAGGCTTGCTCGGCCAATTTCCGGACTTGCAACGAATCCCGAGCGTTTTTAAAAGCCACCAGGTAGTGCGCGTTGATGGAAATGGTGCGCGCGTACTTGCCTGGGGGGAAAATGTTCTGGGTCAGGTACAGCACCGTAATGTTGCGGTGGTGCGAGCCTTTGGTGAACAGGTCCACCACCCGCTCGTCCTTGGAGCCTTCTTTCATCAAATCGTCCAGGATCAAGAGACCCGGCTTGCCGCGAAAGGGGGCGTACGGGTCGTCGGGAAGCCCCTCCACAAATTTCACCCCCAATTGTTTCTGCAGGGCAGTGAACCGGGGTTGCCAAGCGCTGCCATAGCAGTACACGATCGTGAGGGGTTGCTGGGTAAAATGGGATTTCGCGTGGTGCAGAAGTCTTTCGGTGAACACCGTTTTCCCCGATTGACTTTGACCCGTGATCAAGATATTGCAGGGCGTTTGGAAACGGACATCCATCGTGCCTCACACCCTTCCCAAGAATAACAAGACATAGAGGTGGGGAACTTGTTTTATTTTATTTGTTCACTTTGTCTCAAACTGATAACACATTGATCGTGAAGGTCTTGCTGCTGCTGCTGCCACCGCGCCACACTCCGGCGCTGGTACTGGCGTTGCCAGGCTTGTAGGGCCCGGTCCCTGGTGGTCTTGGTCTTCCACTGCTGGAGGTTCTGCAGGACCTCCGCCAGAGACCGACCGTGGGCTCGGCGCAGGAGGTAGTACAGGCAATAACTACCGCACACGCTGGACTTGTTCCCTTGCAACATCACATTGTTTTCCTTATGCTGGGCGTTCCCCTGCCGTACGTACTCTTGCAACCCGTAATAAGAGGCGGGAAAGCCATAACTGTCAAAGAATTCATTCAGGCCTTGGCGCGGAAAATAAAAGGCCAACCAATGGGTACCTGGTCCGTCGGCGTTGTCGGTATTGAGAATGAACGAGGCGGGGTAGGTCACGCGGCGGGGCCGTCGGTCCATGGGAAACACGCCCCGAAACGAGGCGCGGAGCCACCAATCGTGACGGGCCAAGACCGCCAATTGCGATGTGTAGGTGGTCATCGGCTTACAACTTTTTCACTTCTCGGCTGCTGTTGATTTCGTAGGCGGCGTCAAACTCGCAGTTCACGTACACGGATAAGGTCTCGGTGACCCCTGCGGCAAACTGAAGGCGGATGCCCACCGTCCCGTACTGTTGTAGGTTCATGTGGGAGGCGCTGCCACTGCCGTCTGGAGTGAAGTCAAAAGAAAGGATGGCGTAGCCCTTGTCCCAATCGGTCCGGGTAACGTCAATCCCGTGGTTGGCGCTCATGGGCCCTTGGGACAGGAACAAGGTATTGTACCCGTCCAGGGTTTGCCCGTCCGCAAATTCGAGGCGGGAGAAGGGGGTGGGCGTGCCGTCGATCGTGACCGTCGCGCGGGTCATCCCAAACCTTTGGAAATTGTACGGGTTCTTTTTCAGCGCTCCCAAACTGTTCGCACTCCCCATCAAGGCAAGTCGCATGCGTCGGGGGATGCGACCGCCCAGGAAATCCGTTTTCTCAAAGGTGGTGTCCCCCAGGGAAATGGTGAACATCCGTTCTTCCTCACTGTTGTAAGGGTAGAGGACGGGCTGGGACACGAGTTTCATTTCGACGCTCTTCATGAAGTCCTTGTTGCAGACACTGACGCGGCGGAAGAAAGTGACCCGCTTCAGCCTGATTTTAGCGGCGGCCACTTCCGCCGCTGCACTGTTTCCCATGAGGGCGAAGGCGTTGCTGGCGGGGGTGAGTCGGAATTCTAGGGGCACTCCGTTGAGGAGCAGTTTGTTGGTGAAGGCGGCGTCAATGTAAAACATCCCCGTCATTTCCACCACGGTACTTTCCTTCACGTAAGCCGCCCGCGTATTCAACCCTATGTTGTCCCCATCGATTGTGAACGCATCCATGGCCCCGGCCACGTCTTTGTAGTACAGTCCCGAGGTCAGGTAAGATTTCTTGGCGTCTGGAGTATAGTTGAGCAGGGTACTGAGGTAGGCTTTGTAGGGGTAAGTTTTAGTGCTCATGGTCATCCATTCCCCGTTCAAGGCCATATCGATTTGCGACCAGAGGGAATGAAACCAATTGTTGACGATCCCCAAGGCCAAATCGGCCGTCAAAGCCTCTCCGTTGGCTTTCACGACGTCGGCCGTTACCTTGAAATAACTTCTAGGCAGCACGGTGTAATAGGGACTGGCCGGGAGGTAAAATTCCACGGGCGACCCGGGTAAGAGGGCCGATTTGGGCGCGTGCTCCGACCAATAACCTCGTTCTTCAACCGCTTGAGCCAATTCCTTGTTGAAAAAATCCAAATGGGTGTTGTAGCCGCCCAACATGTTGGGCAGGGGCGGTTTGCCCATGCCTGCGACCGTAGCCATCAATAATCAACGTCAAAGATATCTCTCGCAACACGTGCACGCTTGACAGCCTTCGAAGGAATGAGAGGGAGAGCCTGTTTTGTCTTTCTTTTATTCTTGTTGGCCCTCGCCGCCCTCGGTTTCTTCGTCTTTTTCTTTTTCGATGCCACCCCAGCTATCTTTTCTAGGCCTTGGATCAACGTTTTACTGGTTTTCTTGCCGAGCACACGGGCCGCCCCTTGTTTCGTGTCCTTTACGATTTGCTTCACCATCTTCTTGCCAAATTTCGATTTCAGTTGAGCGAGTATCTTTTGTCCTCCTTTTTTAGCCACCGCTCCCGCGACGGTCCCGGCCAGCGCTTTGCCCGCCATGACGGCTAAGGGGGCTAGCGCCAAGGGTAAGAGTCCACCCTTTTGATTGGTGACCGGTCCGTAACCGCCGAGTTCATTCCAACGGATAGGGATGAGTCCCCCGCCGCCTTGCTCTCCGCGGCCCCCCTGGAAGACAGGAATGGAGGTGGGCGTGCGTTGAGGGCTGGAGGCGTGGGCGGGGAGCGCATGGAACACAGGTATCGAAGACCCTCCGCCAACCACGTCCCCCATAGATGGCACCGGTGCCATAGTCCCCGTAGACGGTCCATAATTCATCCTTTCCTTTTCAGAGCACGCTTCACAAATTCCAATGTCGCCACCACGGTCGCTGCTGAGGTGAATGAGATGCGTTGGCCGGACTCGTCGGTTATAAGGATTTCCAGCGTGTCAAACACCGTTTTGGCGAGCGGAAAGTAGCGCATGACCGGAAAGTCTCGTTCCACCACCTTGTTGTACGGGACCTGGGCCGACACGACCCTCAGCAAGGGCGCTTTCACATCCCCCACGATATGCGGCTCAATCAGATCGCAGTACACGTACAAACTGCGCACGGGTTGGTGTTTAAAATCACGGTCGAGGGGGTAGGGTTTGGTCGTCGAGATTTTCAGGCCGGAGTAATAGGTGGACCAACACTCGGGCTGGTACCCTATCAGGGGCCACTTGGTCTTGTTTTTGTCATCTGAAAAGTTTTTGGCCGTGTGCCCGTCGCCAAACCCGAACACCTTGGCCAACCAAGGACTCATGACAAGATGATGTGAAGCTTTAAGGGTTTGAAAGGTTATCCTTAAGGTTCCTTTAGGAGCGGTAGGGTCCCAAACCCATGACATATGATTGGCGTAGGTCGGAATGACCGCTTGGAGTGCTTTGGCGTTCGCGTAGTTCCCGGGCGGTACCACAAAGGTGAGTTCGATATTGTGATGGTTTTGAAATTGAGGCATGTTCCCAATGCCGTACACGGTCCGGTCTTTCTCCGAACTCGATGCGGGGATCACGATAGCTTTGTCCGGGATCACCACACCATTACAGACCCCGGAGAAACTGGACATCAACGGGGTGGAGGGGCCTGGTTGTTTCATCCTGTCTCCGGGATGCGAAGTTGGTTTTTTGGGATCGTTCTGCAAACCGATCATGTAGGCCAGGTGAGGGGGGAGGACTAGAATGTACCCGTCCGTCGCGGTTTGTTTCAATTCCAGGATGGTCTTGACCAATGTTTTATCGGGAGATTTCGCCCGGACAGCAAATGTTTTGAGGATCGCTTGGAACCCTCCTTGCACCAAAGCCCAGCGCATAGCATGAACCAGTTCTGTGACCGTTTTGAAATGCTGGGAATCAAAGGTGAGTGTGGTCGAGGTCTCTTCTGCTTGTTTAATTTTTCCTTGGATCAGTATAAATTGGCGGTCTTGCTCTTGGGGGAACAATTCATCCCAGGCGCGTGGAAATTGCAGGTGGCAGAGGGCCATCTCCCACCGTCGGTCCAAGACCATCATCTCCGGCAGACGGATACGAAAATGGGAGCCCATGTTATTGGGAAAGGTAGCCCGGCTGGCCACGCTAGGCAAGGTCATCCAGATGCGGTCGGGGTCCATGCTTTCCGGAAATGGAGGGTCGTTTCCACCTTAGAGGTTTGTGGAAATGAAACAAGTTTCCCGTGCTCGTCGGTTATAAGGATTTCGAAATCCTCAAACACCGTCTTGGCCAGTTGCCTGTAGAACAGGGGAGAAAAGTTGCGTTCTTGGACCGTGCCGTTTTCGTCGCTGGTCCCTGAAAAAAGGACTCTCAACAAGGGGGCTTTCGTATCCCCCACAATACTGGGTTCCACTAAATCACAGTACATGTAAAGCGTCTTCTTCTTCTTCTGGAGCCTGGTGAAGATCAATTGCGTGACCGCCATTTCCCAGGCCGGAGACAGCTCATACATTTGCGGGAGATGGATACGGAACCGGGACGGGACATTGGTATAGACGTTAGTACTCGTCCCGTTGGTGACGGTAATGTAAAATTCCTCACCCTCCTGCATCCTCTCTCTCTCTCTTTCTCCCCACTCAAACACAAATGAATCAGGCAAGCGGTACAACAAACTCTTTTATTTCTTTTTTTCACCCGTACGTTTGGGTCTGGAGCTGAGTGACCGGGACCCAGCTGTTAAATTTAGCGGGGTACCCTTTCCATTTCACCAAGACTTCTTCCTGGTTCTTCTTCTTGCCGGGGCGGCGCTGCAACACCTTTTCGATGATAAAGAGACTTTCTTTTTCCACGGCCACCGGCGTCATCTCGCTTTCATAAAACGTTCCCCTCAACGCCTCCCCGCTCAGGTCCTCCAACCGGTAGACGGGAGGGGTGCGGTAGTCCAACCGTTTTATCACCGTGAACACTTCCTCCGACCAGTTGGCCAGATAGCTTTTTTCAAAATGACCTTTGGTCTTGCTAATCCGTACCGTGTCGCCGGAACGGTACAGCGGTTTCTTCGGTTTCCTCGGCGTCGGCTGCTTTTCCCGGTACAAGATGGCCCTCACCTCGTGGTCGTTGAAGGGCGTGACGGTGATGGGGGCGCGTCGAATGCTGCTGTGGACGGCTCGGTTGTACCCGAGCACCAATTGGGGGAGGACTTTCAAATACTCTTTCTTCCCGGTGGCCGTGAAATATTTGTACATGCGGCCCTTGAGCGTCCGGTTGAACCGCTCAGCAATCTGGGCTTTGGTCTCGTTGTACGTGACGAAAAAGGCCACGTCATTCTTTTTTAAAAAGGCCTGGAACTTGCGGTTGGTAAATTCTGTCCCGGCATCGGTCTGCAACCGCAACGGTTTCCGTTCGCGGAACACTTGGGTAAAGGCACGCACCAATTCCTCCCCCGTCTTGTTCTTCAGGGGGACCGCCCACGCGTACTTGGACAACACATCGATGATGGTCAAAATGTGTTTGTATCCCTTGTTGAAGGCGCTCGTGGCTTGCATGTCCACCAGATCTGCCTGCCACTGCTCGTCGAGGGCTAGCACGTAATCGCTGATCACGTAACGCTTGGCATCTTCCAGGTTCATGCACCGCATCACTTTTCTATGGAAATTGGAATACCCCATGTGTGCCGTTTCAGTCACCGCCCCCTCGTGGGTAAAATAAAACTCGATCAGTAACCCCATGTCTTCACCTTGACACCGTAGGCGAATGAATAAAGCACCTCGTCTTTCGACGTCTTTTTAAAAAATCGACGCCCGCCGAACCCCTCCCGAACGCCCGACACGGCCCGACCACTCCCAGGCCTGGCTTGGGCCGCCAAACACCTCTTTACCCCTGGCGGCGGCTCCACTTCCGGTCCAGCCTCGCTTGGGGGACAGGGTTTGGCGGCGCCTGTGACGTCATTCTAAGCCTACACGGACGACCAATCCCAAGCCTGGCTTTGGCCGCCAAACAGACGGCGCCACGTGCTGTGACGTCATTTTGGGACGCCACGTGCGTAATGGCGTCGTTTTAGGCCACGCCCCCCGTCTAGGCCAATCAGGAGCCAGGGATTGGACCTAAGGTGACTACTTTAACTACTCACGATATAGTGGGGTAAATGTATTTTCCCAGGATTGGGAGTTATGACAACAATTGCTTATGTCAGCCTGTCTATCTGACTTGTAAAGTAATTGATTACACGAGTATGTAATGCTAGAGGCATGGTAATTGTACCGCTGTGAAATTGGGTCATTTCTGGCCTGTACTTTGTTCAGATGGGATACATTGGAGTGATTTCGCCCAAGATTGGGTAGTTTTAAACAATAAAAGGCTAAGGTGCCAAAGGCTAAGGTGCCAAAGCTTAATACTCTGTATTATTGAACACGATATTGTGGGGTAAATGCATTTTCCCAGGATAGGGAGTTACAACAACAATTGCTTATGTCAGCCTGTCTATCTGACTCGTAAAGTAATTGATTACACGAGTAAGTAATGCTAGAGGCATGGTAATTGTACCGATGTGAAATTGGGTCATTTCTGGCCTGTACTTTGTTCAGATGGGATACATTGGAGTGATTTCATCCAAGATTGGGTAGTTTTAAGCAATAAATAAATAATCCAGAGTTGTTTATGAGAGGTAAAGCCAATTAACAATTGTATATCTGGCAATAAATGTTTAAGTTTTTCAACTAGGAATGGTGTTATGTCTCTGCACAGATTTTGAAAGAATTTGTGTAACACGTAATCGCTGAAAATGTGTTTGCAGTCGGCCCTAAAGGGGTACCCTGAAGGGGTGTATCAGGCATTGTGGCCACGCCTTGGATGGGCATTATAATCTTACCATGTTATGAAATTTATCGATTCTTCAATACTGACATGGTCTTTGCCATATCACTGCTTTCACTGTATGCCCTTATTTTTCGTTTGTTTCATTTTTCTTTCTCCAGAAGTTGCCAACGAGTTGTGGTTATCAGACATTAACGAGTTGTGGTTATCAGACATTACCAGTGATAGAACCAAACAGCTAAAGGAGAACCTGAAATAAAGCAGTTCTAGCATCCAGATCCAGAGGGACTACTGAACCCTACCTTACAGCATTTAATAGATGGACATTATTTGCACATGAATTCTTATAAGTAAAATCTGTTTCCGCCAATCCATTTCATTGGCCCTATATTTACAGTATTTGATAGAGACATCCAAGTCTACATCTAGCATAAATCGTATTTTGTCCAGTTATTAAGGTTGTATATACATATATATGTCTAAGGCCGGAATTAATGAAATTCCAGTGATATTTTATTTGGATCCATAAGCAGAAACGCCTTTTGCGTACGAAAAAGCATGTTAGCCACTCTATTTTAGGGGATTGTTTAAGAAATTATTTAAAGATATTGTCCCCGATAATTCCAAATTTAGTACACATTCCAAAAGGTCTGGCGGAGCTTTTTCAGCCGCTAATTCTCGTATCCCAGACAGAAACTTCCAGCGGCATGATAGATGGAAATATGTTAATGCTAACGTCACGTCAGTGGCAAAGGCTAACGGGTTCACCACTCGGGCCCTACCTTTGTAAATCTATATGCATGTCGGGCTCGGCTGACCGACATCCCCAAGTATCCTATAAGACTGTGTGTGTCTGAATTGTGTAGTGGAGGCAAAATGTGTAATTTATGTTAGTTGAGGTACGAAATTCACAGAAATGAATATTTTGCTGGCACGGAACAGAAGACTGGGGAGAGTAGTGCTGAGAATTATGGGTAATGTAGTGTGCCATAAGTAGGTGACTGTTAAGAGGTTGAATTCATTCTAGGTCAGCCTTGCTACCTTGCTTTATTTTATTTTTTTAAATGATTGGATCGAGAAGCTGGAGACATAACGAACATTAAGGGAAACCATTCTGGCTAGGTTAGAATTGTCCGAGTTTAATATAAATCGGCATAAGATTGTATTTATCATATCGGACTAAATGTATTTAGATGACCTCAGCTCCCAGAGTTGGCGGCACTGCATTGGTGGGAGTATACGTTCCCGTTTAGTCCACACAGTGGTTTTGGGTTTTCGTATCCGGCAGTGTCGCAATAATTAATAATAGTAGTAAATAGAGACAAAAAGTTGAAGAACGAATGCCTGTAAGCTATTATGAGCAATTATGTATTTAGATGACCTCAGCTCCCAGAGTTGGCGGCACTGCATTGGTGGGAGTATACGTTCCCGTTTAGTCCACACAGTGGTTTTGGGTTTTCGTATCCGGCAGTGTCGCAATAATTAATAATAGTAGTAAATAGAGACCAAAAGTTGAAGAACGAATGCCTGTAAGCTATAATGAGCAATTATATGAATAAACGCTGTCTGGCTCGGCTGACCGACATCCCCAAGTATCCTATATGACTGTGTGTGTCTGAATTGTGTAGTGGAGGCAAAATCTGTATGTACAGCGAGCAAGCCAACAGAATTCACTCGGTTGTTTACAAATTATGGTGAGTTGATTTGACTCAGTTCTCTGTTCAACTTCGCTGGTGTCGTCACCGCGCCGACAAAACAGACCATGTAGGCATGTTTGATTTAACCACCACGATGCACACGTGTAGTATTTAAAAAGCTTCTTCACAACTCACACTGAAATATTCATATCCATGTATTTCCCTTCAGCCTTCAGGTATGATTTATAGCATCTTGTCTTCTTGACCATTTGCAGTTTTGGTATCGGCAAACCGAACAGCACAATTCAATGCAGCGAGCAAGCCAAGCATATTTTTCGATCGCACATTCACTCGGGTTCAGTATAAATAAATAACAAGTATCCTGAGCCCGTTGGAAGGCTTTCGCACGGTGAAGTTAAATAAAACATTAAAGTGCTTACATTTGAGAGATGGGACTCCAAATTAGAGAGAAAGTTCCTCGCGGGTCATCCGCCATCTTGATTTACTGTATTAAATTATGTAAATAAATTAACCTGGCGAGTGTTGCGTGACCAGCACAGTGCAATCTGATTGGTGTGAACTTGACCTTTAACGCATGCGCAGAAATTTTGCGACACCCAACTAAAAAAAAAAAAAACGTTTTGCATTTTAAGACTCGTTGCTGCCACAGGCAGCCCGAGTAATAACCAACAGTACACCTGTGGTGGGATTTCCTTCGTGAAATCCGTATATTGCGTTAGTTGCCATTCTTGACCTGTTCAGTATGTTTCGCGTGGTTTTCTACGGGTAGCACTTGCTGCATATATGAGTTAACTGGTATCGGAAAACATTACCTTATCACAACTTTGTTGTGATTTTGTTGTTGACAACAGAAAACGGTGGCCAGGGTAACCGGTAAACAGTGGCCAACCTAACAAATATTATTCACATTACTTTGGTAACTGAAAATGCAAATTGTTTTTCAAGTGGACAGTTTTTCTGTTGCCATGGGAATCCAAACAAAGTGTCACTTTGTCAGTTTCTTTTTTCGTCAGTTAGCCAGAAATGACGCAAAGATTTTTCACATGACGTCACACGCTCCCGAGGTAACGCGTAGACTTTCAAGGCCACTACGCGGGGAAAGACGTCTAAGGAGTTATTTTAAGGACAAAATAGGTGGTCCGAGATATTTTAGCCCCTTTTAAAAATAGAATAGTACGCCATGGTTGTCATGGTAATGTAAATCAAAACCCATTCTGGTTCGTAGGAACTGGCCGTTTGTATGAGAGTCATTATAATTTGCTCAAACATTGTACCGCTGTTCTTGCCATGTTACTGGTTACGAAGATGTTGTTTCTATGGCAACCCTTTCACAACCTCAAATGTCACGCTATACTGGTGGCCACAAAGTTCAGTCGTTTCGCTGTTTAGCTCTGTTTTGGTATGATATTTTACCAAATACTCCATACTGGCAGCCACAAAGTTCAGTCATTTCACTGACAGTTAATTGCGATATTTGCCACGTTTCTTGGGGTGTCCCTAGTAACGATGCCAACGTCTTTGCGAAACCGAAATCTCCCCATCCTCCTGTACTCGTTTCTAAATTGGGTAATTAGAAAACCTGTTTGTAAATGCTATTATCCACAAACTTAAGATACCAGGTAAAAGATTAACATTTCGAAAGTTGAGGGATGTAGCTGTGCTGGGAAGCGTGCAATCGTGTTTTCAGTTTTCCATACATTGTCTGTAAAAACGAGTCCAATTCCGCGTGAAAATTTACAGACAATGTATGGAAAACTGAAAACACGATTGCACGCTTCCCAGCACAGCTACATCCCTCAACTTTCGAAATGTTAATCTTTTACCAGGTATCTTAAGTTTGTATCTGAAGAATATTTCAGAAATTCGATTTTACGGATTTTATTTGGCATCGGATTCCCTCGATTCCCATACAAACACTGTATTTCGCGCCATGTTTGCACCCCTCGCAAAATGTCGGAATTTACCGCGAACTGGTCTATTGTCGATTCTAAAGCAGCGCGAGTTTTGAAGATTGTTTGACATCCAGTAAAGTCTCTCCTATGCTCAATTCACGAGCCTGAGCTCAATTCAATCGTCATTGAAGTGATATATGGCTCCTGCATACTTAATAATAATAATAATAATAATAATATTTATTTACCCACGATAAATTTACAGCGTTGCTGATGTGGTCGTGCTTATAACTACGCTATTCTACCCTAATAATAATAATAATACCTAATGATATGGCACAGTAACGGCAGTCACCATATCATTACAGCTGCGCGAGTGCTTGATTAATGAATAGACAATTGATCTAGAAGACCTAATGATATGCCACAGTAACGGCAGTCACCATATCACTACAGCTGCGCGAGTGCTTGATTAATGAATAGACAATTGATCTAGAAGACCTAATGATATGCCACAGTAACGGCAGTCACCATATCATTACAGCTGCGCGAGTGCTTGATTAATGAATAGACAATTGATCTAGAAGACCTAATGATATGCCACAGTAACGGCAGTCACCATATCATTACAGCTGCGCGAGTGCTTGATTAATGAATATACAATTGATCTAGAAGACCTAATGATATGGCACAGTACATAACGGCAGTCACCATATCACTACAGCTGCGCGAGTGCTTGATTAATGAATAGACAATTGATCTCGGGCCTGACATGGGACAGTTTAGGTTTTAAATTTCCGGAATGTACGGTATATTAGTTATCTTCGATGGTAACCATAACAGTGTTGTTTAAGGTACAGCGTGAAAGAATTTTGTTTTAGTCTTTCTATTTTAACCTCGGAAAAGTTGTTTTATCATGCCTTATGATACTTCAGTCCTGACATCGAAAAGAGGCAATATCTGATCGGTGATTGGCTAAGCTTTGTAGTGCATGCGCCGATGTGTGATACACGCTGGAACGTCGTACTATTGGCCTTCGTTGCTAAAAATGCCATTGTTTTTTGTAGACTGAGGTACTTGTGACAGCTACAATTTTCAATTTTGTAGGTAATGCAATAGTAACAGCTCTCGTCGCAAATGAACAAGTACTAAAATGAATGAAAACATCAGTGGCAAAACCAAACGAGTCAAAGCCACTTATAGCAACAGTAGCCTTGGTTTCTTGGTAGTAAAAACAAAAGTTGGGTTGTCATGGTGAAATAATGTGTTTCCAAAGTGGCTATAAATAAGTAAACAAGTCCAAGGACTACAGAAAAGCTGATCGAACAACGTATATATTGATAATTCTACGATATTTCGGCTGGCCAAACCAGCCTTCTTCAGGTAGATCTTACAAAAAAATTTTTTTTTTTAAACTCTCGAGAACGGGTTAATAGCTACATGTAATTTGATTTTTTTTTAGAAATTTCGTGTTCAAGTCACAGTTCCTTTTATTGCTCTTTTTACAGAAATATTTTGTCATCAAATCGTCATGACAACAACATAATATTTGGTGTTAAAGCATATTTTGTCATCAAATCGTCATGACAACATCATAATATTTGGTGTTAAAGTATATTTTGTCATCAAATCGTCATGACAACATCATAATATTTGGTGTTAAAATATATTTTGTCATCAAATCGTCATGACAACATCATAATATTTGGTGTTAAAGTATATTTTGTTTTGAAATCGTCATGACAACTTTATAACATTTTGATTGGTAGTCATGGAAACGGTGAACACCTTAACACCTGATGGGCACATGTAGGAGTTCTATGCATAAATATTTGTACTGGGTTACCATAGAAACTATAAGATTTATAAGCAGCTCGTGCCTAAACTGAACCAAGACAACTGGTTTTGCTGTGTTTATGAGTGGTTCCTAGTACTGTTTTCACCGTAAGGTTTTGGTATAACGAAATGGGTTCCTCTTACAGCCCCAAGGTTGACAACTTTGATATGGAAAAAAAAGGTAGGCCCGAAATAGAAAGGCACCAAATCTCCTATTTTTCTTCTTAGGCCGGCACGTTCGATAAGTCCGACACAATTCTTACTTGATTCTGAGAGTGCTAGCTTTCTCAATTCATAGCAAGGAATTATTTAGACATGTTCCTTTTTAAAACAAGGCGCAAACGAATTTAGTGGTCGGTTCCACTAGGAATCGTGCTGGAGTTTAATGTGTGAACGTAATGTATCCGTGTTTAACGTCGGTAACTCGTTAGCCGGTTCTCGGTAGACTGAATTGCAGCAATTTTTCAAACCTGAATTAAACATCATGCCGTATATTCAGAAAACAATAGAGTATATGGGCCAGTTCTGGAGACACAGTTTAAAGGATTTTTTTTTTTACTTAATATGGTATTCACGGCCTGACAACTCTCGCCAATACTTAGTTTATCTTATTCTTGCAACGATATGGTACAAACAGAAAGAAAATGAAAGTTATTAGAAAGTGATATAACATTCCTATCAAAACAAACATTCTACAATCAGAACGATTACTTTTGCAGTGGCAGATGTGCGCTCAGCTTCGCAAAACCAGAAGGGAGACTTGCCCAGTATACAGTTCAAAACCAAGCAGCTGTGTTCTGAAATGCAGCTTAATACATGTACGAAATCATTATATAATCCGGCAATGAAATTCATTTATGCAAAACTGAAAAGCCGAATTGTAAAGAGTTTGAAATTTATATGCCTGTGGATTACATGTACTAGATAACCGAGAACTAAAACGAAACTAACAGAACCATTCTCAGATTCCTAGAGTCTTCCCTAGTTGAACATTGTCGTTTTTGACGTACCTTCTTTATCTTAGGCTTCCCAGTGAAACACCAGTTATGGCAGTTCCTCCTTGAGTTACTCCTCAACAACGAGAACACCAACATAATATCCTGGATTGGGATGCAAGGCGAGTTCAGGCTCATCGACCCAGAGGACGTGGCAAAGAAATGGGGAGAGAGGACTGGTAAAACCAAGATGACATACAAAGTTATGAGTCGCGCTCTCCGACACTACTACGCTAAAGGCATCCTCTCCAAAGTCAGACACACAAAATGGGCCTATCGCTTGAATCTTGAAGTTCTTCAGCGAGTCGTCGATCTCGAGCGTCTGAGTTATGATGTGAGCTACCCCAAGAGTTCGTCCTTTGCCTACCGTGGAACAGCTTTTGGTATACCTACTTGCAAAGGCCATGTACACCCATACAGTTTCTACTACCCACTGGAAATGTCATACCATTCGCCGTACTTGGCAAATCTTCATAGTCAGGCTAATTTTATGTTCAGTTCTCAATTTCTTTATAAGTAGACGATAACAGTCTCGGGCGTGGATCACTTAAGGTCGCTACACACGAAGGGACAAGTCCCTGGTCCTGACTTGTCCCTCAAGTCCCTGACTTGTCCCCTCGTCTGAACTAGGAAAAATATTGTCGCGGGACTTGTCCGTTGAAATCAAACTGGTTTGAATTGAGGGGACAAGTCCCGGGGACAAAGTGACAAGATTTTTCCTAGTTCACACGAGGGGACTTGTCCCTGGAACTTGTCCCTTCGTGTGTACGCAACAAGGGATTTGTCCCCGGGACTTGTCCCTTCGTGTGTGCCGACCTGAAAGCCCTTTTAAAATTCAAATCTAATTGTTACTCAAATAATAGCAGTTAACAATCATTTCAAAGTAACGTTTACGTCTAGCTACGCTAGCTAAATAAAAGAGAAGTATTACTCTAAAAGGTTTATTCAAAAATGCTGAGTTTTCAGCATCTGTGTTATTAGTATTAATGGGAAATCATATGGTTTCGAGTGCAATTCGGGATAAATTTGAAAGAGTATCAAAATTGCACGAGCCCGCAGGGCGAGTGCAATTTGAGCTCTTTGAAAACTCACAAGTTCGAATTTATTCCGAATTGCACGAGAATACCATATGATTTCATTTTAATCATATACTCTACAAATTTACTTGAATCTTCGGACGATCTTCGGAAATATTGGAACAATTAAAGCACCGTTTATGAAGTAATGCTACAGCATATGAAATGTTAATGTTTAGTACTGTCAAATGAATTTACATGGCTAGACGTGTTTTTGCCATAATCACAGCACAGCATAGCCAGTTTTAAGCATTCGGAAATGTTCGGAAACACTTCGAAAATTTTCGTAAAATCATCGGGAAAAGTCCCTTTACCAAAACATGACCGTGAACAAGTTTGTGTACTTCGATTTCATTCTGGCGCTTTTGTTTTCGATTTATAGATTGTCAAGTTCCTGATTTTGAGTGCAATTTCAACCAAACAGTGCAATTTTGGATTAATTGCACTGCTCTCAGCCAATCAGAATTGAGAAATTTTGTTAAGTATATGATTAAAAAAAAATTGATTTTAAAATATGTAATTCTAGTTTACTAGACGGTTTGTATAACTCAGGCATGTTGTGATATATCAGGAGCCATTACCAGGAGCGTCCATCTCCCATACTAGGTCTGTGAGTCAGCGTATGACCGGATTGAGCTATATTTAGAACAGATCTCACGTGCCCACACTTTGGGAATCCAATCAAACCATAGTCAGGACAATGCAGCGTTAGTAAAATCACCTCAAAGAACAATAGATCATTCTTAATGTCGATAATTACGGCAAGCATATGCACGATCGCAGCAGAGTCAGAAGGCAGTTACCCGGGAAACATGTTCTAAAAATAGCTGAAACCGGTCATACGCTGACTCACGGGTAAAGTATATATGGACGCTCCTGGTAATGGGCTCCTAGATATATTTATAATGTGGTATTACAGTAATAATTACGCCTATTTCCGTTAAAATATCGAGATTTCAGTTAAGTTTGCTATCAGTCAGAGAAAACAATAATATGAAACCATAATATTACTCTACACAATTTATTAATCAGCTTATATTTTAATATTAATTTAGTTGTCTTATTTAATTTGTGTTTTAACATATAATTGTTATTCTGTTTTCGGAGATATTAGCATGTATTTGCTATCTTAAATTCGAAGCGAAATAAAGGTTATTGATTGATTATATTGAATATAATGAAGCAGTGATTAAAGATCATGTTTTAAAAAACAGTTATTGTGGTGCGTACTGAGGGGGTAGGGGACAGTAAAGGGGGAACTCCACACGACCAAAAAATGAAAAAGAAATCATGATTTCGATGCCATAATTATCGTAGAATTAACGGTATTCTCTTTGTCTTATTGGGCACTCTATTGTTGCGTGGATTTTCATATTAGAAAGTTTTTAGCGTGCGTTGCGGCTCTGGAGTAACGGAGCGCAGCCGCAACGCAGGCTAGAAAGTTTTAAACTGGCAATTTTTTAAACTCCGAAGTGCGATTTAACTTATATTAATTGGACTGTGACTTCTCAAAACCGATCGACTGGATTGATTCACTTTTTAATGTGATCAGTTGCCAGATATATTTTTAATAGATTGGAACTTGGAACTGATAAGATTGTTAATTTTGGAAGGAAAAAAGGATTCGGACTTTTTGCGCAATGGAAAGACAATCAATGCAAAGTAAAAGTGTCTTTTTGTTCGCAATTTTTATATTGCGGTCGTGCTGAAACAGAACTAACCTATTACTCATATAGTGCTACTAAGCCTCTATCTAGTGTCGCACAGTAATAGGTGTTGCAAAAAGCCAAAAAACCAAGCAAATATCAGCTTTTCGTCTGTGCCAAACAGATCTTATCTATCTGCTGGCCAAACCAGCCTTAAAACATGATGATAAAACAGGAATAGTCGGTCTATGAAGACCTAGGCAAATACCGTGTACGAAAATCCTGCAAAAAGAACACCGCATCCGACCAGCTAGTAAAAGATAAATGACAATGAAAAGTCAGAAGACTACATCTATGAACAGTGTAATACTCTACCAAATGTCACTACGACCAGCTAGACCTGACACGCAAATGAAAGCGCTTCCTTCCTTGGCACAGGCCCATAAATGTCTCTCATATTTATTTCAGAATATACATAACTCTTGAGGAATTGCTTTGATTCTTCCGTTTGCATTTAAGTATTTTTTTTTTCTGTTTGTTCGCTTCATTTTCGCAGCTTATCTTTGATTAAGACTTGGGTTATATTGTCTGTAACGAGACAAGTTACTCGGGATCCTGCAACGGTTTGTCAGCACGAGTTAAACCTGTTATCTCCACTGCAAAAAAAAAAACAAGTTAAAAACAACCGGAAGTGCCTTGGCACACATGCTTACATCCATACTTGACCTCGATTGTTGCTGACTGACCTTTTCCGGTGTACTAGTTAAAGAGAATAGTTTTATATCGACTCAGGAAACCATTCAGATCAATTAAAGGAAGCCTCTTCAATTTCAACAATTACAAAATAGGGCATCCTCATTTGTTTTACCTCGTCTCGGTAGATACGAGACTCGATTATTCAGTCGGAGACAACTGTTAATTAACTGGTAACATAGTCTCCTTTCCCCCTGCCAGTTCGCGAAGAAATTACAAAAGAAAGGGAGGAAAAGGAGACTCTGCTATCAGGGAAACCATGCAATTGCCAAGATCTCTTTGTTTTCTGTCTCCGAAGGAAAGCCCTGCTTTTCAGAGACTAAAAGAAATTAAATTAAACTAAATATAAGGCAAGAGCTATTTCAACGTGATGCTAGGAATAGATGATCTAGCTAGCACGTAAAAAAAAGATAATTACGGGCAAAACAAATTCTTGAAGCTTCATGGGTACCCTGTGGATTAAGATGTACCGTACCTTGTTTCTCAAGAATAACTATTATAGGAAAACGTTACTGAACCACGCAATACACTAATGCCGTGCACAATAATATATATCAGATGGTTACGGACTTCTGTTGTACTAAGTTATTTTATGACCTCCAGCACACGAGACCGGCGCTTTATCACTGAGTCACCATGAAGGAGGTAGCCCCCCCCCCGAACAAACCTATCTGTGGGACTATGAACAGACTAATGAAAAAATGCATTGTATTCTCATTCAAGCGATGAATAGACACCCTGGGGGAGCGGGTGCAGAAGGAGCGCAAATGAACGAGACGCGTGGGCTGAATGCGGCATCTCAGCATCGTGAAGTTTCTCAACCCTGTGTAATTTAGGACTGGAGACTGAAGTCCACGAGTATAGGTTCGTAATTACGGTAACTATCTTTCTCGCCGGACGGACGACCTCCCTTGGTTTCCGTGAAGATTGACTTCCTAAAGCTGTAGTTGTTATGTATTGACTTTTAAAAGTCCTCAGCTGGTTAGGGCAGACTCTGAATTATAATCGATAAACAATACTGCCATACAACAGCTGATATATACACACAGAATTCTATTACATTTAAATATATAGAAAAATTCTTAAAGCACGCATTTTCCTTTACCTCATTGTGCGTTGGTGCCGAAATAGTCTTTGAACTTCCGGCGACGTACAGCTCACTTCCGGTAGCAACCCTTTCAAGTAAGAAGCACGATAACAACTGACCTTTACCGCTTCAGGCAAGGCGGCATTTCTGTATTATGCAACACTATAAATACGGAAATGTTTGAAGAAAACCACAAAACTTTGCTCGGGATTATTGTGCTAGTTCGGCTGTCACTTTGAATTTGCGGTTTAGCTGTAGTGGAAGTTTTGCAGACAGCAGTAAGTGTTTATCACTTCAATGCAGAAAATTATCGACGCCCGACTAATTATTTTATCAATATGATTTTAAAAAGTCTATTTTTTTTTCAGATACAAAATAATCCTAGAAAATCCACTTTTTTTCTCGTATTAAAATCAAGAAAATTCTCGATAGAAAATAAAGAGAAAGAGTTTGAAGAACGTTCCGGTACTGTCTGTGCAAGAGTGAACCTACAGCCGCTCGCTATCTTGTGTCAACAACAACAACAACAACAACATTTATTTACACCGAATATGAATTACAATAAGTAGAGGGGAAAAAAGACTTTATATGTGAGATATGGTGAAGGCTACCTAGAATAACCTAGGGCTAATCGAGCTAGGTGTCAAACAATGATAAGTGCCCTGTCTTAGTTATCTCATTTGCACTATTGTTGGAACTCGCGTCAGAGAAAGTCAACCTCAAGCAGCGAGAAAGAGAATGCGTGAGGGTAGAGATAGGCTACTTGCTGGTCGTTGAAGAGTCCCTGTCTACTTCGAGAATTTTGAACAGCACTGATTTTTCCATTGAGATATTTTATGTGCATTGCTAAAGACAGTGTCGGTGAGACAAGTAATCTGTTATCTGTAAACCAAATCCGTAATGGTAGTCGTACTAGCAGTTGCAATTTGAAAGTTATATATTCCGCAATAGGAGCAAAGATACAGGCTCGCAAACTCGGAAAATTTCGGAAATTTTTACAGACGTTTGTATGGAAATTTCGATTGGGAGGCACAAACTTGCCCCCCAGTCGAAATTTCCATACAAACGTCTAAAATTTTCAGAGTTTGCGGGTGTACAACTTTGCTCCTATTCAAGATATAACTCTCAAAATTTGGGATTTTGACTAACTTCGAGGTTCTCTTTTCAGCAGTATCGACGGTTTTGCTGTATACGTATATATCAAAAGTTCGCAAAAACCTTGGAAGGGTCTATTCAACTAGGCGTAGCGCGGTATGAAACATTTCGTAGAGAAGTTTGACAATCAGTTCAAATGATTCTTGTAAAAGTGTAACTAATGTTTTGAGCAATCATGAGAGACGTATGACGTTGCCAACTGTCACAAAGGGTTTAAGAATTGGAATGGTACATAGGTACACATGGTACATTGGTACAATGGTACATTGGTACTAGTATTGTACAAAGCAACTATGATTTGTCTAGTCTGCGTTAAGTAATGTTTAGGTATACAAGGAGCCCATCTTGAAACATAGAAACGAAAGAATGTATGCCTAGTCTTGTGTTCGGCTGATATAAGAAGTCCCTCACACAAGAAAGATTATCTAAGCACTTGATGTCTTCGGATTTGCTATAGTTTATAGTTAAAGACGCACAAATCCATCAGCATAGACATACTATCTCCAGTCTTCGACATAGTTAAAATATACGTAATCGAAAATATTTTTTGGGACGAATATATTCATTTGTTACGTAAACAACCATCAACTGATTTGTGACTAGTATACTTCAAATGCCATAACTCAGTATTTTCTTGACTTTAATAATTATGGAGTGCCTAAAAGTTAAGTTAGTCTCAAGTTGACGACTCTTTATACTATCTGAAAGAAAATTCGGATTTTCGCACAAGAAATCGGACTGAGTCACATATAACCTCACTGGTACCCCGGGACTGGTACGTATAACGCTAATTGCAATCGTTACTCTCAATAACTAAATACACTGGCTATTTAGGGCTTTAATAAGTGCGACATTATATCGTAACTTTAATATCTGAGTACCATTATATTAAATTATACAAGTCCTGAGTGTTTTAAAGTTAGGCCCTAATCTACACCCACATGTGGCCACGCCTTTTTCGTGACATTTTACCAGGTGGGCATTTCTAGAAAGAAAGAAACGTTTTCGATGTACTCGCGCCAAGTATACCTAACTAACTGCACGTATTATGCATGGCGTGTGCAAGAGCACTTCATTCACTTGACGATAACCTCATTTATTTTCGGATGTCAAGAATCCAAACAGGAATAAATAAAGCTTTCCTATTGGTAGGTGATGATAGCAAATCTGAGAAACGGGTGGACGGGCAAGTTGGTCAAAACAAGTATCATTTACGGCCATATAGCTTAAAAGCAAGCGAGCAGCTTGACATAGTAAACTTGGTGAAGCAGTGCGCTGTGCTTCTGTTGCACTGTGGAGAAATTAAGTGGATATTTGCCCCCCAGTAGATATTGTAAAATATCACGTGGATAGTGTGGCAACCAGCAAGAGAGAAGAGAAAAAGACCATAATGCAGTGCAAAAATCAAGTTAAGCTGGGTTCGACTGCGAATGTCCGATCAAATATCCAGTACTAATTTGCTGACCGGCCGGTACCGCCTCAAGAAGTTCCATTTCAAGGACGATTTACTTGAGAGAACAACTAAAGATCGAAGTGAAATCACAGAAAAAGTGAAGTAGTCATGACTTCAGCAGTTATTTTGGTAGGTACTTCACTTGTTATCACATGCACAGAGCTAAGAATCAATGGCTTCTCGTTCATGAGAAGCATGGTTCATTTTCATCGTAATAAATAGGGACTTCGTTATGGT
The DNA here is from genome assembly GCA_030867875.1 of Actinernus sp. WN-2022. Lineage (NCBI taxonomy): Eukaryota > Metazoa > Cnidaria > Anthozoa > Actiniaria > Actinernidae > Actinernus > Actinernus sp. WN-2022. The sequence goes on along the minus strand of JAOWCC010000019.1, from coordinate 106,107,058 downwards.
TTCATTACTCAAGAAAAAGAGGCCTTACCTTTTTCAAAATTAAAGCTTACTCGGTCTCATCGTAACACAACTAATCTAACTAATCTATATAGAACTATACACCTATCACTGATTCATGTATTAAAGTTTGTCGTACCCGGCAGTATATAATGTCGGATTTAGAGCAATGGATCAGTCTTAAAAGCAAATAGGACTGACAAAGTTCAGTCGGGTTCGAAACTGGCCTGATTTCTCAAAGTCAGTACTTTCAGCATTGGCTTCTTCTTGTCATAACAAGTTGTCTATAGCAGTCAGAATTTCCAAGTACATGGAACCATGTATGCATGTAAGAACAAAACGCAACTTTGAAACATATATCAATTGGCTTTGCCAGTTAAAGAGGTATCCAAGTCTCTCAACGAAGATAATACAAGTTATTAAATAAGCTTCTTAAAAAGTGTACGATATATTGACGGATTGATTAATATATCTGGACCATGAAACATATCATTTGCTCATTTGTTGTATAATAACAGAAGCGCGTCGTGTTGGAACAAAATATGCAACTCATGAGAAGACCTATAGCTATAGAAAATTTAATTGTACTAAATATTTTAGACTTGTATCTTCTACTTACCTATAGCTATGAAATCCTACACGTAATTAATGGATTGCGAATTTGCTAAAGACTTCAAGAGAACTATATAGGCTGAGTTCAATTCACCTTTTTACATGCCTTGGTCAGTGCTTTAGCACAGCGAAATTAAGGCATCCAAAATCGCCGGCTTGCACATGATGTTCACTGAGAGAGCTTGACTAACTAACTAGTCATGCACAGTTAAACCTTATTTTCGCCTGACGGAAACCATATGAATTTTTCTTTCAAAATCTATCATAAACCCAATACTATATACGTATCAAATATTTTGCTTTCTTATTTCACGAGAAAAAACATTATATTAATGGTTGCAAGCTTAGCTGACCCAGCTTAAACTCAGAGGACAGCACTTCGTCTATATGTAGTCGTTTAGAAACCTTGAACGGCACAAGGGCATGGTGTGTTTGGTAATTGTACTTCTCAAAACTGAACTATAGTCCGCTCGAGTTTCTCAAGTATCATTTGGTAACCTGCCGTCATTATAAAAGTAAAAAGAAGTGTTAGTGGAATTTCAACTCAGTAGAAATTAAACGTGTCTCAGTCCAACATATGCCTTGTAATACCGCATCCGCAGGCCTCGAAACTGAAAATGAGTGGAAAGTCATCTCGCTGATCCAACGCACTTGAGAAGAACTTCGTGAGCCGTTTTCCTTTCCTGTGAAGGCTAAAGTACATTATATATCAGTTTAGTTTATATACGGCGCGGTATACGGTTCACCCAATCTTCAGTTTCCGTATGAACCTGATACAACTTTCATCCAGGCAGTCGGAATGTTTCGCAAGTGGGGGGTTTTATTTTTTGGGCCAGAGAAATGGCAAAACTGAAAATCAAAAGGTTTTCGGCTGTGTATAATTTTCATAACAATTACATTGGAAAAATAAGACCCCCTCCCCCCATTTGACTTACTTTTCTGATTATGGTTATTTAACAAAAGAGACCTGGGCCCATTAAGGTTTAAAACCTGTTTAAACTAGTCCATGATTAAGACTTATACGTTTGTTAACTTTGCTGTGAACACGGAAGTATTGCAGGCTGAGAGCAAGTTAGACCAGACTGAGGACTGAATAACTGATATGTCCGGAGGAAAAAACCTTTCACCAAGAGAAATAAAATTCGCGTTAAAATTTCGCCTAAAATTATCATAATGCCATGCACTATTCAACTGGAAGAAAAGCCCAATGAACAACTAATGAAAAGATACACGAATTAGGGAGCTTATCTGATATATCATAATTTATAATACTTTGATTTATAAAAATCTGCTTTTTGATTACCGGTTTTGTCACCTGGACAGTGAGAAGAAATAAATTGATTTGAAAGCTTGTGCTATTCAATCAACTCAGTTCGTCAACATCTCATGATAACTAGGCTGTATTTATATTCACTAACTCGATCATCCGGCTCTTTAGGCCATGGGCCATATTGGAACAACACCAAAATTAAAGCACTACAGAGCTAGCAACTGCATGCTAACATAAGAATGAGACAGAGTCTTGCTAGTTTTGCAAGCATTAATTTTTATTTCATGTGGTCATGTTTTCTATATTTTTAAACCCAGTTACAGGTGATTTTTGTCTCAACCCTTATGGTAAGAACTTCCCAACACATGAACACCACAGTTTTTTCGAATGGGATCTATAAACTTCGGTCCATATACCGGAAAAGCTACCAGAATATGTATGGGGACTGCTACCTGTTGAAGGTTGATGTGGATAGCAATGGAACTCCAAAACAGCTGACATACAGAGGACATTGTTGTCATGAGCACAAATTTACAGGTTAGATACATTGAGCTAACTTTTACAAACTTTGAACAGGGAATGGAATAGAGTTTTCCCACCCGTAATTCGTCATATATTCTTCAGCATAAACCGAGGGACGTATATATAAACATTTCATCAATCCCTCGAGCCACTTCATTAGCTATAAAAATTTAGGCCGGTTTAGGGGGTCATTTAGGGGGTCATTGTGAGTTTTTATATACCTAGCGGTATTAAAGACAGTACCTTGAACAATTTCAACCAAGAGAACCGTTTACATACTCCGAGCCGTCATAATTTTTATAACTAATGAAGTGGCTCGAGGAATTGATGAAATGTTTATAACTTTTCTCTTGGTTGATTTCAGTAATACCGCTATATATATATAACTCACAATGACCCCCTAAACCGGCCTAAACATTTCAAACCATGCACAACATGAGGACCTAAACCGGCTGAGAACAACATGCAGACAAATGTTACCATGTAATGGTGACAATTTAACCCCAACACGTAAGCCGTAAACCGTTGCATTGGCTGAAATAAGTAGAAGTTATGGAAGGGATTATTAGCTCAGAACTTATTAGCTTCGCTTCGATCAAACTCTAACTGCGAACCAAAACAAACATGTATTTTATTTATTCTTATCAAACTCATTAATAGCTCATGAACTGAGCAAAAACAAAGGAAATCACTGAGCGATATCGTATCGATTACTTAAAATTTTCATTTCTTAACGACATCGATGGACCGTTTGGCAGAATTATCCTGAAAAATAACACTCCGAACGTGCAATGAGCAATTGACATGAAGGGTGTATTTCTTACGCAAACGACAAATGTCGTTATAATTAATAAGAACTAGCACTTAGAATTCTTTATTTTGCTTACTTTAATTAAATATTTTGTTAATGTTTATATCAATTAACTAATGTGATGTGGTTACGATTGACATTATTTTGTGTCGCTGAGCAGCCAATATCATCGACAAAATTATAAATACCGAGCCAACACACACAGATAAACAAGACACGCAATCGTAACGAAGTTCGACATGACGTGATTTTATTTCCTTGGCGTAGTGCCCGGATGTTTCTGATAATTCTATATCCTTCCTCTATTTGTTTTTTCCGCAGATCTTAAAATTGTCAAAGCTTCAATCAACAACGTCCTGCAGGTGACATTCCAGTGGGTACAGAATAGCAGTTTTTATCTAACCGCAAAACGCAATGTGGGCCAACTAAAAATGGAGGTCAGAGTCCTGCTGGCTGAATCAGTAGAATAGATTATATTAAGAACCCGGTTTGCACTACAATCATTTTGGTCACGCCACTCCTAATAACGCTGTCACGCCATCCCTAGACTTTCAGGCACGCCTACCCGGAACATTTCCATTTACACGATAAAAATAACGGGTGACGTGCCGATAATTTTTGGCACGCGAACCTAAAATGTTGTAGGAGTGCCGTGCCGAAAATGCTTGCCGTGTACACCGGGCACCGTTACTCATGGAATTATTTACAACACTGCATGCGTAGCTACAGCTCTGTATTTCTAACGAGACCTGAAACAACCATGAGATACCAACGAACTTAACAAACATATGGCGCCGCGTCCGGGGATCGAACCTGGGCCACAGAGGTAAGAGGCGAAGCGCTTAACCACTGCGCCATCCCGGCCCCCCAAGACGCTACGTCGTGGCGTGTGTTGGGTAGACTCTTCGGAAATCAGTACAGTTAGCTATACAATTTATCCTATGCTTATGTTTATAGACACTTAACGAATATCCGGTCCATGTACGGTCAATACAACGGTAGACGACAAACGATTTATTATGGTTAAATAACGTACATTACGATTGCCTTACATAGAGCGGTTTATCGTGGCATGACCGGATCCTGACGGAATGAAATACCAATACCCCGGACCCAAAATGCCGGGGAGTAGCCCCTGCCCCGGACCAATACCAGTAGTATCAGCACGAGTACCAGTACCATTTGTCTTATAAAAAGGAATGGCGTGCAACACGCACTTCGGCCGCCAGTAGCAACAATTCTACAGAGGCGAAGAAAACTACTGTGAAACTATTTTCAGATGTAACGATGAAAATAAACTGAAAAATGCATCACATGATCTTTTTCCTCGGGGTCGACACAACGAACGTCAAGTCAAAATTTAAACAAAAAGATAATTACATTTATAAAGATGTAAAAATTCCTCAAAACTCCACTAAAATCATTTATCTCTTAAAACATTTGGCACTGATGTCTACAATCCCACGCGCGCCCTTGCTGGACTTGGGCAAGATTTCTTTTAGCTGGCGTTTAAATTTGCCAAATTAATATGCACCGTATCAGATAGCAGAAAGAGAGAGATTATGCAACGTATATTCCTTCTCTGCACACAGCAATTCTTTGCACACTATAAGACGTTTCTGAATTTTATGTATTCAGTATAATCTGAATTAATTTTGTATGTATTTATTCTTACTCAGAGACTCGGTTCTGGTGGCATAACAAACGATAACCGCTTTATCATAAACTCGACGAATGGGTGTAACGATTGCGTGACCGTCAAGTCCGTTTCAACCAGACTTTACCTATCAAGCACAAAGCAAGGTGGCGTTACTCTCTCGAAGGACAACTCTCGTACTGCGACCTGGTTTGATTTTCACGTATGCAATCCAATACTAGCAGTTGTTTGCAAATTTATGAATATTAGCTGTTAAATCACGAATTTAGCTAATCAGGAACTATCGAATCGGTGTCTATTTGTTTCACCGAGAACTATCGCAAAATTCCCAAAGTAACGTGCCCCCCCCCCCCCCCCCCCCCCCCCCCACACACACCCAAAAGTAGCTGCCGATAGTGACTCCCCAAAAGTGGCGACCTCTCTGAAATCGAAATGTTGACATTACTTTACTCCTTACTCCAATTTTAACTTGTTATTCGCCAGTTTATTGGTCATATATCAAATTCCTCTGAATTATTAACCTGTTATAGGATGTTTTTTGTTTTATATGCAAGCCTATAAGCGGAGCTCTTAATTAAAAACTTGATGGAATCATTGCCTAGATGGAATCATTGCCTAGATGGAATCATTGCCTAGATGGAATCATTGCCTAGATGGAATCATTGCCTAGATGGAATCATTGCCTAGATGGAATCATTGCCTAGATGGAATCATTGCCTAGATGGAATCATTGCCTAGATGGAATCATTGCCTAGATGGAATGAATCATTGCCTAGATGGAATCATTGCCTAGATGGAATCATTGCCTAGATGGAATCATTGCCTAGATGGAATCATTGCCTAGATGGAATCATTGCCTAGATGGAATCATTGCCTAGATGGAATCATTGCCTAGATGGAATCATTGCCTAGATGGAATCATTGCCTAGATGGAATCATTGCCTAGATGGAATCATTGCCTAGATGGAATTTAATAACTGGTAGAATCGAGGGAAATCACAGGTATCCCAAACTCACTATGAGTGGTTTAGACGGCATTGTAATGAAAGTATAGGATTTTACATAATAAAGAAATAAAATATAATCGATCTTGAAACTTCACTCACTTGTTCTTTGTGTTGTTCTTATCTCTGGAGAAAACTTGAAGCCATTTTACCTGAAATTGAAAGAGTTAGAGCGGTTTGACGTTTTCTCTAACTGGCCCACCAGTTCAAACTCGCTTTCCACGGCGGTTAGCATACCTCAATCGACTTTAGTTGAATATATACCAGTGTTTATCTTCCCCGCCGACGCAGACCAACACTAGTTTTTACAGGAATTAGTTACCTATCAAAAAAAGGAAAGGTAGGTCACTCTAACCGCCAGCGAGTTCAAAAGCCCACTAAAGTGCTCGTAAATCTCTCGAAAATCGAGATAACGCCAAATTTCTTTCAGAAAACCTTAGTCCAATAGATACCTCATGATTTACACTGCCATTTACTGCACTTGCTCCTCGATATCGGCATAAAAAGGAAAGATAGTTTTGGCGTACCTTGAAAAGTAGATGCGCGAATCCATCGAGTCAACTACATGGCGCGTGCTCTTTGTATGTTGTCAGTTTCAATGCGTGCACGTATACACGTCATATTCTTTCTGTTGTGTGCCGTTACCTTTTCCGTTTAGGTGAAGTAATACGGGCAACAATTTCTTGCAACTTGTCTCACAACAATGTTACGTTGCGAGTTGAAGCGCGATGTTGCACGTATTACCACCCACTCGAGCAACTTGTCACGCAACAATTTTTTGTTGCAAGTTGCGATAAGCATGAATGAATCCGGCGCTGTGATTGGCTAATGGCTTGTACTAATTGTTTGTTGAAACAAGATGGCGGCCGTTGTTACGTGACAAGTTGCAGGTGGTAATACGAGCAACAAAACCAAAAATTTGTTGCAAAAAGTAGAAGTCACTTCTACTTTCTGTAACATGCATGTTGCTGTAACTTGCAACATGGAAATTTGTTGCGTGGCAAGTTGCTCGAGTGGGTGGTAATACGTGCAACATCGAGCTTCAGTCGCAACGCATGCAACATTGTTGCGAGACAAGTTGCAAGAAATTGTTGCCCGTATTACTTCACCTTTACACACGAGCGTGCAACTCATCTGCACGTGCACTATTTATTTTCGTAACTTAATTTTCATTACATATATATGCGATTGCAATCTTCGTATTTGATTATTGGGAGCTCCGCTCATAGGCTTGCCTAAGTATATTACGCGTTACGGCAAAAAATCAGACTGATCATTGAAATAATTTGGAAAATCATAAATTCACATAAGTGGGAGAATTGAATGTAAATGACAGGACGACGTTAAACATATCAAACAATTTATTGAGAAAAGTGTCGTTCCTGAGAGCTCCCTGTGATATTCCATATATGGTCAATGTATTCCATATATGGTCAATGTATTCCATATTTGGAAAGCAGGACGGATCGTCGAATACTAGAACACGTTCAGGAAGTGTAGCGAGCCGGCAGAAGAGAGGCGGATACAACGTAGGCTACAGGAAGTGCGTTTAAACAAATCAATAGCGAAATTTGAAAAGGATGAGCGTATGCCTCACTATAGCATCTAGTCAGGCCCAAATATTACTCTGAACGACACCAATTGTTTGATATGTACCCTTACCAAATCGATCAGGCCGAGTCAGGACTCAAAAACCTCACTGCGGTTCCGCGCGCTGGTGCACCGGCCGGCCGGGCGGGTGGGCAAGAACACCCAGCAAAATTTCCCTCACTGTGGTATATGTATGGTGATCCGCGCTCGTCGGCCCGCTATATGTATGGTGCTCGTCGGCCCGCTATATGTATGGTGCTCGTCGGCCCGCGCGGGAGCTCCGCTACTACAGTGCACCTACTGAAACCGGGGCCACTTAGCCAACAAGAGCTAATTAAACACATTACAAAACGAAAATAAAGCATTCCAAAGTATCAATCCTAACATATACATGCGATTTGGGCTTCATTCGAAAGACTTTGGCTTCAGAACTAGTTGACCAAACTCGCCTTTTACAGGAAACATTTGCCAAGAAACTTAATCTACTAAAATTACTATATACGTTTACTTCCCTCATGCAGTCTTTAGTGTCTTGAGATATTTTACTTTAGAGTGATCCTGCCTTCCATCACCTATCGATTGTTTATCTGTGGCGGTTGCAACACGACCGGTCGACCTTAGCTCTTCCAAGATCTTGAGAGGATGCATGTTCGGGCTGCCAATATTATCTACAGATATGACTGGACCACTCCCAGTGCAGCCGTCATCAACAAGGCACACTGGAATCCGCTATATATTCTGAAATTACAAATATAGGCTAGCACGTTTGTTCACAAATCGCTCAACTCAGATACACTCCCAAATAAACTCTTCACCCTAAGAAACAATACATACTCTAGCTCTAAAAGGCGTTCACAGGGTAGTCATCCCACATCCACGTACAGATGCTATACCCAAGTCGATCACATACAGAGCATCCGTACTGTGGAACTACCTAGACGATCTCCTTAAAAATAAAAAAAAACACTCGACCTTAAAAAAAAACTTGTCAAACTAATATTTGCAACAAAATATTGGGATCAACAACGAGTTATCGCACCACTAATACGTTTATTAATTTATGTTTCATGCATGCTTATCCATTTTTACTTATTCAAGTGTTTACTTATTTATTAGACATTCTGCTATATCCATTATTTGCACACCTACTCACTTATTTACACATCTACTTACATACTTAGTAAGGTAAGGTTGATGATTTTTATTAAATATTTCTGTCGAAAATTGAGAACGGAAATTTCCCATACAAACACTGTTCATTTCCATACACTGTTACTATCAGTGATCATGGGCTGCCTGCCCGGGGAGGGGGGGGGGGGGGGGGGGGGGGGGGGGGAGGGTTAGTGGGGGGAGGCTCCGCCCCGATGTTCAAACCCTTACCCTTTTATATACCATTTTTGACAGGAAAGATAACCCTTTCATAATTCATATACCTTTGATTAAACTTGTCACTTGAGTAACCCCTTAAAATACTTGGATGAATCTGCCGTTAGGTGCGTCTGTTCGAGATATTTTGAAATGCCCTTTTAAATACCTAAATGACAGTTTTTCCTACCCTTTTCTATACTTCAACTCGTGAAATGCCAACCTTATATACCTCCAGCCTGAAAAGGCACCCCTTTAATTTCGTGCGGAGCCTCCCCGTATAATCCGTAATAGGAAGTACCCCCCCCCCCCCCCCCCCTCCGGGGGGCTGCCTGTGATACTACCATATTTCGATTCAGTATTGTAGTACTGTATGGGGTAATCTTGGCAAGGGGCTATCCGACAAACTCGAAAGACTTCAAAATCAAGCTGCTATAGAGTAATCACTTTTTCTCATTATGATAAAAGATCTGCGGAGTTACTTCTAGAGTTAAATCTGATATTGGCCTGATCTTGTGAGCAGAAGAGCCCAACAGTTGTCAATTACTATGCATAAAGTGATGCAGGCACGCCCTCTTTTCGAGGCTTATGTGCCCGGACAGCGGCTAGATCTTAATGTCAGCAAACAATATATTAATGATTTAGCGCGCAGACACTCCTCCGGAAAGATTCGAGAGTGGCGGCTGTAGCTAATTCGGCGGGCAAATTGTTCCACTGTTTAATATAGTCCTAGGGATAAAGCTATAGTGGATATAAGTTTTGTCCTCCGAGGGTAGAAGGAAGGATTTAGGGTGCAGGTATCTTGCCGATATCTAGTAACTGGAATGAGTTCATTTGAGAAGTCTACTTCGACGAGGCCGTTCACTACTGATCTTGAAGAGCGTTATGAGCCTACTGTCAGCCCTGGTTCTCTGGTCATTTGAGAACACTCTAGAAATGTTGAAAGCACGCGCCTTCGGCTTGTGCTTTAACATTTCAGTCTCATGTTCTCAAATGCCCATCGTGTTTTATGATAGTATAAAACATGGCTAAGGCTTCTTTATTTCTGTATAATGATGGGATACCGTGTATAATAAAGTTGATGATGATGTAACTTATGTAACTTCTCTGTCAATTGCAAACACACGTGGCGGACGTTCGCCTCGTTTTTCATGCAGTAATTTAAAATTTAGGTCTTCTGAAATGGCTGAAAATGCATCTAAACTGTTAAGTGTGATGAAAACTATCAATTTATACCGACTACAAAATACCCATGTTTATTTTTTGAACTGGCTGTACTAAAGAGTGGGAACACTATAACTTCGCATATTTGTTCGCCCATAACTCGAAATGCTCTTCTTAAATTAAAGTTATTGTGCAAGTTGTCGAAGCGAAGGTAATGATGCAGCCAGATTGCCGTTGATGAAGGAGATCGAACTCTTCGAGTTGTCCAAGAGAAGTCGGAGGCGTTTTGGGGCGGGTTTTTACCCCCGAGCAGTTCTGTTTCGGTCAGTGTTTCGGTCAGAACTGCTGGGATTAAAAACTCGCCCCAAAACGCTGAAATTGCAAACACACAGCACACATCCTATAAGTATTGTCACTTTTTATTCAATATTAGTTTTGAAAATCCAAGACTAAAAAAATCCCATACAAATGCTAGTAAATGTTGCTACTTACTAGGGTTTGGCACAAGTTGCTCGGCAACTTTTCGGCAACTTTTAAGATTTTCGGCAACTTTTTCGATTTTCGGCAACTTTTTGGATTTTCGGCAACTTTTTAGATTTTCGGCAACTTTGGACTTTTTCAACCAAAAAGATGTGTATTTTTTTTACTTTTTGGGTACATTTATTAGTTTTCGATAGATAATTTTACCTCAATTGTTCTGAAAAACACACATGGTTGACCTTACGAGTTACGACCCGACTCAGGGCGCTACACCGCCAGTCAGCCACAGGGTACCCATTTCTGTATATGTGTGCTTGTCAACAAGGTCAGCGGGATCACATGGCACGTTTTTCAAGATGGCGGACGTGAGTGATTCAAATTCCAACTCTGCAGATGAGTCTGCAGATGAGGGTCCAAGTAATCCAATCGCGGAAGCTAAAAGGCTGGGGGCAAATCTCTCTACTCCAAAGAAAGCTAAAATAGCTAGAGAAAGAAAAATTCAAATCAATCCAGCCGGTAAAAGTCGCTCTGAGCGTGGGGAAAATGACCCAAAGTTGAGTTCGTGGCAACGTGTTCAAGAACATAAGGATGAATACCTCACAGCAGTTAGCGGAAAGCTAAGATGTGAGGCTTGCAAGGAGACTATCAGTAAGAAATATAGTACTGTCAAGAAACACATCCAATCCGCCAAGCATGTCAAGGCAAAGAAGGTTGTCTTGGACAGCAAGAAAAAAGACCAGTCAGTACTAGATTTGATCAGAAGGAATGATCAAGCAAAGCATCCCAAAGGTGAAACACTGCCTCTTGATATGCGTCTGTATCGCTTTGAATTGATCGAATGCTTTTTAGCAGCAGGAATTCCTTTATCTAAAATTGACTGTCTACGCTCGTTTCTTGAAAAGTATGGGCATAGGCTTACGTCGGACAGGCACCTAAGAGAGATAGTGCCTTCCGTTCTTGCAAAAGAAAAAGAGACGCTGAAATCAGAACTATCTCAAGTGAAGGCCGTTTCGACCATCTTTGACGGCAGCACTCGTTTAGGTGAAGCTTTAGCTATCGTCGTGCGCTTTGTAGACAGTCATTGGAATGTCCAACAAAGGCTTGTCAGACTTCAAGTATTAGCAAAAAGCTTAAAGGCTAACGAGCTAGCCCAATGCTTGATACAAGCCCTGGCCGTTGATTTCTCGATCCAGCCCGGAGCTCTATTAGCGGCAATGAAGGACGGTGCGTCTGTGAACAAGGCAGCACTGCAACAAGTCAAGCTCTTTTTCCCACAGCTGCTGGATGTTACTTGCTTCTCACATACAATCGATAATGTGGGCAAGCACTTCGAGTTCCGTGTTCTGGACACATTCGCTCAATACTGGGTGAGCATGTTCTCGCACAGTGCAGCCGTGCGCCTTGCCTGGAAGACCAACACTGGCACTGCTATGCGTACCTATAGCCCGACACGATGGTGGAGCAAATGGGAGATGATGAAACAGGTACTGGATTATTTTGGTGACGTGGAGCCATTCCTCAGGGAGAATGATCAGCTTGTTCCTGCAACTAGAGTTCACTTATTGGAGATTTTCAACTCTCCTGCTGACTCTAAAGATCTTGAACTTGAACTAGCTGCTTTTGTTGACGGAGGAAATCACTTTGTCTCAGCTACGTACTATTTGGAAGGGGATGGGCCCCTTGTTTTCAGTTGCTACGAGCGGTTAGCCACAGTGTCCCATTCAGTAGCCTTGGCCAACTACCTTAATGTTGAAGGAGTTGCTCGCCGCCAGGCAAATGGAAACGTGCCTGGTTTCAACCAGTTAGTAGCCAGGGCTAAAGCCTGTATCAATCCTGGTTTGCAGTTCTATCAGCGAAAATTCAGTCAATAATTTTATGATAATGTCCGTGCCTTTCGTAGTGCCAGATTGTGTTGTCCAGTACAGGTTCAGCAGCTTCACCCTACAGTTGCTTCTGTGGAAGAGTTAAGGAAGTTTTCCTTCCTTGATGATGACGATATAATACGAGGGCTCACCGCCGAACTCCCCCGGTACATGGCCATTGCAGATGGCACAGCTTTAGAGACCGAGGAAGAGAAGCTACTTTGGTGGTCAAGAAACGAAGCAACCTTGCCCAACTGGTCCTCAGCAGTAAAGAAAGTACTTCTAGTGCAACCGAGCTCTGCCTCTGCTGAAAGAGTGTTCAGCTTAATGAATAATTTCTTTGGGAACCAACAAGATGCCGCCCTAGAGGAGACAGTTGAAGCTTCGGTGATGCTCCGCTACAACCAAAACCAGAGGAGGAAGGTCGTCGTACTTTGAATGGTTGTTTCATGACTGATCGCATAGTATAAACAATAGGAAGTGACAACCTGATTTGGAACCTTCTTTATTAGCATAACAGTTATCATCGCTTTTGTTAGAGAACTTGTAAATATTAGTTTATACGTCAGAACCCCGGTTTTCACATGTCACAAAATGTGAGCACGTCAATTATGAATACGATCTCAGGGAGTGAACGTATTTTCCTGCAGTCAGCACGAAAGTAATCTTAAGAGAAAAAAAATACGCTTTTCGAGTTTGAAATAGCTTTGAAATAAAGTTTGATAAGAAACAATATTTTTAATATTTTTAACCTAAAAACAAGTTAAAAAAGCTTAAATATCTTGGCAACTTTTCGGCAACTTTTTGAAAAAAGTAGCAACTTTTCGGCAACTTTTTGAAAAAAGTAGCAACTTTTCGGCAACTTTTGAGCACTTTTATCGGCAACTTTTGAGCAAATTATCGGCAACTTGTGCCAAACCCTACTACTTACAGAGCTTGGGCGGGTTGGGGCGGGTGCGGGTTACCTGTGGTACAACCACTGTCACAAAGTTTTGTCGGCTCAAGTTGGATTTTCAAGATGGCGGACGAAAGGCAACCACGACGAACTCTTTCAAACAACCTCATGCAAATGAAGGTTTGAGTTGAATATTTTTAAGTTACTGCTTAATGTTTATATGTTAAGTTTAGCATTGGCGGTGTAAGTTTATATAACCGATACCTTTGCTTTACAATGGAAATATTCCAAACTACACAGTCACTGACTGACTGAGTCAGGCTACGTACCTTCTACTTCTACTAGTTCTAGTCAAACACTTTTGAAACAGTAAGAATGAGTGATATATTGTCATAACAGACATAAGATAAATGTTGTAATGTGTTTTGGTTGTAAACAGTTCATGCAGCGTAAGGCTGAAGCTGATTTCAGGAAGCAGCTGGAGGAAGAAAGACGGCGAGTTATTGACGAGTCCCACTGGGTTTTCAATACAGATATAGGGGATAATGAAAGGTAAAACATATCCCTAAGCCCAAGGCTTCTTTTAAACTACAGTAAAGCTAATTTTAACTTGCTTTAAGGGATAAATCTAGTCAATGAGAACACAGCATATTTGGATGCATGCATCACAATAGACCTGAGTTCGCGGTAAATTCCGACGTTTTGAAAGGGGTGCAAACATGGCGCGAAATACAGTGTGGGTATGGGAATCGATGCCAAATAAAATCTGTAAATTTGAATTTATGAAATATTCTTCAGATACAAACTTAAGATACCAGGAAAAAGATTAACATATCGAAATTTGAGGGATGGGATGTAGCTGTGCTGGGAAGCGTGCAATCATGTTTTCAGTTTGCCATACATGTCAATTTGACTCATTTTTACAGACAATGTATGGAAAACTGAAAACACGATCGGCACGCTTGCCAGCACAGCTACATCCCTCAAATTTTGATATGTTAATCTTTTACCTGGTATCCTTTAAGTTTGTATCTGAAGAATATTTCAGAAATTCAATTTTACAGATTTTATTTGGCATAGGATTTCCATCTATTCCCATACAAACACTGTATTTCGCGCCATGTTTGCACCCCTTTCACAATGTCGGAATTTGGTCTATCGTAAGGCCATACATAATTGTAAGGCCATATTGTATACAGTGTGACAATTGAAGGGGTCCGTGCAAGAACAACGTAAGTGACTTTTGATCAAGTTCTAAATTCTCTCTTAGAAAACAAAGAATATCAAGAAGAATTTGGAATTTGATCAGAAGTCACTTACGTTGTTCTTGCACGGACCCCTTCAATTGCCTCTTTTGGTACCACTTAAAATGTTCTAACCTTTCTTTGAAATCCTTTAATTATTTTGTTGAAACTGAAGACCTATGGTTGTGCAATCAGTGCAAATCTGATATATCTCCATTTCATAAGTATAGGAAATCATATGGTTTCGAGTGCAATTCGGGATAAATTTGAACGAGTGAGTTTTCAAAGAGTATAAAAATTGCACAAGCCCGCAGGGCAAGTGCAATTTGAGCTCTTTGAAAACTCACAAGTTCGAATTTATCCTGAATTGCATGAGAAAACCAAATGATTTCATTTTAATCATATACTATACAAATTTACTTGAATCTTCGGACGATCTTCGGAAATATTGGAACAATTAAAGCACTGTTTATGAAGTAATGCTACAGCATATGAAATGTTAATGTTTAGTACTGTCAAATGAATTTACATGGTTAGACGTATGTTTGACGTAACCACAGCACAGCATAGTCAGTTTTAAGCATTTGGAAATGTTCGGAAACACTTCGGAATTTTTTGTAAAATCATCGGAAAAAAATCCTTTACCAAAACATGACTGTGAACAACTTTGTGTACTTTGATTTCATTCTGGAGCTTTTGTTTTCGATTTATAGATTGTCAAATTCCTGATTTGAGTGCAATTTCAACCAAACAGTGCAATTTAGGATAAATAGGATAAATTGCACTGCTCTCAGCCAATCAGAATCGAGACATTTTGTTGAGTATCTGATTATATTAGTAATAGTGAACTGTGCAAGTTATCATTTAATTCTAATACTGAATGCCAGTGCTATTATCTTCAATCTTTAGATAATATTCCTCACCTCTCTGATACTGATATAGATTCACAATTACCAACTCAAACTAATTTTAATTACTACACGACCCATGATTTTGATTCCTGCACAGAAATAAAAAGCTCAATCTATAGTACTTAATTCATTCTCAGTTATTCACAGTAATATCAGAAGTATAGCTTCTTTTTATGCTTGATGAGGTAAACTTTCCTTTCTCTGTCATTGGTCTTTCAGAAACCAAAATTAAACTAAATGAAAACTGCTTAGTTAATATAATTTAACTTACCAGGCTATAGTTATTTATCACAGCCTAGTCATTCAAATCCAGGTGGTGTTGGTTTTTTTATACTTTGAGAGCGTGGGCACCAGTTTATTCTTCCCAAAGTCAGCACTGAAAGATTTAAAAGATTGTTTTTTAACAGATGTCTTTTTCAATTAATATAACAACAATTATTAGCAGAATATTTGTGGCAATTATTATTATATTTTACATTTATAATACATTTATTTATCGAGTTATTATTTACATAGTTCTATTCTACATTATTATATACATACATGTATATCATTATTACATGTAAACTCACATGTCTGATGTGTAGTATTAATAAAGACTATTATTATTATTATTATTATTATTATGAATGTACCGTGAGAGAAGATCTAAGCATTTTTGAAAAAGAACTTGAAGGTTTGTGGGTTGACATTGAAAATATCAATGAGAAGCTTGCATGCTGTGTACTGTACCAACACCCTAATTCAAATTTGGAAGAATTCACAAATTATCTCTATTCCTGTCTGGAATGTCGTTTTGTTACCGGCCAATTGAATTCCAAACCTTGAATTACACCTGCAATCAAAGTTTCAATCCAGATTAAAAATAAATTATTCAAAAAATATTTAAAAACTAAAAGTCTGAACAATGCTTTCAAATATAAATTATACATGAATAAACTGAATAAATTACTCAAAGTCAGTAAAGAAAGTTACTACAATAATTATTTCACAAACAATAATAGCAATATTAAAGCAATTTGGAGAGGCATCAAGGAACTAATTGAAGGGCTGTGTGCAAAATGGGCATAAGTGATTCTTGATCAAGTTCTAAATTCTCCCTTAGAAAACAAAGAAATTGAAGGAGAATTTAGAATGTGATCAAGAGTCACTTACACCCTTTTTGCACACAGCCCTTCAATTACACTCAAACCTAGCAGACTGTGTGCACCCTCTAAATTAACTATCAGTGATTCTGATATCAGAGATGTCCATGACATTGCTAATACTCTAAATGACTATTTCTCCACTGTTGGCAATAATTTGGCAAGCCTAATTCCTCCTGTGTCTAAGTCTCCATTGGATTATATGAATCCTTCCCAGTCTAATAGCTTTTTCCTCTATCCTGTTACATCTGATGAAATTGAACAAGAAATCAATAACTTAAACCCTGCAAAAGCCTCTGGACCTTTTAGTATACCTACTAAATTCTTAAAAATTCTTAGCAGAAGCCTATCTAAACCACTGGAAATACTTTTCAATTGCTCATTCTCTACTGGTGTTGTGCCCAAAAATTTTAAAATAGCACGTGTAATTCCTGTTTTTAAAAAGGATTCTCAAACTTGTGTCTTTTTTGTACCATACATTAACAGTCGTTAATTTCTTTTCATTTTTCATTTTTTTTTTACTATATGCATGACTATGATTACTTGGATTTATAGGCAAAGGCAGATCACACTACACATATTTATTTCACTTAATGGGGAGTTGACTTAGAAAACTTTTAGTTCCTTCAACTTCCCTGCACCCTTTCCTATTATATAATTTCTTCTTTCCTCTTCCCCCCATATCTATTATCATAATTATTAAGTGTATATGTCTGTAAACTACCCAAATGTAAAGTAACGAGTGTGAAATAAAGAAAGTATAAGTGTCAGCAATTACCATTCTATTTCTTTACTCTCAATTTTTAATAGACTGTTAGAGAAACTAATGTACAAAAGACTTTATATCAATTACATAAAAAAAAAAAAATACGAAGGACAGTTCGGTTTAAGGTCTAAGCACTCAACGGTATACAAGCAGTTCTATTAATTATTGATAAAATCCAAAGAGCAATAGAGAATTTTTTTTTTTCATGTGGTATTTTTTTAGACTTAAAGGAGCAGTGTCACGATTCTGATTGGTTGTTATAGACAATGGAAAATCACGCTATGTCACGCGCCGCTGCAAATTTCCCTTTCGATTGAAATAAATAAAATGCTGCTTTATGAAAATATAACATCAAACCTAACCATATAATACTGAAGTATAGTTTTAAAGCAATTTCGGCTTGAGATATCGTGCAAATACGCCGATGCAAGCGGATTACTCACGGACTTCTACTTCTGTCACGTCTTTTGATTTCTTGTCCGCCTGACACATTTTCAAAACTTTGGGCATGAATACTAATCGTGACACTGCTCCTTTAAGTAAAGCTTTCGACATAGTAAACCATGAAATTTTAATTAGGAAACTTGACCACTATGGCATTCGTGGCATAGCAAAGAACTGGTTCATTTCATACTTAAACAATAGAAGACAATTTGTGTCTATTGGCAGTGCAAAATCAAATGAGCACCTTGTTTCTTGTGGTGTCCCACAGGGCTCTGTACAATACTTTTAGTATCCTTACCTATTGTAATAATCTTATCCGTGCTGGTGCAAATAAATATATTGTTGGTATACATGTACTGTAATTTGCAGGAAACAATCTTGTGCTAATATTTCACTTCAATAACCAATGAATTGTGCTTGTGATCCCATTGGAAAGGCTTCAATGGATGGCAAACAGGCTTGAAATTACTGTTTTAGAAAGATTGTCAATCAATTTGAGGTGGAAAATAGCATTTACAAACAAGTTTTGCCGAACACAAGGTGAAATAGACCAGTTCGTGGTTGATTCCGACATTTTGAAAGGGGTGCAAACATGGTGTGAAATACAGTGTTTGTATGGGAATCTGATGTCAAATAATTTTCGTAAAATCGATTTATAGATTGTTGGCAAACAGATACCAGGTAAAAGATTATAAGAACTTACTGATCAAAATTTGAGGGATGTAGCTGTGCTGGGAAGCATGCAGTATATTATTGTGGTTTCACTTTTCCATACATTTGTCTGTAACAATGAGTCTACAGGAAAATTTCAGTTAATCTTTTACCAGGTATCTTAAGTTTGTATCTGAAGAATATTTCAGAAATTAGATTTTACGAAAATTATTTGGCATTGGATTCCCACACAAACACTGTGTTTGCACCCCTTTCAAAATGTTGGAATTAACCACAAACTGGTGTAACACTATACTGATCTCTTACAAGTGCGTTCAAATAAATAAGGTCAGATTTTTTGCCATCCAGTAAAACCATGTGATTGCATTCCTTCAAAAGGCCTCTTGTGTGAACTTGGTACATTAAAGGGAAATGATACTTTAAAGGGAGTACCTTATAACAATTAATTAAAGTACATGTAACTAATCCTTACAATGGAAAACACTTAATATTTCCTTTTCAGAAATCAAGTTGAAATAGAGCCAAGTTATATCTATTGTGAACAGCTGTACCATAATGGGAGAATGTCTTTTAAAAATTTTAATCCCACTATCGAGGTAAGAAGAAATTATAAAGTTGGAGGTGCTCTAAATATAGCCATCCAGTTCAATTTTTTAAATTTCACAAATTGATTTATAAACACCGGTAGTTCTTATAATTGTGCCAGAACATTGTAGCTAACAGTTTTTGTTTTCAGAAAATGTACAAAGAAATGATAGCTCATGAAGAAGAAATCTTGTCAGAAGAGAGGGAGAGAGATTCAACAATTTCAGATGAAGAAATGACAAGAAGGTACTGTAAAATCATAACGTTTAAACTCTTTGCAGATGTTGTTAATCAAATAAGTCCCCAATTTTCTATCCAAGACATACAGTATATACATGTACATATGTAATTGATGTGTTCCATAAAGTACTTGATTTGTTTGTAAAGGAAAAAAATCAGCAAGGTTAAGGTAAGGGTTTGGCTTTGTGGCAGCACTCTGAGTAATGGCTCTCAATAACCCACTTTAGATATTAATTTATGTTTCACTTTTCACACACAAAGGTTTCAATGATTATGAGGCTCTGGGGTAAATTATATTTATTGTATTCTTGGAGAAGTATGACTGTATAGACCTCAATTTAAAACAATCCATTGTTGCCACTTGGCAACTGATGAATAGATTTTACACATGTACATTTCATGCAATGAATGAATGATTGGTTTATTTTACGTCGAAGATACAGGAAGCTGTTGCCGGGTCAAATTGGAATTTAGGGTGGTTTTTGAGGAGGGAGGAAAACCAGAGAACCCGGAGAAAAACCCTCGGAGCAAGGGGCGAGATACCAACAAACTCAACTCACATATGGCGTTGCGTCCAGGAATCGAACCTGGGCCACAGAGGTGAGAGGCGAAGCGCTTAACCACTGTGCCACCCTAGCTCCCCCAGCTAATCTTCATAGCTGAATTTGCAAATAAACTGTACCTGTAAGTTTTATGTAAGTCTCCAAACGTAACATTTTAGTCACATTGACAACCGTATTGGTTGCAACTTCCAGCCCTAATATTATCTAAAGTGGGTTATTGTTTGCCTTTTCCTTCAGTCATAGAGGTTTGGTATGACGTGTAATTAATAACCTACATGGGAAGTGCAGGGGAAGCTGAGGCTCCCTCATTCCTCCTCCTGGCCCCTGCACTTCCCATGCAGGCTGTGTAAGTACATTGTAATTTACTGCAGTGTAAGTAATTTACTGCAGAGTAAGCTAGCCAGGGCATTTCCTTGATACTCAAATGAGATTAACATGTAATATATATTATAATTATTTAGGCAACCCTAAAAGCGGAGCTCCCAATTATCTGAACTGAAGTAATGACCCGAAAATAACGATAAATTATATAAATAAAACAAACATAAAAAACAAAAATAACGAGTAAAATAAAGGGAAATCAGCACAACAGGTTCAGAAGAAAAGAGAAGAAAACAGAAAAATGAAAAAAACATCGAAACTTTGAGCATGCGTGCTGACGTTGTTTGAAATGACATGGTGAGATTACATCAACAGCACGTGCAAACTAAAATTAAACACCTTTTGCTCAAATCATAGACAATGGTCTGCATTTTCTCTTATTTCTAAGGCTTTCGTTATAAAATATCAGCCAGAAATGCAGGGAGGTCAAAGCTAGCGTAAATTTACGTCAAAATTCCTGGAAAAGCTTTGGTTTTGAGATACATTGTACATTGTGAAAATGTTTGTGCTGCCGTCAGGTCCAATCTCCAAGACATTCAATGTAAAATCAGGCTGATGCAGAATGATCTGGTCAAATGACAGTTTGGAAAGGCCTTCCAATCCTGGTTTTAGCAGTGTGTATGCATGTACAGCACATTTTCAGACACATCACGTGTCGTTGCACATCTGCCTTGCATGTCGGGCGTGAGGGAAACCAGAAGTCGTTCAATTTTTGCTCTCATCCTATATGTATGGTGCTCTGCTCGCTTTCGGCCTGTGAGGGAGCTCCGCTATAAATTAAATGATGTATATATTTTACATAAAAAAGTTATAGACTCACTTTTGAATCATATTCAATGTAATTTTGGTCTTTTTTTAGGTATGGCACACTTGTTGGTACAATAGGAAAGAAATATGCCACAAAAAGGAAAAGATCTTACGTTGTAGAAAATATATATGACAGTCCTACATCTGAGCACAGTAAAAAGAAACTCAAGAGAGAATTCATGAAGCCCAGGGACTGACGTTGAAATGGACCGAAATATGAGCGAAACATTTACATGTTTACATACATGTACTTGCAGTCATGTACAAGATTGAGATCAGTGAAAAACAAACTATGCTCATTACGTAATACATGTATGCTACACTGTTATTGTGGTTTGACAGAAAAAGTTTGAAGAATGAAGGAATGGAACCCTTGCTTGCATATGTATGTGTTGTCAGAATTTTATTGCCATACAAAAACTTTTTATCAAAAGTACTCTGACAGTTTCATCAGGTTTTAACCAAATTTGTATTATTATGATCACGTCTCAACAATATGATCTTCATGCTTGTTACTTACTTGTCTTATATCATGATACAGTTATTAATTGCAGTGATGTAACATCAGGATATGAGTAAATTATTGTGAATTGAGTGGCAATACACTGCTAGATCATTGAAAGAGCATTTCCCAACCACTCCATTCTTGAATTAATTCTAAAGAAAAAGATGTCACAAGTCATATTGAAGGTACTGGTAGCTGCCAGAAATATTAACTTGTGGAGGATGTGAAGCACGACATAAGCACAAGGAACGTATGCAGACACAGTAATGCAGTAATCATTTGCGGTGTCTTGTCTTAGCTCACACTTCAAGTGGAAAAGAACAGGTACCACTAATGATAAATACAGCACTGCATCTGTGTTTCTTGTGCTTATCGTTATGTCACTAGTGAAAGCTGCTTTGATGAGCTGTCGATCAACAGGATTTTCTGAAGTTTTGTCAAAATCATGATAAATATACTAATCTATAATTTTTGACTACAAAGCAATTAATATTCCTTGAACGTTAAGGTACACAATCATATAGTGATGTAAATTTTTGAAGAGGGACCAAGTAAGTTAAGAGTAAAATGTTAGGCTAATAATAGCAAAGATATCAGCATAAAACTTGAAAAGTAATGTTGGTCCAACTTTTACTCAGAGTTTATAAAATGCCTTTTAGTCTGTGTCTGACATACATGTTGACAGTACAGCTGTTGCATCTTACATGAAAAGACCGCTAAACAAAGGATTGCTCGTTTGTAATCCGAGTAATGGCGGTCAATCTGAGCTCACACTTATGGCTAAAATTATCAGCCTTTCTATAGGTATTTTGACTTGAGGTCTCGATAAAGGTAAAAAACACACTCTTGAAGCGTTGCAAATAAAGCCACATTAGACGTACTATATACCGTTTTAAAGGTCTTGAATTGAAGAAAGTATGTATTTAGTCCGTTTTGAACAAAAGTTAAAAGCGTAGATGTTGTATATTTTTCAACGTGAAATGGCTCCGTCCGCCTGCAGAAGGAGTTCAGGCTTTGAAACATTTTTCTCTCTTAATTATCCCTTTCGAATCCCAACTAAATGGTCTTGAATACTGTGTTGGCCATTTTTGATATGTTGCGTATTACAGATTTTATCCCATTTCGAAAAAGTAGTTTTTCATCCCATTTTTATACAAACCAGGTCGTAAAACATGAGCGAAAAATTATTTCAAAATTCCCCGACACACTCTTTGAGAAACGGCTGTTTTCTACGACTCGTGAAAAATTTAGGAAAATTGGACGAAAAGTGAAAACTTCAACAAAGTTCTGTTTTTGGCCGAAAAGAAGAGCCAAGAAACCGCCCGATAAAGCGCGGTTTTCGATTCATTTCATGGTTGACTATAAAGTAGTCCCGCTTCTAAGGATAATGTCATTACATTAGCCAATCAGAGCGATTCATGATTACAAAGCTCAGACGAGCTGCAGAACAGAGAAAGCAATATACACCCGGAGCTATACATATCGTGTAAAGCGCGTGTAAATCTATATTATAAAACAGATAAAGAAGCCTTAAATCCATGTTTTATACTATCATAAAACACTCTGGTCATTTGAGAACACTCGAGAAATGTTGAAAGCACGCGCCTTCAGCTTGTGCTTTAACATTTCTCTCATGTTCTCAAATGCCTATCGTGTTTTATGATAGTACATGGTTAAGGCTTCTTTATTTGTTAGCAAGAGGCCCTGAGTGGCCTTAACTCGGCCATCTATAGCATGTACTGCAAGGAGTTCTAGCATAATTTTGTGTCAACATGGTTTGTGCTAGAGTAGCCAGAGAATTGGTTCTCTACTGATGCTCTTGTCTGTCAAATGTCAATGTGCAAATGCCCCACGTATGCGGGGGGTTTAGGGTTATGGTATGCCGGGGGGGGGGGGGGGGGGGGGGGGGGTGTTGGAAATGATAGAGCCATAATACACACACAACACACACACACATACATGTTGTGCATGTACATTTCAGCCACAATTTCCTTCAATTCTGTAGTTAATAATATTACTTTCTTTTCAATATTATTGTTCCTTGAGGGTCGTTAGAATTATTAAAAAAACTTCAATGGTATGGATGTTGTTAATTGAAGTGCAATGGTTATTTGAGTATTCTGCACGATATCGAGTCACTCAAATTTGATGTATTGTAATTATATCAGGTGCAGTATGACTACGAGAAATCAAGCAAATTAGAACAACAAATTCCACATAATGTTGCTATTCATTGTGAATAGTTAGGTAATGTCATATTCTACATGTGAAATAAAGTCATCTATTTGTAATTCTCAATAACAAACCAGTGGAGATGGCTGAAATTCAGGCTAAATTCTCAATACAATATTTTCGATTGGGGTCGTAAACTTCTAGTATTAGTGAGCTGCCACTGTGCTTAAGTGCTCATTTTGTACATCTTGAAGGAGACTGAAACTTATGGCAGGCCACAAAGAAACATGCAATGTCCACTCATTTTTTTCTATCATTGGGGTCGCAGCAAGATTAATTTTCATTCCCAAATAATTCTTAAAAGTACTCGTACTCCAGATTGTGACCGAGTGAAAGTGACGATGCTGATGCCAAGAACTGAGGAACAATGACAACAATTACATTTATTTTCTCATAAGATGATGGAAATGTTTACGAATAATAAGGCATAATAAGAAATACAATGATGAGAAGGTAGGTCCTTAAGGTAACCTTAGGGTTATCTTAAGCCAGGACCACCTCAGATGGAAAACACTGAAACAAGATTTAGCTTGCATGGATATATAATGGTACACTGTAGAATGCCTGACCTCAGAGATAATAATCAAATACAGGCCAGATGTAAATAGAACAAAATAAAAAGTCAATAATTGTGTTAGGTGGTAACTGGGGACTCCCATATAGAAGGGGTAGGGATGCTCGTCGGACATTTTCGATTTGACCCCTAAGAGGTAATAAAATGGGCGTGGCTCAAGCTTTTTTTTACCCCTAAAAGGTACCGATAAAAGCATGCCAACATTTTAAACTTTCAATGCCTTTTATTGCTATTATTTGATGTTGTATCATCAAGCACATTCTTCCTTGTTTTCAAAAGCACGGTCATTCTCTAGCATTCGGTGACACCCGACCCCTAAAAGGTACCGCTTTACATAGAAATGTCTGTGTTTGATCGTGGATACCCTAAGTGGTACTAAACGCCTGATTTTGACCCCTAAAAGGTATGACTAGCATCCATGTACCCCTCACATAAGAGTCTCTCCCATCCCCCCCCCGGCACGCATACAAGTCATGTTCTTTCTGTTGTATGCCGTCACCTTTTCCATTCTAGATGCGCATGCAACTCAACTGTATTTATTTTTTGTATTTATTTTCGTAAATTAAGTTCCATTACATATATGCGCATGCATCTCTTCGTATTAATAGACCAGTTCGCGGTTAATTCCGACATCTTGAAAGGGGTGCAAACATGGCGCAAAATACAGTATTTGTATGGGAATCGATGGGAATCCGATGCCAAATAAAATCGGTAAAATACAATTTCTGAAATATTCTTCAGATACAAACTTAAGATACGAGGTAAAAGATAAACTGATCGAAATGTAAGGGATATAGCTGTGCTGGGAAGGGTGCAATCGTGTTTTCAGTTTTCCATACATTGTCTGTAAATTTTCATACAGACTTTGACTAGTCGTTTTCACAGACAAATGTATGGAAAACTGAATACACGGTCCCAGACTCCTTTCACCTTGAACATAAAATTGTAGTTTTTATCTGAGTTACACAAAATATTGTACTTTAAGCCACTCGCATACATTGCCTACACTGTTGCAAACCATCTGATATGCCCACAGTAAATAAAATGACGAGCTCCTGAGGAGAATTGCTCACTTAATTAATTCATGAAATGACAATATAAACTTAACCAAAATCCTACCCTGAAAAATATAAAAAACCCTAACCGGTCAGTAAATATCTTATCCACCTAGAGCTAGGGTTCTCAAGAAAAACTTCAAGAAAATGGTGAGGTAATTTTTTTTTGAGATTTTCTGGAACTCTAGCCCCGCCAACTCATAAGGCAAACGTCACAACCACTACACTAAACGACCATCGTCACTCAATTGCTGTAAAATTTGTATATTTTAAAACCACTGCTAATTTATGTTAGTTTATATGGTCATTTCATGAATTAATTAAGTGAGCAATTCCTCTCCTCAGGAACTCTAAATAAAATGTGTTTGGTAAAGAGAAATTAGGAAATTTATTTTCCTCATTGAAGGAGCCTGGGGCCTAGAATGTTACCATGGTAACATTTTAATTTGCATAATGATGTAATTTCCTAAGTACCATACACGGCGGGCACAAACGACCATAAAAACGGCATCAGTTCTATATTTTAAAAAGTTTTCAATGCAGACGATTGAATTTTGGTAGGATGTAGAATCGCAAAAGGAATATAACCTGATTTTTTAAGCTATGTTACTACCATCGTGACGTCACAATGACGTCATTCATCCATTTGTAATACGTTTCTTGCAACTGTTCATTATCTCTAAAAACGAAATGTCGTATATTGTTAAAATCTACTCGTGATGAGAATGAAGGAATCGAAAACCCGATGTCGATTGGTTAAGGAAATCAAAAGTTATGAATGTTTGTCCTTTTTCCCGCCAAAATTTGGCGGGAAATAAACACCACAAAAGCATTTATAAAAACATCGCTTCATTCAATTTTTAGAGTTGTAAATATTGTTGCATGACATTTTGTCCAATCATAAAACACGTTGGTGGCTAAAATCGTATGTTTTTTGAATTTTGATTTTTTGTCCATAACCGGCTTAAAATTGAAGTCATATTTTCAGCAACGTCATTATGACGTCATACTTTTTTATACATGCCCTTAGAAAAAACTCCTTTGAGTGATTTTCGAGTTTTAGTGATGAAATGCGCTAGTCTGGCACTCAAAACCCACATTATTTTCTTTTCTTGATTTTTTAACAATAGGCAGCCTTATTTAGGTATGACACCTGACGTCACTAAATATGACGTCATAGCAACAGTCATTCCTCTATAACTTTTGCTATAATAGTCGTAGAACATTCAAATTTGCGCCAAAGGAATGTGTGACATGAAGGCCATTTGATGGTGTAGTCTGTTTGTAACATCTATTAAAGGGGGAATTTTACCAAAAAAGGAGGCATCACTTATGACGTCACAACGTCATCATACTAACATAAAACACCTAAAATATGTAGTTTCATTTTGTTAACAAGTCACCAACATTTCTTCAAATTGAGACTATAAGTAAAGAAATGGTTTTAATTTTAATTATTTGTCCACGCTCACTGATGCCGATTTTGACGTACTTTATGCCCGACGTGATACATGTGCAAATTGAAAATTGTTTTTATCTATTATTTGCAGAGATATTCATTTTGTGATTTGTCTTCATGGCTGTGCCAACCTTATCTCAGACCATCTAATTTGCATATTCCAAAATCCTTAATATCTCAAGAACGAGATGAGATATTGACACACAGAAAACACCATTCTTCCTCATTTCGAAAGGACTTTCAAATGAGATCTTAATATTAATGATGACAATTTCACTTCATAGGCACTTTAAGGAAGTTTGAAATGTGAAGTATTTAGTACTTTCCAAAGCTGAAGAAAACAGGAAAAGCACTTGTACTTTGATTGCAGTAGCATTTTCAGGATTATTTACACTGTATGATTTCACTGGGTTATGATTGTATGATAGATTGTTCCAGTTCATTTTTTTTTCTGGAGATATTAAACAGTCAAATACTTAACTAATAAACCACGATAAAATCTAATAATTTGACATTGTGAAACCAAGATTATAGTAATTCTTAATTACTGGAAAATGAATATATGTTTTAGTTTGCATGAAAACCTTCCAGAAAATGTTTAATTGTTTTAATAGCATTAAATTTTAATGCAATTTAATTTTAAAAAACCCAAAAAGAAAAAGAAATTATTTATATAGATATATTGTAGTTTGTATGCTGAAACATAACTTGTGGCAAAACTGCACTGTATACTGCAGAAATCTGTTCTAAAGGCCAATCTGACAAACATACAGTAATCCTTAATTTAAAATGTGATGTTACCAGTTTGTCTGTACCACAGTTTATTATTCTCTACATCATTTATGAGAAATACTGGTAGCAGCTTATTTGCTTTAAACCAAACTTCAGGTAGAGTACCACAGAAACTATAAATAAATAAAATTGAATGCATGGTAGAGCACTTTATTGGGACATTCTGGGTATTTCAAAACAACCAATGCTGTCTATGTATTTCAAATCAAATCAAATATTTAGTTTGCCCTCAGATATCGAGGCTTAATAGGCCTCTATTTTACAACTTACGACACTCGTCTCACGTGTTGATTTTTAGCATATACAAGTAACATGTTCCCAAAAGATGTACAGTACTGTTCAAAAATATTACAACAGGGGAAGTGAAATATCACCTGAACAAGTGAAATTTCTCCTAAAAGACAATAGAAAATTTCACTTCCCCTGTTGTAATATTTTCGAACTGTACTGTTTTAAAATAAGCTGCAACTTCATGATTGTATGACTTCTAAATTTCAGAAAAAGAAAGTGAACGAGATTTTGAGGTATTCTAATTTCAAAATAACCAGAATAATTCCCTAAAACTGACTGCTCTTAAGTATTAAGGTGTTGATGCATTATCTAACTTCATTTCATTAACCTCAACTAAAATAGCTGATGCAGAATGGGACTTTCTGTGCCCTTTTTTGAACAGTGATTTTTTCCCATTACTTCTTCCTGTCCTTTTCTCTTTCTTTTGAGCTTCCACATCATATTGCAAAATATTGTTACTGAGGAATTGTGGCAGAAATCTAGCATCAGCATTCACAATATGGCCATTGAGTTGCAGCTCTTTCTCCGACTCTTCGCATGCTTTGTTGAGCTCTCTTCTGGCTCGTCGAATAACATATGACATTAAAAGAACACTAATCACTACTTGGGCAAAGAGAATAACATAGCCACCAGATTGTTCCTCCATTACATCTTCCAGAGACCTAAATGTTGACCCCATATAAGCATTGAGGGCTTGTGTTGGGAGAAGTCCAATGGATGAAGAAATGACGTACTTTGGTATACTAACATTTGTAACCTGTAAAAACAAAATACAGTAAGAATTGGTGTCTACATACAAAGATAACTTTTTACTGCTATTTTTGAACCTGTTGGTACCCAAACGTAATAATATGAACAACTCGTAAGGAAAAAACAAATTAAACATCCAAGGGCTATGCATGTACTTATAAATAGATTTAACAAGAAATATTCAAAGACTACGGAGTATACCGATCCCTAAATCATATTAAAAGAACAGGGTTATACCGGTAGATCCTTTAGTTTTGATGACGTCACATGCACACAATCTATATTAGAATATTTCTTGACTCAAGTGTTGTGTGTACGAGTTATATCCTAATGATGTGACATCAAACCAGCACTTTCTCCAAGTGAAAGAAACTATTTTTTTAATTTAGACAATATTAGGTAAAATCACTAATATGTTAGCATCAAATATGACATAGATGTTTGTAAAAGGTCATTTATGTACCAGCATGTTTTTGATGCTTGGATTATGGATTAAGAAAGCTCATTCTAAAAACTTGATTTTAGTTACTAATTTTAAGTTGCTCTAAATTTCTCTTAAAAGCATTATTTTTCACCACTTCCTTCATCAAAATTGTCTCAGATTTTCTCCAGTATACCTGGAAAACATATTCTGCTGAGTTGTTATTTTTGTTTTTCATCATTAGAAATTTTATCATTTGGGGGTTGACATAGCCACTTTAACCTTGCCTAAATTAACCTGGGCATAATTTATCTTAACGGTTTAGCACATTCAGAAAGACAAATCAATGACTTGTATGATGTACAGTATATGATGTTCCAAGTCCCTTGTATATGATGTTCCGTGTAATTAGTTTTCCTCTTTACATGCATTAGCAGGGAATGAGCCAGGCTGCACCATTCCTGCTTTAAAAACCCATTTGTCCCTTGACAAATACAATAATGGTCAAATTGATCCGCTTTGTCCCTTCCAAAGGAAATTAAATGCCAGATCACTCACAAAAGGGCCAAACTGTTCTTTCTGGCTCCATTTCTGGCTCAATCCCTGTATTAGTACGTGTGTATGTACAAGGTAGCTTCTGAGCCACTTGCCATGCAGCTGTTCAAATTTTAGATAGTGTTCTTTGAATACAATTTTCTGTGCCCAAAATATGTTAAGTGCACGGAGCTTGAATAATGGCAGCATAAAGTATGATCTACATGTAAGAATACAAATTAATGTTTCTTGACCAGCCTGGATTAGACCAACAATTCATTTATCATTGAGCCACCCCTGTACTGCATAATGTTATGAAATAAGATTTTATCAATGAAAGTTCATTGTCATACGTGAACTGTTCCACAAGAAAACACCCCACCTGTTTCTGAGTTTTTGAGGTGGGGTTTTAATATTTGTTTTTGATATTGGATAAGATTACATTTAATTTGAAATTTCGAATATCGATTCGAAATAAGTATTATATTCAACCAAGTTTGAGGTTCATGAGGGGAAAATCTTGTTTCCTGTTTATAGTATTCAAACACAATGACAACATAGAAATGAGCTTACATGTATAGGTCTCTTAAAAGTTTATAAAGTGTGTACAAGCGGGTGACAGCCATTTAAATGAAATCAAAATACTAAACACAGTTTTCTCAAACAAGATTAAAATATTGGCCAGGCTTGTTCGATATGAATAACATCTACGACTTACTGCAAATAGCCCATTCTGTAGTCCAAAAGGAATTGGGGTCAATCTTGCTAATGCAATGACTTTATAGCCTCTTTTTGCCTCTACGACACGAACAATGGCTTTCAAACTGTCCGATTCCAAGGTCGACCTCACCCAGTCCTTCATGAAGCGCCGACAGACAATAAACGCTGTCGTAACTCCACACGTTGCTGATATAAAAACTACAAGAAGGCCATAGATGAATCCATAGAGATATCCAGCAGCTACGTTAAGAATAATGTAGCCCCACGTCATTGGGAAAGAGACGAAAGTGAACATTACTATGAAGAGCAAGACGCCCTCCCATTCCTGTAAGTTTTGAACCCATTCCAGAAAGTCCTTCAAATATCGCCTACAGACAATCACAAGACACACACAAAGGGTCAAGAAAAAGAGCGTTGTTCCAGATGCATGAAGGCAACGAGGTCGGGACTTGTTGGATGTGATAACTTGGTCGAAAGTAGTCGTTTCACCAAAGCATTTCTCGGCCTGCGACTGAATCTGCTCCGTGCACTTTTGTCCATAGTTAAAGACCATAGTCAAAGACCGGTATTCCTCAACTGCAAGTAGAATGATAGCAGAAGAATGAATGGATCATTTCGCAATGATCCGGGGCTATTTTCACTGAAATCTGAGCGTCGGATTTTGTACAAGCCTTGGCTCATTTTCTCTGAAGTGACAGTTCACTTCCGATCACCACACCTAGCCAGCGGTCTTATCGTTTCGTGAAAATAACATGATTGGAAACATTGTACCCAGAGGGCTTTACGCGCGTAATTGGTTTCATACCCTTCAGAAAAGTAAATGGCCATTATCAGTAAAATCAAAAGGCAGAAGCCACACGTATGAGGTGGCTAATAGTGTGTACTGCCCAGCTATTCTTTATAATATTCTCTGGCTCCGGTAAGTGTCCAACTTTCAGCTTAAAGTTTTAATAAATAAAACCAGTAGCAGCAGTTAAAAACATAACTAAGAGTAATTTAAGAGCAAGAAAACTTTATAAGCTTAAAGGAACAGTGCCATGCTCAGTGCCCATGCGCGAATGTTTGAATTTTGGTTGGGTTGTCCAGAAATCAAAAGATGGGGAGAGATTTGATACGCGAAAGAAATCCTCTTCCATCGGCTTCGCCTAAGTTTCATTTGACCTTACACCTATTTAGAACAGTAATTTAGTTTTGTATCCTAGGATTTATGATGTTATTTCGTTCGTGTCTATAATTTTTGCGAGTATTTTTGACTCTGAATTCAGTGCCCTTGGACGGTTCGTCGAGCGGAGGAATTAATGGCTACAGAAGAAAACTTCTGTCTCCTGGTAGTTTTATCCAAAGCATTGAGAGGGGGACAATGGATGGCCTAGGAAACTTGGAGACAGTAAGAATGTAGGGGAGGGTATCCGGTCGTTTCGCCCCCAAGTCGTTTCGCCCCCAGTCGATTCGCCCCCAACTCCAGGTCGATTCGCCCCCAATCTGTAGTCGATTCGCCCCCACTTCAAGTCCATTCGCCCCCACTTCAAGTCGATACCATAAACCAAGTTGAAATTGAAATAGTATAAACTTTGAATAACGACCAGCCTACTTTATTTAGAGCAATTAAAACACCGAAAGTAGCCAACAAACGAACGAGATGTTGAATAAAAGCCGTTATTGAATGAAAGACGTTGAATAAAGGCCACAAACAGATCAAAGTTTGACAAAGATTTTGTAAATGCCGCGGGGATTTGGGGGCGAAACGACCAGCCTACTTTATTTAGAGCAATTAAAACACCGAAAGTAGCCAACAAACGAACGAGACATATGTGTTGAATAAAAGCCGTTATTGAATGAAAGACGTTGAATAAAGGCCACAAACAGATCAAAGTTTGACTAAAGTTTGACAAAGTAATTAAAACACTGAAAGTAGATGTTTGTTGGTTACTTTATTTAGAGCCAAACAAACATCGAAACCGAAGCTTTTTGTTGTTAAAAGTTTCGTAATGTTTTCAAAACTTTTCCTTTGTATTCTTTTCGGTACTCGTTCGGTACTGGGGGCGAATCGACCTGGAGTTGGGGGCGAATCGACTGGGGGCGAAACGACTTGGGGGCGAAACGACCGTAATTCGAAGTTCTAGGGGAGACATTTACTCTGCTTGTAAGACGCTGAATGTTCGCGTGTATTTATTGCAGTGTCAACACGGCCTTCGCTCGGTACAGTTCGAGCTTGCTATTTAGCAAAATCAAACTCTTTTCTTCCCCAATTTTGGAGTGGAAATGCTCTTATAATTGTACAACAACTATCCTAAAAATCACAAAGCCCCAAAGCTATGAAGTCAGAACATTAGTTTCCCCGTAGTTTCGTAGCTTCGCAAAATGGAATATTATAATTCCCACAGAAGTTGTTGTTTGTTTATGTCAGTCGGCATTGTCGAATGGATTCCTAAACTATTATCCCGAATCCCATACATGCAGATCTTCGAAGCACTTATGCCTTGGTCCAGTGGGGAGTTCATACGATTCTAAATCCTGAACTTCTCAACTGATGCAAATCACAAAACTATAAACTCTAGATTTTGTGCTAGCGAAAAATTCCAAAGCTCGTTCCAGATCAGTTGAGTTTTGACGTGACGTGACATAACAGCGTGATTTTCCATTGTCTTTGACATAATTAACAATCACGTGTTACGCGTGCGCATTACCGTGGCACTGTTCCTTTAATTAACTTACTAAACCAAGTAACAACCTCGTTCCCAGGGGTCCCAAGTAACCGGGCATGATTGGCTAGATGTTACATTCGTGCTGATTGGAGAATTTTGAATAGCACATGCATTTTTGATAATGTCGAATAAAATAAGCAGTTTAACCCGGCGTAACTAATCGATAAATCGATTAATCAATAAAATCGATATTAATCGATAATAGTCAATACTAATCAATCGATTTGTATCGGACATCGATAAAAATTGATAAAAAATTTTTTGTGACTATCGATTTTTATCGATTGTTATCGATTTTTATCGATTGTTATTGATTTTAATGTGAAACCGGACTTTTGTACTTATTTTGTTTGTTCCAAGGATTTGGAGAGGGTCACGCTAATAATTAGGATTTATTTAAATCACAGGTTTAAAAGGCCGTTTAAATCCATGTGCTCGATTAACCTAGTCATTCCCCAATAATTAAGCGCTTCACCTTTCACTCTGACCCTGGTTTAGGTTGGGCAAAAGTGAGTTGAGTACTGACTCGGGTAACGGCTTGATCTCTTACAAATCTTCAAACTTACCCAGTCATAGTTACAGTAGATCTTGAAACAGGCCAGAGAATTGGAACCACGTCTTTTTGAATATGCCCAAGTCGCCCAGATTTCCTTAGCACTTGGAAAGCTTCTCCTTTCTCTCCACGCTTGCGCTCTAGAACAAATTCGTCCTCATTTCGGTTTAGAGAAAAACTACACTCGTGGTAGCCTTTGACCACAGCGTCAAAACTTAGCCTCACAGCGTCAGACCCCTCCGCCATTTCAGTACGTGATATACGACAAATGAACAGTTTTACTCTGATATGCCGCAGTAAAACGATCCATGGCTATTCTATCTATATATTACGATACAAATAATAATCGATAAAAATCGATTAATTAGCCAGCGAAAAATTTGTGACTCAATTTTTATCGATTACCGATAGTAATCGATATATTAATCAGGTTATTCTATCGATTAGCATTCCGATGATCGATTTCGATCGATTATAGTTACGCCGGGAGTTTAAGCAAAGTGAACACATGTACAGCAACTAAAAAAATGGGAAATATTGGCCATCAAAATATAATTTTTAGTACCATTGTTTTAGTTGTTGCACATCATGTCCACTTAATTGCTTAAACTGCTTCCAGTTTAACTAAAAGTATATTTTATTCAACATAATCACACAGGTTATTGGAGATTCCCTCTCTTACTTAATATGCTCTCTTGACAATGAAGACTTACAATCTTAAGTTTTTGTAAATTTAAGCTTACATGTATTTCACATGCTCTTGGCCTTGATGTGATCTAGCTACTTCTGTGTTTGGTTTATGCACCTATCAATGTTAATCCAGAGGGGTGGGCAAGGGATTTGACATTTTTGTCCCCAAAAAAAATCAAAATCCACTCTTGGGACAATGCCTTTGCATGCTTAAAAGTATCAAAATTCCCCACCTCACTACACTATCTTCCTTACTTTATCTACAAACAAGAGGCCCTGAGTGGCCTTAACTTGGGCCACCCAGGAATAATGTGAATACATTTAGTTTATGGAGTTCTAGCTTCTTTTTTGACAGTGTTATAAATGGTTTGTGCTTGCCTGTTTGTTGCCCCATTTCAGACCATGTGATAGTTCTACAGAGGTTCAGTGCTTTGTTTTCCAATATAGAAATTGGTACATTTCCTCTTGGGTTATTTCAGTGTTACTCAAGGGACAAGAAACAGGATAAATTAACATGCGCAAAAACTATAAATGCTGCTAAAATAATATCTTAACAAACATATTTCCGCTCCTGTCATAGCTTTGTATACAATATTGAAGACTTCAACCATGGAAACTCAGTAAAACCATATCAAAATTTTGGCACTTTTATATATTAGCCGCCAAGGCACTTGAAGTGCAATTGCATCAAACAACAAAGCCAGCACCAGTGTGAGATCTGACAGCACATTAGACACAAGCTCCTGTGCATTGTAACCAAAGTGAGCTTTTACTCCTGACCGACGGCCAACAAACATCTGACAAACGCCCCTCAGGGTTCCCAGGGGTCAACCCCTGGGGGAAGCCACCGATACATGCAATATTTACCCACCTATTTACAACAACAAAATATTTTAAGGTAGCGGTCATTATTGTATTTTATGTAGTATGTATGCTACCATCTACTAGATTTAGCCTGCATATTAATATAATATATATACATATTATAGCAGCACCAAGGGTAGCCTGCATAGCAAGCCCAGGGGGAATGGGGAAGGAGGGAAGAGGAGAGGGAATGAGAGGAGAAGAGGAGGGGAGGGGGAATGGGGAGAGGAAAGGGAAAGGAGGGCTTGCAACGAGGGCTTTCCTTACGCCCCCCAAATTATAAATTCATTTTCAATGTCGTCTGACATGTCATCTGTCAAAATCAACCAATCAACTTCCTTGTTTCTGTCTGTTACAAATGTTTGACCTTCGGTGTGAGGAAGTTCAAAATGACCCCTAGGGAAAAACGAAGAACAGAGGTCAAACATTTGGGCTATAAAATTGATTTGTACATGGATTTTCACCAAATAAACACTCTGCAACCCCTCTGGTATCCATACTAAATTTACAGTGGGAAATTGTGGCTTAAACATACGTTTTTCGACACGAAAAACACAATTACACTCGCGCTAAGTATTTTCAAAACTCTCTATAGTCTTATCTTCAGTATAATTTATTTGCCTCAAAATAAAATACAACTTTGCAGTTTCTGGTCCTAAAACGTAGCTATCCTGAATCGCTTGACATCCTAGTCGGTACACCAAGGGAGGAGAGGAAAAAAAAAGACTACCACTAGGTATTGCTAATTGGGGAGGGACATGTAAGACTATATCCACTCGAGGGTGGTCACTGCCAGAGATTTGTTTGCGCTCTGTGTCGGCCTACAATTTAACATCCTTTTCAAGGAAACACTAAGGTCTAATCCATCTATTAACCATTTGCAAATGTCAGCTAGAGCATTTAGGCAGTACCTTCTCCCAGCTCTTTTAAGGTCCCACCAGGGGAACGTGGGGAGGGAAGGGACCAACACTAAGAGTGGATGCAAAGGTGGCTACACCAGGGTTTGAACCCACTACCTCTGCACAACAGACCAACACTAAACCACTGTCACTGAGCTTTAATACCACAATGTAGTTAGCAAACTGGAGCCAGTGAGTCTGTGGGCCAAACAATTGGCCAAACTTAGTTCAGATAAAAATTAATGAGTGAAATTATACATAAAATGATACACATATAACTGAAATGTAAAGTAAATTATTAGTTCTCAAATACATAATAGACTAACTGATCCCAAATGATGTCTCGTATTTCAGAAATAAACATGCGATTTCCACTCGGTTTTTGGATAATTGACATTGGAGTCATCTGTCTTCACACCAAATTGTGGGAATGTTTAACTCCAGGCTGCTTATTGGCACCTACCCTCCAATACTGGCGATGAGTTTAAAAACTAAAAGTACTCCTATAAACCCGTAGAATTTAAGTGCTGACCTCCTGTAAGATCCAAGAACTGAGAGATCGGGCCAATTTCTACTCTATTTGAAGCCATTAACCTAATAAATGACAATACTGCAAGCTTGTATTGAAGTTTGTGTTTATACTTACAATTCGGTTATAGTGTTTGACCCGGCCAGACTAGCTTGCTGTGCGTCCTTTCGTAAATGTGAGAATTTTCCTGCATCAAAAGTCCCTAAAAGTCCTGTCAGCCCTAGAATAACTGAACATCTTGTTATTTCAGTCGAAGAAACCTTCGACTGGTTTCGGAAAAATAATGGTTAAGAATGGCTCAAATCTTAGCTCCCATTCCTGGGAATATCGGGCTCTGATCTGAGAACCAAGTTCCTGCGGGTGTCTAATCTAATTGGTTGATCCTGTCACGTGTTGTCCATCGAACAATGGGCTCTTGTGTAATCTGATTGGTAAATGGCGAAAAAGTAAATTGCGATTTAAGACTCGTGCCGGCTAAAGGCCTGGCCGGAGTAATAACCCCACCTTGGGGTGGGCATTACTATGTCAAAACCCTCCTCCTTGGGGTAACCAAGCCTATCAAGTCCCTTGCCCCTCCCCCTCAGGATTAACATTTATAAGTGCATTAGAAAAGAAGTAAATTATAATAATATTAAAATAATTATCAATAGACCCATTCGAAAAATGGCATCCAATTTAATTAACTATTATTTATTACTGACTAGCCTCGCTTACACGTTCAAAAGCTTTTGTATGGACTGACTAGCCTCGTGTTCGCGTTACCAGGACAATAGCTTTTTTAATTGGACGCCATTTTTCGAATGGGTCTATGACCTTGCTGTTTCTGTTGTTGGTTCTTTTTTTTTTAGATTGCTGGTCTTACAAGTATCCCATGTGGATATCAAGACACATGAGGAGCAGTGCAGCACGGTCGTTACTGTATCATGTAGCAGAAGCACAACAGAATCGCAAACGAGAAGTGGATCTTACTGAAGTCAGTTTCTGTTTCTTCATTAGCACATATGTTACCATATTTTCTCTATGAGGACCTCCCCCTTGAGACAAAATTTGGAAATAAGAGCCCTCCCTCTCCCCATGAGTTATCCACTCTCTGTGCTTAAATTTAATGAAAGTATTTATTTTAATTTATACTTTTAAATAGGACATACATATGTGCTACCACATGTTCATGAATACATGACTATACCATATGTTTCTTGGTTGATAGAATAGAAATAGTATGGTTGCAAGTCATTGTGTTTTGAAATCATTATGAGTGTAATTATATTACATTATGTGTGTAATTGAAGGGCTGCATGCAAAAAGGGCGTAAGTGATTCTTGGTCACATTCTACATTCTCCCTCAGAAACAAAGTAAATGAACAACAACAACAACACACTTTATTTATGCTCTTACAAAATTACAGTAGTAAGTGAAAGTAAAGAAAAGCGAATAAAGAAAGTTACTTATAAGCGCTACTTAGAATAACCTAAGGGCTAATCGAGCTAATGAGAATTTAAAATGTGATCAGGAGACACTTATGCCCTTTTTGTACACAGCCCTTCGATTTTAGCTTCAAGGTAACACACAACTTAGTGGCGGATATAATGTATTCTGTATTGTAGATTTTATTCATTCTACTTTGCAACTCAGGTAGATTGGGTGTACGGTACTCTAGAATTATAGTTCACCTACTGTTCGGGGGCAGGGGTTTACCAGTCTGTCAATAAATACTTTTTGGCCAAACTTTGCAGACTGTTAGCAGTAGTTAATTTAATGCTAAGAATTAAAATGTGCAGTTTGTTTTTTGTATTGTACATCAGTAGCCAACTGATTAATGCTGTAATTGTTTTGGATAAACATGCAGTATTTTTATTAAGATGCTTCACTTTTTTCATATCTCCATTTTATGTTTTTAATAGTGGTATGAGTGTAATGTATCAGCACTGCCCGATGATCTTCGGCAAAAGTTCATCCAAGGTAGCCTTGATGAAGGCACAAGAGAGTTTCTGCAGAGCTGCTATGACAATTCTGATGCGGTGCTCACACAGTTTGGACACATGATGTTTAAAGGAATTTTTAATTTATTCATGTCTGTCACAACAATAAATGGGTAAGATTACGTCATATAGCAAATATTGAACCAGTTTTGAAAACATTGAACTGCTTAAAAAAATTGAACTGGTTAAAAAAAGTGGGCCAACTGGGGTTAAAGTTAAACCACAACATACAGGTATCTGTTGCAGTTCAAATATGATCTCAGTTCAATTTGTTTTGAACTGGTTCAAATTCTTTTTAACGAGAGGAAATTATTTCTGAACTACATGTAGGAAAATTATTTTTGAACTTTTTTTTCCAAGATAGTATTATTAAGCACTTATGTTCAATGATGTTGGGATTCTTTTAAATGTTGGTTTAGGGTTTGGATTAGTTCACAAGACCACTGAAGAAGTCTGCCTGTGTATGTTGTTTTGTAGTGATCTAGCCCTAAAAACCCAAAATTAGTGACTAGCTCTAAACACCCTAAATTAGTGAGCACCCATTGTTGATGGTTAGGGACGTGTTTTTAATAACTAAAGAATGCACTCAGGTAATTAAACTGTTGTAGTCTTATCTGAGCAGACCTGAAGGTGCACTTACTATTATTTTGTAGTTCAAGTCAATTAAGATTATTTCACAATTTATTAATTCATATTGTTGGGTTGTGTTAGGTGAAATTTATAGACTGTACCTGATTATGTTGAAACTTGTTACTGTACTAGATAAGCTGTTCACAACTCCCTCCCCGAAGGAACGAAGCTATATCAACTAACCAATTGTGTACCAATTGAATATTCTGTTCATTTATTTTAGAATTTTGAGTCGTGGGTCAATGTTTGTGTTTTCTGAAGTCCAGCTTCAGGGCCTTATGGGTATTTATAATGAGAACTGGAAAGCCAAAAGACTTTTGGACCTAGGTGCTGGTGATGGCAAAGTGACAGCTGTCATGGAGCGTCATTTTGAGGAGGTGTATGTTACAGAACAGTCACCCTCAATGAGATGGAGACTACACTGGAAAGGATACAAGTGAGTTTACTCAAAGTAAATCTTCCATAAATACCCATGTATACAGGGCTCGAAATTAAGGGGAAAAAGGAGGTGTAATTTTACGCCCCGCTTAAACATTTTAGGTGTAATTCTCCGAAATTTAGGCGTAAATAATTGTGCATTAGTAGCTGAAATTTGTATGTCAAAGGAAAAGGGTAAAAAAAAAATGTTTTGATGTTGCAAATCATTATTTTGCTTTTTTTGTAATAAACATTCGACTTTAAACTCATTGAGTTCAATATCGCTTTTTAAAACAAGACAGAGAAAGACAAAGGCGTGGCAGCCTTTTTTCCATGCAGTCACGCAAAGTTTCGCAGGAAACCATGCAAGTGTTTAAGTGTAACGTACATGTCTAGGCTGAGCTAGGCTGTTAAAACAGATCTATCGCGCCGGCTTTGAGACATTGAAATACAAGTTTAACTGTTGCTAATGCAAACGAGAGCGTCCTAGAGCAACAAATGAATCATGATTTGCATGAAATACATACATGGTTAAAAGCAAACAAGCTTAGCCTAAATGTAGTTAAAACAAAATACATGATAGTAGCCATGCAGTCAAAATAAGATAAGAAGCCTAGATTATCCTTTTCAAATTCAAGTAGATAACAAACCTCTGAAAAGGGAATTGACATATAAATATCTCGGAGTAGAGATATATCAATCCCTTACCTGGAAAGAACTGCAATAAGAAAGCTTCGGGAGGAATTGGCGCGTTAAAAAGAGGGCATCTCGTTCCCTATGAAACTTTAATTACATGTACTACAAATATGTATAATTCCCTTGTGCTACCATATTTTGATTATTGTAGCGCAGTATGGTGAACATGTGGGAAAGGGATGTCTGACACACTCCAAAGGCTCTAAAACAGAGCCGCCAGAGTGGTCACTTTTTCAAATTATGAAAAGCAGTCGGCTGAGTTGCTGGATGAGCTGGGGTGGGAAAATCTTGAAGAAAGAAGATTGAAACAATTAGCAATATTAATGTATAAAACACTAAACGGGGGCACTCCAAACTACTTGACTAACATGTTTGAAAATACAAACAATATTCATTCTTATAACTTGAAAAAATCATCTAGTAATCTGTTTATGCATCCTAGACCAAACAGCGAAAGTGGTAAACTAAGTTTCCAATATAGAGGGTCTGTTCTCTGGAATAGCTTTTCTAACAATATTAAGAATCAGACAAGTATTGCAGCTTACAGAGACGCATTAAATGATTTAGAATAGTTTTTATAAATACCTAGTATCACCATTTTTTATTATCAATACGATTTTGTATTTTTATGAATTTTATAGTTATATAGACACGGCTCTCAGGAAGAGCATACATGTATGTATGATGAGAAACCGTGTATAAATAAAGATTATGTATGTATGTATAGAGCGGCAAGCAGAGACGATTTCTCTCATCTTTCTACAAAAAAATTGTTTGCATTTTACTACCATTTGCAAGCAAGCGTTTAATGTATACTTTTTGTCTGTTGTTTCAAGTTTGAAACGCATAGTTTACTAATTACGTGGCAACGTTTTTCGTGTGAAGTCTGAACTTTTAACCGCAAAATGTCAAAGTTTGACAGCTCCTGTAATGTAAACTATTTTCCCACGCGAAACAAGTTGTTTTACATGACAAAAGGCTATGTTTTGCATGACAAAACCGATAGATAGGAGCTGTCAAACTTTGACATTTTGCCAAACGTCGTCGCGTAATTAGTAAACTATGCATTTCAAACTTCAGTTTTGGTTTTTATTTCACCTCAATATACTTTTTTATTATTTTACAATATATTATTATTTGCTTGTAATGGTAGGAAGACTTTAGAAATAAACCCTTAAGGGCTTTTTCTAGTAGTCTCCCTTTAAAGTTAAATTGTGTATAGTTTACATTGTGGTAGTATCAGGTGGCATTCATACAAAGAAGTACACGTTTGAAATAGGTGTCGTAAAAAATAATGGTTCTCATAATAATGTTTTAAATTTGAATTATCAGAAAATAATAACTGTAACGTGAGTACATTTGTAATATGGAATATTAGATTGCTATTGGTTTGTTGATGATAATATTAGATCACTATTGGTTTGTTGATGATAATATTAGATCGCTATTGGTTTGTTGATGATAATATTAGATCGCTATTGGTTTGTTGATGATAATATTAGATCGCTATTGGTTTGTTGATGATAACAAGTGCGATTTTAGTTTCCTTTTAAATATGGGGTATGAATAACATTCCTTTATGTTTGGTGGTATCTTATTCCATACATTAATACTTATGTTTCTTGTTGAAAAATAACCATAATTGGTCTTATTATAGACAAAACGCTTGCTTGCAAATGGTAGTAATTTTTTCGAAAAATCAGATAGTTTTAGAGATTTGGAAATAAGACTTGTCTTCCAATAATTTTTACCTTTGTAAGAGGATCTCGGCATAATTTTATGCCTAAGTGGAAAACATTAGGCGTAAAACGAAAAAATCTAGGCGTATTTACACCCGTATCGGGTGCAATTTCGAGCCCTGGTATACAAGACACACTTTTTGGAGAAAAACAAGGGCCAAAATTAGGGATGTTGCTTATATGCAGTACAAGCATATATACCGTATTTTATAACATTCAATGTACATAAATCAGCATAAAGAAAACACTCACCCCAGGCCCCTCCACAGGAAACCCAAGCTCTGTTTGTGTTATAAGGTTTTGTATGAGATTATGAACTTCATCTTTATTGGTCTCTGAACACAATTTCAGCGTATTCTGTTGAAGATAAATACCCCTAAACCTCTCAGAATTCACTGAAATTGCATACACTGAGACCAATTCATGAAGAATAGTTGAAGACTTCAGGGACTCAAGGAAACAATAGGAATATGTTTTTCTTTGTATCAAAAGTATGTGTCAGTTGTGTATCAATCCATTTCTTTAATTTTTCATTTTGTTGTTTAGGGTACTGGAAATAAATGAGTGGTCAGCAGTGGATGAGCCATTTGATATGATCGGCTGCCTTAACTTACTGGATAGGTGTGATAAGCCACTCACATTGCTGTCGGATATCAAGCGTGTCCTCAGGCCAGACACTGGCCAAGTGATTGTTGGTGTTGTTTTACCTTTTAGTCCATCCGTTGAATCAGGTATAGTTCTTGTTTGTTTGTTTGGTGAAGATCAGTGAATCTTAATAACTCAATCTGCTAAATATTACTAATATAACATAAGCTGTTGCCAGAGTGTCAAATAGGGGGCCCTTTCCCAAGGAATTCTCCCCCCCCCCCCCAAATCAGACTGCCCCTCCCCCATCAAACTGCCCCTACCCTATCCCCTTCACTCTCATATCAAATCCCAGGGTTACAATATAAACATGCTCACCCTTGGGAGTCTCAAACATTTTCCCCATTTGTTTTTTGACTTTGCCTGATCATGACCTTAATTAGCCTGCGAACAGCATCCCCTACTTGAGGGAGAGCGGCGATTTCATCGTTTCCGTTTCTCCCCATGTAGGGTCTACGACTCAGAGCCCAAAACCGTGTCCATGACATCACTTCCAAATTTTTGGTAATTAGCTATTTATGCATAACGAAGTCAAAACAAGATGGCGATTGAAATGAGATTTCGAAGTGTAAATTTTTCGCAGAGAAAATTTCTCTCAAATTTGGAATCCCATCTCTCAAATGTCAACAGCTTAATGTTTTATGTAACTTTATTCGTGGGAAAGATGTGTTTGTGAGCCTTCCAACAGACTCAGGAAGGCCACTGATATTTTCAACTGGCGGCCCCTTCAAATCAACTCGCGGCCAGGTTTGGGCTTTTGGAAGATGCATTAATTTTGTCATTGAAGTTACTCCGCTTGTTGCCTTCATGAAGGATCAAGTGAAGCGCTTACATAGTCATGGATTTAAGGTGAATATTTAAGCAGGGATTTTAATTGTCTGAACAGAGATTTTAACCGATTCACTCATTCAGCTCCATCGGTACAAACAAAATTTATATGAATCGAAAATCACTGAAAATAAATTTGTTCCAGTGCCCTCACCGTAATACAGCTGCTTTAAAGTACTGTTTAAAACACGAAGAGCAGACTTGATAAAACACGTGCTGTGAGTGTTTTAAACGGCTTCAAAAACGCTTTAAGAATGCAATGAAAGAAAGACGCACATCTCAAGGGAATGGTTACTTAATGAACCATTGAACCTTTGTATTCACAACGCCATGCAAAATATTCGAGTAATCACCGCCTGCAATTACGAACATCTCAAGGGAATGAAATGAAGAAATTACCATACTATGTTGTTTGAAGCCGC
Organism: Actinernus sp. WN-2022; assembly: GCA_030867875.1. Lineage (NCBI taxonomy): Eukaryota > Metazoa > Cnidaria > Anthozoa > Actiniaria > Actinernidae > Actinernus > Actinernus sp. WN-2022. The sequence goes on along the minus strand of JAOWCC010000019.1, from coordinate 106,063,141 downwards.
GTTTCGCAATGCAAGTAGAATCTGCACTTGAAGGATTTGGTGTTGTGGTTTACCTCGATAAAGTTCAAGACTTGGAAAGCGATGTGACTGACATGACGGCAGACTCTAAATTTTTGACTCCGGCACAAAATATGTACGTTTAATGCACGTTTTTATAATTTTACGGCTTTGAGTTTGGTTTAATAATTGGAACTAAACAGTGGCTCGTAATGGTAGTTGGATAACTTCATTTTAAAAATATTATCTGTGTATCTCGGTAGTCTGCTGATATTAGTAAATTTAGTGCAAAATTTATTATCTAGGTACCTTATGTTCCGTGTGCTTTTTGTTATCTTTGGGTCTTTATCAGTGAATTCTTAATTAGGATGAAACTTTATATAAAATTTCATGTTCATTAATATTCTTTATATAAAACGTTCATCCTAATTAGCAATTCAGTGAGAAAGCTGAAACATCAATAGAAATTCCATTGTCTCAATCATTAACCCCGTTTCCCTCTGGGACAGAATTCAAATCCCTCCGCGGGACTTTTAGAATGATGAGATTTTATCAGGTATAAAGGAGCATGCACGTGACTGATTTGCTTCATCTGATTGGACAAAATGCTCATTAATTATTCATGAGTTTTTGAAGCATATTTCAACCAGTGATGGTTTGTTGTCTTACTCAATTTTAATATATTGAAGATTGTTGGGGTCTCATACTTCACTTTCGAATTCATATCATATTCTAGACTAAAAGGCAAAATGAATAACCCCAATTTCAGACTAAAACAGCTCGAAAGCCATACCCTCTGGCCTGAGCAGAACATAGAATGGCAGTTATTTATATTTTAAAGGTCTTGTTTATTTCTCCTGAGGTTGTTATAGAACTAGAACAAGGAAAAGAACTGTCACAAGTTCATATAATTTGTATTTCTTTATTATTTTATTCATTATTGAAGATCACATACAGGCCAATCAAGGCACATAACTAGTACAACATGTTCTTTACATTATTGCCAAACAAATTACACGGAGGTCTCGATTAACAATGTTGTTTTGGAGGTTGGGGAAAAATTGTTTTTACATACATGTAGGAGTATAACAGGGATCGAAGTAATGAAGCATTTGTTTAGTTCTGAGCACTATGTTTCTCACCCTCTCTCCCTGCCAAGAATATAGTGGTTCGTACCAAGCTTAAATTACATTAATTAATAGAGGTAAAGGTAAAGCGACCTTATTTAACGTTGGTAACTCGTAACAGTCTTGAAAGACTGATAAACTTGAGGCCGACGGGATACCTACGATTTAACATCCTTATCCGAGAAGACGTGAAAGTCTAACCATTTGCAGTTCGTGAACGCGATTGTTTCACAAAGGCAGCACCTTACATGTAATTCTACTCAGTTATTTTAAGACCCTGAGTGTTGGTCCGGCCGGGGTTTGAACCCGCGACCTCCCGCACAACAGACCAGCGCTTAACCACTGAGCTAACCGGGAGGCGGTCAATATTAATATTCAAGTTTTAGACTGCATGCTTTTTAATTGTTTTGCTTTTGGAGTTTTGACAGTTTTGTTTGTACCGATGGAGCTGAATGAGTGAATCGGTTAAAATCTCTGTTCAGACAATTCAAATCCCTGCTAAAATATTCATCTTAAATCCCATGACTATGTAAGCGCTTCACTTAATCCTTCATGAGGGCAACAAGCGGAGTAACTTCAATGACAAATGCATTTTTCTTCCAAAACGCCGAACCTGGCCACGACAAAAAAGAAGAGAAAATATAAATAGGTTGAAGCAGTGAATCCGGCAGAATCGATAATAAAACTTTGAACTTCACAAAAAAACAAAGATTTAATTTTAAAAGTAACCGAAGAAACACTAGGCCATAAATTAAAAGATCAATAACATGTGATATTATTAGTTATACAGTGCAATAACAAGAGAGTACTCAATCTATACATGTCAATGATTTGCTTTAATATACATATAGAGATAAATTATTAGAACAAACATTAATTAAAAATATATATATAAATATTAAACAGTTCACATGTCATGTACTGGATTTAAGTTTATTAATTATTGTCAAGTATAAACTAAGAAGTTTTTTTTGTTTATAGCTTCATTAGTTTATTCATTACGACAGATAAAGTATACAAACTTCTTTCAGTGTGACTACTGAAACCGGGGCCACTTAAATAATTAACGAGAACTAAACATATTTCAAAACGAAAATAAAGCATTCCAAAGTATCAATCTTAGCATATCCATACGATTTTCTTCATTTGAAAGGCTTTGACTTCAGAACAAGTCAACCAAATTTTCCTTTTACCAGATCAAAGCTCAAGCAAGTTCAAATGCTATCATCTTGTACTTGACACTGATTGGCTCAAGTAAAAATTTCCATAAATTGGAATGCTTTGTTTTCGTTCTGCAATGTGATTGGTTCTCATTGTATAAATTTTCATGTTTCCACAGCTTTGTTTTAATTTGATGCTGACAGGCTATATGATCATGCTTTTACTTTTTAGGTAGAAGCCTTGTACCACCTACAGAACTCATCACGGTACAAGGTGATACTTGGGAAGAACAAGTCACCAGTCTTGTAAATGATGTCTTTACTCCTGCTGGCTTCACAGTTGAACACTTCACTAAACTACCCTATCTCTGTGAGGGTGATATGTATGAAAGCTTCTACAGCCTGAGTGACACAGTGTTTGTAATAAAGCCAAGTGCATAACAGTCTGACATAGACCATATATCGCTAGTCCACCATATTGGATCATGTGTGATGCACTCAGGGGTTGGATACCTCAGTTATCCAATGGGAAGTATTAAATCAAACCGTGAACTTAATTAAGTTTGTGGTTTGATTAATTCCCATTGTATAACTGAGGTATCCATCCCAGAGTGCATCTCTGAATTTCTAACAGGACCTGAAACAACCATAGAGGCTGATCAAAGTCAAGTCCCAGCTTGGTTTTTGCGGAAGGAAAACTGGAGAACCTGGAGAAAAACTTGGAGCAAGGGCGAGATACCAACAAACTCAAATCACATACATGTATGGTGCCATGAGCGGAGATCGAACCTGGGCCACAGAAGTGAGAGGCAAAGCGCTTAACCATTGCACCACCCCAGCCACCCAATTGTGTTATCCAACAACTAGCAATATGGTCTATGTACATGTACATACAGTACTCATACCTCGGGATAAGTTGATTTAATTTGTAAGGCTGATTTTCATATTATTCAAATGACTTGCGCATGGTTTTCATGTGTTGAGAAAATCCCAAATTATCAGGGATTTCAATGTTTCCAGACAATCTAGATTCTGTGATCATTCCTAATTTAATAAAACATGAATCCAGACTGTGATAATTTATTGTCACAGATGTTCACCAACAGTTCTACCAAATACCTGGAACATCTGGAACGGACAGAAATCTCTGAAACCCTTGATTGTCTGGGATTTTCTAGACCTTATAATGAAAACAGCAGACTTCAAACTTTTGTCTCACAGCTGCAACTTGAAATTACTGCTACATGTATCATGCAAATCATTTGAAAACTACCAACAGAGAGGTACAATGTATTACAACCTGCTTGCATCAGTAACATGAAATACAGAAAAAAAGTGCAGGTGTAGCCAGTTTGAAAGTAATTCATGATCCTGGGTGCAGAATGTGCAAAATGTCAGCAATTTGATGTGAAATCTGCCTTAATTAAGCAACTACAGAATACAGCTTATTTTAATTAATAAAATTGCTATGCACTGCTGTTATTTATAATATTCTAAGATTGTTATTTTATACATATTTATATTTTCCTCCCTATTGGCAGAAATAATAACGTCTTACAAAATTCTTCCTTCATGCATCTCACAATAAAAATAGAAACAATCTATTGAACCAATGTAAAAATATGCAGAGATCTATATAAATAATAATATTATTGAAATGTTTGAAATATAAATCAATAGGTTAAAATGGGTCAAGTACGAGTCAAGCCCTAAGAAGTTACAATGTACGAATTAACTTGTATTCTTTCAATATTTCCTGTACTTACATTTTGCCCTTTTCGTAAATTTTGTAACATTCTGAAATGAAATAGAATATTTTAATTTCACAGAGAGAAACAAAAGCAAACATGTCAAATTTACAATCAAACCAACAAATGAAAGTGAAACAGGGACACAGGAAAATGTCAGACTTTTACATAAAATTGAAAAATTCCAGCTACAAATTTATGACAATACTGGTAATTTATTTTTGAGAGCTCCAGTTTAACTTTCTAAACTTTCCTCAAAGTTAATTTTTACATCAATAAAGCCTACATTTGGTTGAGACAGTGTGCTAAAGTGGGACACATACATGTACAGACTCTTTGAATAACTGGCAAACAAAAAGGGAAACAGCTAAAGGAAGTTTCCACTATTTCCTTTTCTTTTTGGACATTCATTTTAAGCTGTGCTTTTGTCAGTAATGAAAAATATGGTAATGAAATTAAGGAAGTCTGATAAGAAACATTGAAAGAATAAGTTAATTTGTAACTCTCAATGCAAGCTTGACTTGTGACTTGTACTTGGGCTTTAGGTTGACTTGTGAAACCAGATAACTATATGTTAAGATTAGTAAAGAAATTATTACTATGTAACTTAACACATGTACATGTACATTTTGACTTGACTTTAGCTCAATCTAATTTGATAACAAGTGCTTGCCCTTTGTGGAGTAAGAGACTTTTGAAGCTAACTCTTCTTCCCTGTGCTTTAATTGTGCTACTGTCAATCACAACTGTCCCAAAGCCAGGAGCACCATCCAATGTTCCAGCCCATACGCTGGTACCAAAATTCATGACTACAAGATACTTTGAGGTCCTGTGAGACCTAACATATGCAAAAATTGTTGCATCAACATGAACAACTTTGAACTGCATACCATGGAATGCTGAGGTTTTATTTCTTAGCATTAAGAGTTTCTGGGTAAGGATGAGAACTGAAGTAGGGTTGGCTTGTTGAAGTTCAACATTCTTCTCCTTGTAGTCTTTACCAAGTGGAAGCCAAGTGCAATTTCCATTTGAAAATCCAGCATTCTTTTTGGTGGTCCACTGCATTGGAGTCCTACAAGGATCACGGAAGTCTTGAATCTTTTTTGCTGGGATATCAGCATCTACCATTCCTAACTCATCACCATAGTACATAACTGCTGTTCCTGGTAAGGTCAATAACAGAACAGTAAGGGCTGGAATGTAGTCCTCGCCAACTCTGCTCCCAATTCTCTGAACGTCATGGTTGCTCAGTACCCAGTTTGGCCACTTTCCCTGTGGTACAGCATCAAGGTAGTCTGTGACTTTCTTGTGGATGTCAGCAGCAGTAAAGCCTTTCTCCAAGCCAAGAAATGTAAAATTTAAAGGAAAGTCCAGCTCAGTTTTGTGTTTTCCATAGTAACTTACAATGACATCAGTTCCTGACATTACTTCACCAATCAGAAGCCGATGGGAGCCTCGATACTGGTCACAAAACTCTCTCCACTCCCTTACAATTTCGTGTACTCCTGCTAGATTGTAAGTGTGCCTATGATCCAAGTCTTTGTACCTTAAGTTTTCAGGATCATAGCGTGGGAGTGTAGGTTCATCCTCCAAATCCTCGTCCTCTAATAGGTGTGGCACAGCATCAACACGGAAGCCGTCTACCCCTTTGTCTAACCAGAATCCCAGAACATCCTTCATGGCCTCTCGGACTTCAGGGTTCCTAAAGTTCAAATCTGGTTGCTCCTTATAAAACTGATGTAGGTAGTACTGCTTTGTTTGCGAGTCCAAACTCCAAGCACTTCCGCCAAAGACACTAACCCAGTTATTTGGGGGTCCACCATCAATAGCCGCTGGGTCTTTCCATATGTACCAGTCTCTCTTAGGACTACCCTTGTTGGAGCGACTTTCCAGGAACCATTTGTGCTGGTCACTTGTATGATTGGGAACAAAATCTAACAAGAGTTTCATTCCGCGTTCATGGACAGCACTTAGGAGGGCCTCAAAATCTTCCATATTCCCAAACAGTGGATTAATATCTTTGAAATCTGAAACATCATAGCCATTGTCTGCCATAGGAGAATTAAATATAGGGCTAAGATACAAGATATTTACTCCCAGAAGTTCGAAGTAATCCAGCCTTTGGGTTATGCCATTGAGATCGCCGTTTCCATCACCAGTAGAGTCTTGAAATGATCTAGGGTAGATGTGGTAGATTGCGTTTTCTTTCCACCATCGCTTTCTTTTCTCAGCAAACTGTTTCATCGCAGCATGGACAAGTAAGGGAGCTATTACGACGAATACAGCTACAAAAATTACTTCATACGCGCTGGGAAAGTCTTGGAAAATCTCTAACATATTCTTCATATTCAATAGCTAGTGGGGCGATCGTTCGAAACAGGGAGTGAAATAAAGCCACGCGTGCTGAAGCACATCTCGGTTTCTGCTAAAAAAGAAAGCGATTCTTTTACGACGACAAAGATTTCAGCTGATACGCAGAAAACCGCCAGGCGCATTCCGACCGGGAAGGAATGTTATCGACTTATTCTTTATTATCTCCAGTCGCTTAGCAACATAAAGTCATAGATTTGCTTTTACCACAAAGCTCTGTAACACTTGGCCCTCCACATAAAATAAATAAATAAACTAGTAGTTTCTAATAGAAAGGGAAGTGTTGCGATTGAGCAGATGTGATAATATATTTGATTTATGTTATTTTATTAGCTTCGTCATATAAACAAAGGAGTAGCTATAATACAAACATTCCATGGTGAAATGTGGTTTTGATCATTTTGTGGAAGCATACCGCCTTTAATATAAGACCTTATAATAATAATAAATACTGTATTGCACTCTATTGCAGAATAAAACTGAATTAACAAGTGTAATACAAATATGAATATAACTATGTTCGGGCTCCTGCTATATAGCAATGAATTATAAGATACTTCATACTTTATTCATCTTTCCTTAAAAAGGCTTTTCAAAGACAAAATACAAATACAAATACAATACAACTACAGTGTACATGATAATTTGAATTACATCTATTGATTTAACCTATTTTGAGTTTGATATAATTTGCTCTTCAGCTTTCGCTTGAAACTTAAAACGTCTTTACTTAATTTCAGTTCATTATCTAGTGAGTTCCATATTTTTACTGTTCTGTAATAAAAACTTCTCTGACCACTCGCAGATTTGAATAAGGGGATTTGTAATAATTGCGAGTTTCGAGTTTCACGACCACTAATATTGAAGCGCTTCGTGGATTTAGATATTAAATAACCTGGTGCGGAATCAGTCATGCATTTGAATGCCAGAGTGGCACTTCTAAAATACACTAGCTTATCTACTGGGAGCCAATTTAGCTCTTTTAGTATAGGTGTAATATGGTTATACTTATGACAGATGATTAACACCTAAAAGTTAAAAATTCTTTACAAGTTCTTTTGGTCCTAAATCTCCTTGTTACTGGTTTCTCGAAAACCTACCTCAGTGGCTGGCCGCAAGGGCCTCAGTTGTTGGTTCAGTTGCAGTAAAGTAAGTAATTAAGTAGTTGTTCTAGTTTGTCACTCGATTCGTTTTGTTTTTCTGAGTACAGTAGCTTTGTCGGTTTTCTTCAGTTGTGTTCAAAGTCCGCTTCTCCTGTTAGTGACTGAACTCCAGGTTTCACCAGATCCCAGGCCAGATCGCAAGACGGGGTTTTGGTCTCTTGATCTTGAAACATTGGCAAGATTTTTCGACCAAACGAACGTGCACAATAACAAGTGATTATTCTTTGGTAGCCAAATGCGTAGTAAAAGCCGCAGGGGTGCGTAGCAAAAGCCGCAGGGTGCTCAGGAATCCTACAATTTACAGCCAATGAGAGAGAGCTATCATTTTGTCTCGCTCACACATTCTAAATCGATTGAAATGACGACGAAGAAAGCGAGTAGGAATTATAAAGGCAGAAGCCAAAATATCTTAAGATTTATCGAGAGTTGTGGCAACGAGCTTGATATAAGTGCGTTTCTTTCGCCTAATCTTGCTGCAGGGGCCAGGCTTGCAGCCAAAAATCAGTCGCAAGCTCTTGACGAGAAAACTTCAAGAACCTATGAGTCTTGAAAAATTTGCTTCAGCGGAGAATGGGGATGCTGCTGTGCTATTTGGACAGCACAACATACCTTTTATGGCTGCCACGATCCAGACGTTTTTGCGTAAGTTAAAAACCTTATTGTTTTTTAATCATGGCTAGTAAAGTATATAATGAACAATTAAACGGAGTCATAGGTCAAGCATGGCGTTCGATTGACCGTATCATATTATATTCCAAGGTTCGCATGTGCTTTTAACACAGTAAATTTTTTTTATAAGCCAGGTGAGTATCATGTTGGAAGGGAATTTTGCAGCGCCGCGATTTCATAATTTTCATTTGATTTGATGTCAAAACTAGCGAAAGCCCGACAAAGAATGCACGCTATAATGCTGTGACGAGCGCTGCGAATCAAACAACCAGGCATTATTCGCAATTTTACACGTGAGAGATTGGCACTAGTTAATGAAAATCCAAGATGGCGGACCTCAGACCAACTCGTGCATGCAATATTTGCAAGTATAGTTAATTTCGCCAGAAAACCTTCCTTGCTCTAGCGATTAAAGGAAAGAGGTTCCTTGGAAATGTCGTTAGTTAATGGGGGGATAAAAGCGGAAGAATTGTGGAGTGGTTTAAAGACTGCAGGTTAAAACATACACAAGAAATTAAAGGCAAGTTGTAACCATATTCGATCGATTGTATTTATCATTTTATGACAATCTGAAGAAGTTTTGCTTTAAGTACGAGATTATTCTTTTTTATAAAGAATTTTGACATCAAGTACAAGCGTTTATGAACTCGGATTTTCTAAAAAAAAATTGTATTAACTTGGGGTGCAGCTGTAGTATCGTCGTGTACCGTTTAACCAACTGCGTCATAAAATTCCCTTTGTTACCCACGTTCGCTATGAATAATTTTAGACTCAGAAATTTTATACAAACATCCCGAAACGACACTTAGAAATTTTAGAAGGATTTACGTTATCCTCAGTATAAAAAAAAAAACGCCTGAACCGAGATTCGAACTCGGGCCGGTTAAGAATCAATGCAATGGCTTACCCACCACCAACACAAACCCTAACCATTAGACCACGAGAGAATTCGCTGATTGCAATTGTTTTTTTACCAGATTTATATCAACTGTCAAGTTCATAAAATATTCGTTCTATTATTGTATAATATATACTATAATACTGGTACGACAACCCTCCGAGCGCGCGAAGTGTGATTGACGTCATCCCCACGGATCTCAACGGTACACGACGATACTACCCAGCTTATCTACGGATGGGGCTTATACACAGGTCTTTATGGTATATGAAAAGTGACTTTTATCAAAGAATCTAAAATTATCATTAAAAATGTACAGATTCTGTATAAAAATATTTCTTACTTTAATTATATCACTATTATGTATCAGTCAATTCCAAACCACCTTCAACCGGTCAGGGATGAGAACAATCATTTTTACCGGCTCAATCGTTCTTGGTTTCAGTACTTACATACTTTATAATAAACATTAATAGTTTGAAATTGAATATGTTAACTTATGTTCTTGGTATATAAAGTATGCAACAGGCACCAATCGGCCCGTCTTTTACCAATATAATAATTAAGTTTTTAACTCGCACGCTGTTGAGAGTTGCAGCAAATTCAACTTATCACAAATCTTGTCACACACTTAATATCACGCAGTCAGTCAAGGTTCATGAAGCAAAACATAAGCAATTTATAGGTTTAAACATAAGCAATTTACCTCTGAAACTGGCATTCAAATTTGGCAGGTTTACTCTATCAAGCCTCTACAAATGCGCAATCATTATCCTGGAATTCCTCGAAGACACGTACGTTCACCATTTCGACGTGAGTGATGCGAATTTGTAGACAAAGAATGTATTTTTTTAACACCGATCAAATGCCCCACCCCCCACTGTTTGTCAAATGCCCGCCCCTGAGGGCTTAGATACTCGTCAAATTCTCCACCCTCGGGAGCAAGCCTCTGATCAAATGCCCGGGGGTGGCCCGGGGGGGGGGGGGATGCACAGGTTTGGAATTGACTGATACATTGTGCAGGAGGTCATAATAAATTATTGGTCCCTAATTGCAGTCACAGATTTATATATTTAACTGTATGTAATCATTTGTAATTAAGTGATAGATAAAATATGAGTGGACAATCTTTATGGTCATTTACAATGGCGATCATAAAGATTGGATGCAAATATTTTATTGTGCTTGTGAAATGAAACAATAATTGGAATGCACATTATTGTTATAAATGTGATTCTGTGTTATTCTAATTATGGAACTTGAAATGACCATGTATGTCCCATAGGAGTTACAGATCTTTATCAAAAGTTATGCATACAGTACTTATTAGCTGAGTACGAAATCTTTATCAAAAGTTAATTTACTCATTAATAATTTTATTGGGATTTACAGTTAATTGTACTGTGCATGTGATATGAATACAGAGTTGGGATTGGGTTGCATCTTCATTAATTATTCATGGTTTTTACAATCATTAATAAATTGTACACTGTACCACTGTGAGTGATATAAAAAAATGTTGTCCCTAATGGATGTAGATTTCAATGCTTTGTTGATATAGAGCCAACTTGTATTGCTTTTAAATGGCATCATTATGCAGGGCTCGAAATTGCGCCCGATACGGGCGTAAATACGCCTAGATTTTTTCGTTTCACGCCTAACGTTTTCCACTTAGGCGTAAAATTTTGGAGAATTACGCCTAAAATGTTTAAGCTGGGCATAAAATTACGCCTCCTTTTTTTTCTTAATTTCGACCCCTGTTATGTATAACTTATGAATGTGGTGTATTAAAATGTTTTTTTTTAAACTATTCCAGAGGTGATGATCGAGGCTAAAGGCAAAAAGGTTGGCACTTTGCAATGCAAAGGTCTCAAGCCACCAGCAGTCCATGGCCATGCGGCTGCATTCCATTACTGGTTTGATGCCTTTGGCCATGGTGGACCATACAAAGAAGCCATTGTAACAAAAAGAGGATGGCACAGAAAGGATTATGCCAAGTGGAAATCCAATGAATAGCCCTGGTATGTAAATGTAACATTTCAGTATCTGTATTGGATTTGATATTAGTAATTAAATTATGACTTTGTAAAACAAAATGGTCAAAATATGAGCTGCATAAAGATTAATTATATTTGATTTTTAGCTGTTAAACAGACAATTAAGCAGCTCATCAAGAGAAGTGCAAGGCCTTCTGCCAAGGAGACAAGAAGGGGGAAGGTACCATATGAACCCAAAAAGGCACCTCCATTTACGTTGCAACAACTCCTCCGGATGAGGAATTACTGTTTCAAAACGTTAGAGGTAATTACATGTACATGTAGAAGTTGACATTTTAAAGAAAGTTAAGAGAAATATTTTTCTCTGAGCTACACCTTAATGTCCTGCTGTCTATGGGTAGCCATTGTAGGTCTCATAAAATAAGAGTAATGTTATTAAATTTATGCAAGCATTAGTGAGAAGGCAAGCTTCTGAATTCTGCACATGCTGAAACCTCTGGATCAAGCATTTAGGCAGGCCATATAATAAAGAGTTATTGACAGCTAGTAATCTAATTTCAAGACGACAAAAGCATGAATAACAATTTGGTTAGTTTCAAAAGATAAGAACTTTCTTAACACATGCAGTGTTTCTAATAATTATAATGGTAAAAAGCTGATTTACAGATAGCATGCAGCCACTTGATGTTTCATCGAAAGTGTAGTTAACACAACTCCAATATTCCTTGCTTATGTAGACAGTTCAATAATCTCGGAACCTGTGAACAAGGCCAGGATACTTTCAAGAGGGGGTTGTAGATGATGATGCGATCTGAATACCAGTAACTCAGACTTGTTGTTATTTAGCTTTAATTTGTTCTTTAATCATCTAATCGTCTTAGAGCTCCAGCTGATAGTTCAAACGTCACATAAATCTGCCTGTCATCAGTGTAAAAATGGGAGGACATATTGTGGAAACTGTCTGATGATATAATCAATAGATGATGTGTACAACAAATACAAAATGGATTTTAGTTGGTAAACAAAGCGAGATATAAGTGGATTTTAAAATCATTCTTGACCCCACTAAAATGCTACCATATCCTTTGGCAACCAAGTTTGTTTGCCCTCCAACATGATGGAAATGGTCATGTGATCTCTTAGTGGAAATCCCTAAAACTTTAATGAATATTATTTTATTAACCCAATGCAACTTTACTTTTACAGGAAGTCAAACAGTTTTGAGCTCTACACTCAAGATGCAAGAGCAGAAATGATTAAAGAACATCATGATGGCAACCCCATGACAGAGCACAAACTCTGGATGTTTAAACCATTGAGATAATATTGTTCTCTGGTAATTTCCCCCCAGATATTTCAATGTATTAATATAATCCATGTTTCATTAAGTCAATTAAAGGGGTGAGTGCAAGAAAGAGTTAAGTGATGACAGATCAAGTTCTCAATTCTCTCTTACAAAACAACAGAAGATAAATGAGAATTTGATGTCCTCACTTAACTCTTTCTTGCACTCACCCCTTCAGTTTATACTGTAAATCCCGAGTTTAGAAGCTTGAATAGTAACATTCATTGAACATAACTATTAGGCTGCATTCCAAAACAATGCCCTGAAATACAAAGTACTCTAACCCAGGGCTCGACACTAACAGTTACCCTGTTACCGCTGGAAAGTAAAATTTTCCTGTGGAAAGTAAAAAGCTTGGTTTGGAAAGTATGTTTTTAATACATGTTAAATAGTTACTCAGTTTACTTTTCCACTGTGGCAACAAGTCTTAAAAGTTAGTGCCGAGCCCTGTAACCCCAGAAATCATGTAGAATTCAAAACTACAACACACAACTATGGATGCAGCTTACATAAAAAAATACATCACTGAAAGGAAGTTGTGAATAGATCCTTTCCATGTGACGTCATAACAATTCTAAAAACTAATCTATGAGATACATTGTATATGAAGCTGTTCTTTTAGTATGATTTAGATATCGGTATCCTCAGTATTTACGTCGATACAGTGATTTGTTTTTGAGTTTCAGTACTTTGAAATTTGTGACAGCCCAGGCCAGCGTGTTTCCTAAATGTCAAGGAAATCCATATATTTCGGCCAATTTCAAATTTTAGACTTGATAAACCTTTAAAAGTGATATCTAAAGTGTTTTGAAGTGAATGCTAATCATATTGATGGGGAAAACAGCTATATTTGTAGAGTATGTTTTTTGGCCGCCATCTTGGTGTACTAAAGCTGTACACCAACATGGCCGCCGCATACTATTACACTAAATTGTTCGAATATTATTTGGCCGACAGCTCGGTTACGAAGTTTTTCATTGCTCCAAAATTTCGGTCATTTCTATATTTTTACATGCTCTATACACGGCATTAAATATATTTTACTAATATAAGTTTTTTCTTGAGGCAATTTTTTTTGTGACGTCAATGCAAACGATCAATACTCTTGAATTCCCTCGCTGATAGCATTTACAAAATGTAATGTTTAATAATTCTACTGTCAAAATGTTTTGATGTCATCAAACAATGTGGGCCTGTTTGAATAGAGTGGTTTTGCTTAACCCGTGAAACAAAAATTAATAGTCAGTATCTAACAGTCAAATAGAAACAAAAGAAAATGGAATTAGGGTATAATAGTGTCTATTAGTCCAATATCTACTTCACAGGTTAAAGGGGAACTGAACCCTAAAATCAACCCAACGTCTATACAAAGATATATTCGAAATAAATAAGTTATGCTATTTTATTTTTCCGTGTTGTGTGTCTATGAGGAGAAAATAAGTCTCCAAGTTCCATTTTCCACTGAAAACTTGAGCCTTGAGCCATCTGTACATAGCGACGGCTGTGAGGAAGGTTTTTCTCTTCCTTGACATGCAATAAAAATATATTTAAAAAACTCTGAATTTCTAACGAGACCTCAAACAACCGTGGGGGCTGATCAAAGCCAGGTCCCGGCTAATCCACAGATCGAATTGGAATTTAGCTTGTTGGTTTTTGCGGAGGGAGTAAAACTGGAGAAAAACCCTCAGAGCAAGGGCGAGATACCAACAAACTCAACTCATATATGGTGCCACGTCCAGGGATCGAATCTGGGCCACAGAGGTGAGAGAGAAAGTGCTTAACCACTGTGCCACCCCAGCAATACAGAAAATAAAATAGCAGAACCTATTTATTTCTAATACATGTTGGTATAGACGTTGGGTTGATTTTAGGGTTCAGTTCCCCTTTAAGTAAAACCAATCTACAAAACTAGTCTGATTCAAGAGATGTAATTAATTACAGTTTCCTTAGTACATGGGTAGAGATGGAGGGGTTTGAGAACAATTTTTATTGAGTACATTCATACATTTTTTTCAGAAGATGTAAAGCATAAGTCAAGCCAATAACCAGAGCTCTTTCAAAATATTTGTCTTTGAAATGAACAAAATACTTCATTAGTGGAGCATCGGCCCATGCACATATACATGTATATAGCAGCAAGCTTGCTCTGATATAACTGGAGCTCTGCCCATAGGTTTGCCTATGTATAATGATTTACTAGGCCATAAAATCTGTGCAACATAAAATCAGATCGAACATTCATGTTGTGTAAAAATAATTTATGAAACTTGCCGATTAATTAGTTTATTATGGTTTGCCACAAAACAAAAATGATTTGCACAACAAATTTTATCTTGTCGATTTTTCCTCCATTTAATTGTAAAATAAAACCTTATGCTTGCATTTTATTCATGCACTCGTCTCTCTCTTGATAGAATGTTATAAAATTAATTGTGAAAGTGTCATGACTACCCTTGCAACTTCGATAATATAAATAATTTATTAATGTAAGCATTATGAATAACTGTTATTAAAACAACAAATCAATGTCTGACAGAATGTTTTAATCTTAATGCCCATACTAACATCCATGCCTTGCCTCCCCTAAACATTAGACAGGGTACTAAGTATATGTTGAGATGGCCCTTAAGTGTTGCATCAAATTGGGTATACTGGTATTTGTTTTTTGATAGTTTTCAATTGAGTATTGCAAAACCAATGAGCCAGTCACAGGAGAAAGTAAAAACAAGTAATTACAATCAGAATAATTCATCAATCATGAGGCAAAGTAAATAGAGCAGATTTCAATTGACTGTCTGAAGTGTTTTGGTTTTGCGTTTACCAAGCTCTCCTATTGGCTGAGAAAGTAAACCAACCAATCAGAATCCAAAGTAAAACCAAATGCAAATTGGTTTTGCTTTGTCA